>JAJOZX010000788.1:150000-625000 GCA_023014485.1 Bathynomus jamesi
CCTACCCTCCGCCAAGTTATTCAGTACAGTTATTTCCTCCAAAACAGCCACCCGGACTTGAAAGACTATGATATTGCTAAAATGATAGCAAAGGATGTGATTGAGATCTGGCAGGCAGTGAACCCGCGGCTGCCCCTGTATGAGGAATATTATGTAGTGAAATTGGTGGATAAAGTGTGCTTCAAGAAAGCAAGAGATAAACAGGAAATCTCTTTCTACAGTCCAGGAGCAGAAACTGGAGCAAAAGCTGTGAAGTGCAAGAAGTGCAAGAAAGAAAATTGTCAAACACAGCACATAATCTGCACTTGTCCTCCCAGTAAGAAGGTAATGCTATTTTTTAAACTTTTAACTGGCCTAACTTAGTGCGATTAGGTGCCTTTTAAATGGAAGGAAATTCAAAGCTTGTAATTGAAAAATATCCGCATTTTCTCCTGTAATCTTCCTTTCCCCCCCTGGTAATAGAAATTAATAATCAAATTTTTTTTCAGGATTTTATCTCTTATTTTAGATCCGCTATTTAATATACTTTAATATTTCAGGTTCCAGTAGAGGAGAGGGAATACTTGAGAGATTTGCTGCCTGGAAAATTGGACCATTAAACCATGCAAGATGGTTGACTTTGGCAAATAGATTGATGTGTCTGTGGACCAGAGGTGCTTACCCTCCAGAACTACAGGATAAGCTTTACCAGGCCATCAAGTTCATTGTGGAAGTGTATGCAGTCAGTTGATTTGAGATCAAAAGGGACAGCAAGTTCCACAATCAGCAGCTGTACATCTTCAACATGATCCAGAGGATCAAGCAGCAGTCTGAAGAAATCCAGGGTGTTGCTTTCAAGAACGTGAAGTACAATGCTTTTGCCTTGCTGGCCGAGAATGTGCTGTACTCCATGATGAAGTCTGATGACTTGGAAGTGAGAGAAGCTGCTCTCAAGAAAATTCTGTCCATCAGGTAAGCATTTATTAATTTAAAAAAATGTGAAAAAAAAAATTTGATTATGGGGATTTATTTAATAAAAAAAAGGCCCGAGTTCTATAAATCCCCATAATCGAATTTTTTTTTCACATTTTCTTATCCCAATTCCCCCCCTCCCCTCTGATAATGGAAATAATCTTACCTTCTTTCTGAAAAAAAAATTCGATTATGGGGATTTATAGAACTCGGGTTTTTTTTTTGGTTTTTTTTAATTTAAGTTAAATCAAATCAGCAATTCTGAGACTAATAGGGATTAAATCTTAAACTGGAATAAAAAATAAATTAATTATTATTCTTTCAGAAGTGGGAAGCCAGCCAAGAGGAGGCTGAAGAAAAACACAGCCATCAACATTGAAGCTACCCACTGGTCAGAACTAATCAACCTTTCTCAAAGTGGCATCTGTGAACCTGCTCTCACAGAAGACTTTTCTGACCAGGAGCTTCAAGAAGCATTGCTGAATGGCACCAAGCTGGAGCTGCCTGATCTGCCTTCACATTCTCACAGTGTTGAAAGGGCCGTGAAGCTGACATCTGAAGCTTCCCATACTGTTTATGGACTCGAATCAAGGCACAAACACATTCTGGCGAAAGCCCTAAGCCGCCAGATGAGGCCTTCCTTTGCTTCTAAGGGCTCTTACAGTGAAAATTATGATGATCTTGGGATCTAAATGTGTCTATTTGACTCTGTACATGTTTTTTTTACTTTTTTCAATAAAATTGTAACTTTTTTTCAGGATTTTTTAATGAAAATAGCATGATTTTTTCGACCGAAAATTGTGAAAATGCGATATTTTTCGGTACGATTTTTTGACGATTTTTGAAACGGTTTCCTCAAAAAAGGGTTAGAGCTAGGGAACTGAAATTTTGTGTCAGTTATTATCATATTAAGCCCTGACTATCTCGACTAGTCCAAAGTCGATATCTAAAAAAATGCGGAAAATCAACCTACCTTACTGCCATACCCTCAAAACCGGTCACCCCTGCCTCAACGCAGCCTAAGTGGTTCAGTCTTGACATCGCTTCGGCATCCGAAATAGGAAAGCTGCGTATAGAAAGGCGAAGGCCAATCGTTCCCATGAGAACACTGAGTCGTATGTCCGCCTGTGCAGAGAAGTGAAGGCGAAGGTTAGGCTAGCAAAACGTAACGAAGAACTCCGGGTGGCAAGCCTCTGCAAGGGGAACCCTAAGGAGTTCTTCAGTTATGTTAATAGTAGAAAGCCCATTAGAAGCATGATAGATCCGTTAAAGGACCCCAGCGGCGCTCTGCGGACCTCCGACGCGGACATCGCTAATGTGCTGAATGAGTACTTTGCGGGAGTGCTCACCAGGGAGGACACCCGCGTCATCATCGAGCCAGGCGTCAGGCACGAAGGTGCTGGCCTGGATAGTGTTCGGTGTACCGCGACAGTCGTTGCCGATAGAACAGACAAACTGAGCGCGTTTAAGGCTCCTGGGCCCAGACCAGTTCCTCCCCAGAGTGTTGTGGGAGGTGCGGACCAAGTGGCTCCCCACCTGGCTCCCCACCTGGCTCCCCACCTGGCTACAGTCTTCAACATATCGTTGGAGACGAACCAGGTGCCTGGTGACTGGAGGGAAGCCAACGTGACCCGTATCTTTAAGAAAAGGGATCACGAAAGTCCAGGGAACTATCGTCCCATTAGTCTCACTTCGGTTGTAGGTAAATTATTAGAGGGGATAATAGCTGATAGGATCGTTGACCATTTGGATTCGTACAAGCTGCTTGGGGACTCCCAACATGGGTTTAGACGGCATAGGTCGTGTCTCACCAACTTGCTCGAGATTTTCCGTCATGTTGAGTGAGTATGATAAGAGTAGGGCGATTGATATACTTTATCTCGACTTTCAGAAAGCCTTTAATAAGGTACCTCATCGCCGGCTAATGGCCAAAGTGCGCGCACTGGGTATTGGTGGGGAAGTAGGTAGGTGGATTGAAAACTGGCTGAAGAATAGGCGGCAGAGGGTTGTCATTAAAGGGGCTAGTTCGGGTTGGGCCTCGGTCACTAGCGGGGTTCCTCAGGGTTCCGTTTTGGGGCCACTGTTGTTTATCATTTACATAAATGATATCGACGGTGGCATCGTCAGTAGGATCGCCAAATTCGCTGATGACACCAAGCTTGGGACCAATGTTGGGACACCCGAGGCGATCGAGCAACTGCGTGCGGACCTACGTAGGATAGGAAAGTGGTCCGAAAAATTTCAAATGCCGTTTAACCTGGGTAAATGCAAGGTGATGCACATTGGCTACGCCAATCCCAAGTCGGACTACTCGATGTTGGGGAGTAATATCGAGGCGACTGATTTGGAAAAGGACTTGGGTGTGCTAATTAGCAGCGACCTTAAGTTTACCAAACAGTGCGTAGAGGTGGAAAAGAAAACCCAGAAGTTGTTGGGTTATATCAGGAGGCAATTTCGATTTCGGAACAAGGAGATTGTGCTCTCTCTGTACAATTATCTGGTTTGGCCGCACCTGGAGTATGCTGTGTAGTTCTGGTCGCCCACCCTCAGGAAAGATATTGAGAGGCTGGAGCGAGTGCAGGCGAGGGCCACAAAGTTAATCCTTTCCGTTAGGCATATGGGCTACAATCGACGCTTACGCACCCTGAATTTGTTTTCACTGGAAACTCGGAGGGTGCCCGGTCAACTCATCGAGGTTTTCAAGTTCTTACGTGGGTTCAACAATGTCGATTTTAGAAGCATGTTTAGTTTAAATGATAACCCAATTCGCAACAATGGTTGGAAGTTGGATTTGCAAAGGTTTAGGACTAGTGTGTGTGAGAATTACTTTACGTATAAGATCTGTGACACGTGGAACAGGCTACCTTCAGAAGTTGTGAACAGTTCTTCTGTGGATCTGTTCAAGAAAAAGTTAGACCGAATCTTGCACATTATTTGAGGGTGTATGAATTTTTCCCTGGCACCAGTTGCCATTGGTACCGCCTCGGTATGGGCCGCAAGGCCTTTTGAGGTACTACTTTTCCTTGTAATTCCTTGTAACTCTCTCTTTCTCTCTCTCCTTGTTATTTTCTATTTACCTTCATTCTTATTTTCCTTTTCCTTCCCCTTCACCTAATACTAAAACATGACCCTTCTTTCCCCCTCATTTGCTCCCCGATTATTACCTCCTCCTATGTCTCTCATTCTTCCCACTCTATCAACTACTTCTGTCATTTGTGCTTTTGCTTCTTTCCTGTTTACCTTCTCCTCCTAATCCATTCTCTTTTACATAATAACCGACTCACTCATCCGCTCACGCATTTAATTTTAAATAAAACTTCCTCAATAAATACTCTAAAATATATTAACAGCTTCCGAAAATGTTCGTGTATATCAATAATCTTCTTTCTCTTTTAAATAATACACCAAAAACGACGATATTACAATTACGAGATTAAACTGCCCATATAGAATTGCACAATAGCTGAAATTAATCATCATAATGTAGAGGAATACAACACTTATTTGTAAGTGTTAATATCGAATCATGATATGACAAAAAGTATTGCATCACGAATGATCCCAAAATTTGAAGGACACTGTAATTCGGCGTGTCAGGCTACGATTCGAATAACATCTAATTTTAAACTGTGATTTGAACCCAGCGACGAAATACTGTATATTAAAGGTATATATTAAAGGTATATGTGAAAATGACTAATTCTAACATTCATTTTTGCATAAAGTCCAAACTCGCATGACACTCTAACTGTATATAAAATGCAAGTTTGGAAAAAAATTTAATTTCCTTTCTATTTTAGTTTTGCTAAGTAATTGATGAATTATTTCTTTTTTAAATTACCTAATCATTTTTTAGATTGAGCTTAATCATGTAATATTGTAATAGTGTTAAATTCTGCAATGTTCATTTTTTTATACATTCTCTCTTAGTTGTAAAAGATGAAGTCATAACTTGCGAAGACTCTACAGTAAATTAACACCTAATTTAAAATTGTAAGCATTTAATTTTGGCTCGTATGCATGTTTAATTTTAATTCATAATAAAATGCATATTTCAGTTTCCATTTTTAGTTAACTCTGCAAATCATAATAACATCAGATCTGTCAATGTGCTGTTTGAAAGAAAATATGACTTCATCTTGAAATATCTTTTTTATCTGCCAGTATGCTGTTACAGCCAAAATTTACCTTTATCTTCAAATAAAAAAAAAAAAAAATAACCTATTGAAAATAAAAAACAAAACTGGTGAACATTAAATAATAATAATATCACGAAATTATTAGTATATAAACTCTTGTAATTTTTCAAATTATCTTTGTGATTATTCTGATCTGACCGCGAGGCTGAAGTCCTTGTTAAGTAGGGTTTTTTTTGGTTAATGTTGAATTTATTTGACTTCGGTATTTAGCGTTGCCTAATGGTAAAAAAGGAAACTGCCATACCTTTTTATTTCGTTGGATCTCGCTTCTGGTTGTAGGGCGCGCGGATTGCCTACCGCTTCTTTCGATGTAGGCGACAGGGTTGCGCAACGAGTTTATTCTGTCTAATTAATAGGGTCAATTCACTACGGTATGCCTAAATACCTGAAGGAATAGGTCCGGCCCCGGGAGCCGATCGGCACTCTGACCGTGCCACGCAACAGGCCGTCGACTGCCAGTCTGGCCAACCGTAGACAGCCCGCTGCACGGAGATTTGAGGAAGTTTGGCCACCAGCGCGTTGATGTTTTGGTTTGACGTCGCCTCTTCTTCGCGTTGACGTGTCCCGCGCTGGAGGATGCAGCCACTGTTAGAAGCTTCCTCGTCAGCTGCTAACACTTTTTTCAGGTTGTTCTAGCTACCTGTTCAGAGGTTTTTTATAAACAAATCTCGGTTTTCTGCTCAAAACGGCTCTTTCTAATTTTAAAATTGATTAGTCAAGGAAGGAAGATGTTGACTTTATCCTGTATCATTACAGGATGCACTCAAACAACACCAATAGAACACCTGCACACAGAAACAAAAATACTGAAAGTTAGGGAACATTTAGACATGAGGGGAACACAATTCATGGCAGCAGCGACAACTAACCCACAACACCCTTGCCACTACATGTACAATCACGCACCGACACCTCGCACCATTAAGGTAACACCAGAGAGACATTATAACCAAATACTCCATTCCATACCACGCCCCACAGACATCACACAGTACAGAAAACACACACACACACACCTAACCCACAAAGCACTGACACGACTCGGTCCGAATGCGGTCCTAGGTGCGAAGCCGCCACCCATTAACAGGTCAGAGATCAGCCTCAGCAGATCGGATCGAGTTAACTTAGCACGATTCCGATGTGGACATCACCCCAACTTACTAACAAATAAACACAGACTAGACAACTCCATAGACGACACCTGTCACCTGTGCCAGGACACACCACAAACAATTGAACACATTATGACAGACTGTACCGCTCTAGCACAACAACGAACACAACACAACACAACATCACTAGTGCGCTGTACCTCTGGTCCACTCCAAAGAGAGCGATCGGTTGCCTGCGTGCCGCTGGCTTGCTCGATCAGGGTGGGCTGATCGGCTAAACAACAACAACAACCTGAAGGAATAGGCCTATCCTTTTGTGTTATAGTTTTATTTTATTAGTTTTTACTCAGAACTTGTAGGAAGATTAAACACATCTTCCTTGCCTACAGCAATGCTTATCATTAAACAGCTCTGGCTGAACTAATATAAATCTTTTTGTTTTAAATTCGCTTACTTTGAAAAATACAGTAAGTTCCCAGACGTCTAATTTTTGTGTTTTCATTATTTCTACGTTTTTCTTCTTATGCAGGTCAAATGCCTACATATTTGGTTCTACGCGTGGTAACTTTTTCCATTCCCAATAGGCTTTGTCGCCAATCCCGAAGCAATTTTGTAGTTATTTAATACTCGTACAATAAATTAATAATTTGTATTTAATTATTATGAAATAAAGGTAGCATATATGATACCATATTGTAGGCGTGTACAAGCCTGGGTTTGAATTAGGCTTTGCTGTGAACTGTAAAGTGTATGACAGGCATGTATAGTTTTTCATATCATTCTGATTATTCTGAGGCTAGAGGCTGAATATTTTAGCAGCAAAACTCAGTCAGAGGACCTCTTTGTTTTCTCCTTTGAGCATGGGCGTAGCCAGGGGAAGGCCACTGTGGCCATGCTCCCCCAAAACCAAGATAACAGTATTCAATTGTTCATATGATAATCTGAAATAATGGTCGTTCGGTTGAATGGAGGAATGCGAGTCTAACGCACGTTAAAAAAACTGTAGTTTGTAAAATGATTTTTCAAAACTTCTTTTTTAATCACAATCAATCATACATATTGTTGGCCCCCCCAATAAAAAATCCTGGCTACGCCCTTGCCTTTGAGCCCTGCTTTCTCTAGAGAACTTAGTTTTAAAATAGAATAAATAATTTCCCGATACGCTACAAGAAGAACCGGGGAACCATCAGATAATTTAGTAAGTTTTCATATAATCCTCCGATTCACTACAAGAAGAATTCGGAGTGCAATATAAAAGAAACCTCTGCGATTCCTTACACAGTACCAGCTACCACAGAGAAAATCCGTTGCTGCCACCTAACCGGAACCCCCGTCAACCTCGTCACACCCAAGGCCATAGACGGAGGGTTAACATATATATTACAGGATAACCCCTGTTCATACTGCCAGGATGGTGGTTTCAGGAACATGATGATGTCGAGCTACTGAACTGGCCCATCAAGTGGTGTGACCTAAAAACCCCATTGAAAATGTGTGGGCAAATGTGGTTAACGGTTGGGAGCCTGGGTAGGAGCGGACATCTTGGCACCTGCTGGAACACACTATGGAAGAGTGAGAACTTTTTCGCAGGAACCCACAAGTCATCTACAATCACGTGGCATCTGTTCCAAATAGGCTACGAGAGGTCATTAATATTAATGGAGGATGGACTAAGTATTGAGTAATTGTGTATAATAATGTTATGGTTAGTTCCTTATAATTTGAACATTGTTTTGTATGTTCTTAAGAAAATCCCTAAATTTACTTGATTCTTGTTTATTTTTGTCATAAAAAATTGAACTTTGTTATTATTATCTCTCCATGGATAGAACCTATTTCTAAATAATAATTTGTTGATGATGCATGGACTTTAAATAGAAATGTTATCGAGTGGAGGAAAATCGATACTACAACTTATTTTACACTTTAACTATAATATGGCCACGTCAAAATCCTATGAGTGAAAGTTTTTAAAGTATCCCACCTTTGTGAAATAACCTAACTACTCTATTCCCTAAATTTAGGAATAATGCATGAATAAAATACATAGTCGTCCTAGCATTACCATCAAAACTACAGTAAACAATATATTTATTCTGTCATTGGTTTTCAAAAAATAAAAGTATTACTATGACAACACCTGAGAGGGGGAGGAGGAGAGGGAGGGAATGAGAGTGGGGGACTGGGGGTTCAAGAGGGACTGCGTTGTTTCCACATCTCGGAGAAGGTGGGTAGGAACTTGCAGGGGGCTGTACACTTTATTAACTTTATTTTTTAGTAAATTTGCAAATAATAATAATAAATTTTATTTCATTTTTCATATTTTTATATAATCTATTCAACATAAAATTAGAAATAAGAATAAATACTGTACATTCACTATTCATATCAAAACAATAGTTTTTTTTAGTATACTTACAAATAATTGAGTATGAGCACAGCTGGATTTAGGGCAAGGCCCCCCACAAAACTGTTAAAAAAAATATTTATGGTGTTTGTAATAGGTCAGACTCAGAGTTATAATTATGGAAATTGATTAATTGATAAATAAAAATTGATTAATAAGTTTCGATAAGCTTTATTGAATTTCCTCGTAACCCTTCTGTGACGTAGCATGTTGCCAGATATATCCAATATATCATTTTTTATGGAACATACGGCTTAATCTATCGAAAATTGGTCTAGTGTATGCACAACCAAAATTCGGTTCACAGAATTAATCTGTAATCTAAAAACTACAAATGTGATTAATTAGCATTATATTTAGAAAATTTTTGAGTAATATTTTGTTTTTTATATAAGAAAAGGGTCTCAGTGTTAAGTATATACCAACAATTCTAAATTTGCAATTTATTAGTTAAAGTGTATCACCCCATATTAGGGTAACTAGTCACAATTCTTAAATTTTTCTGTATTGGGCTAGCTATCCAATCCACGCTTTCACATTTATCTTTGGACCTTTTTTGTTCTATGGGCACCAATGAAATGAAAGAAATTAATATTTTTTAAACTTGTGTGTGTATATATATATATCGAAACCTACGGTAGTAAAATTATTGAATGCCCATTATGTTAATTGAATGCCCGGTTAGGTCAACTGTACGCCCTTGACGATTGGTTAGATTAAGTTGTGATATTTTCGTTAAAACTAACGGAAATATCACGACTTAACCTAACCAATCGTTAAGGGCATTCAATTAATCTAACTGGGCATATATATATATATATATATATATATATATATATATATACACACACACAGTATATATAGCCTAGGTCTTTGCGCGAACTAAGAATAAGATGGCCTATAGCCTACGTCCAATTTTCAACGCAAATTATCGTCAAATTTTTGAAGAATAGGCAAGTATTTTTTGTTTCTATTTATGATCATAGCTATTAAATTAAGTAAATTAAATTTCTCCTATTGAAAATGTACTGATTATTAATAAAAAGTTAAAATAAGTTTAAACAAATATTAATTTCTCTCATTTCATTGGTGCCCCACTGCCCATAGAACGGAAAAGGTCCTTATCTTTCATGTAGTAGGCCAAATTTCCAGTGTTAATTATGTTAACGCAATGTACAGTTGCCCGCATATGTAATGTTCCTCGCCTCACAGGCGACTCCATACATGTGGCAACAGGCAACCCGCAGTGTTAGTCAAGGTACCCCAACTTGGGGAAGGTGGGATGGAGGGGGGACAACCCAGTCCAACAACATATAACACAGACATATATATTTAAAGGACAAATGAATGTGCATTCATTGACATACAGGTAATTATATTGTAATGTCTGCGTTCATAAAGATAAACAATTAATATGATTGTATACAGCGTTGAACTCCATGTAGTTACTAGTCTTATCCAGTAATAAAGTTCCATTATGATTACTGCAAGGCTATATGAACAGCTACCACAATACAACTTTTTATATACAAGTAAATTTGAACCAAAAATAGACATTACACAACCAATTACGATTACATTACAGCAATACCTCGAACATCGTCGCTAATACGTTCCTGGAAAAGGCGACGATATTCAAAACAACGATGTTCAAGGAATGTAACCTATGGGAAATAAGAGGTTCCGTTCTCAGATTTTTTTTGTGTCAAAATCAGGATTTTTGCATTACAAATACAGTACAAATACATTCGTTTTTACAGTTCAATCACAGGGAAAACATCAATAAGAAACTGTTCAATTCAAACCTTTAATTTAAACAAGAAAATTTATAATATGAACGAAAAAATTAAATTGGAAATTATTTTTAAGCAAAACATTTGTCTATTGTTCAATTCAAACCTTGTTATCAATTAGGTTGCTGTTGTTTGTGAATACTAAATCTAGGCAGTTGTTTTTTCTTGTGTTTTCTGTTATTTCTTGTGTTAACATAAATTCATCGGCTAGAGCTAGGAGCAGTTTTGCCTGCTCCTGGTCTTCCCGTGTGCCCCCTTTGTCTTGGTGTATACATATATTTTTTCCTCTCCTTTTGTATTTCATGAATGGAAAATAAAAATCACTACAGAAAAAAATATTTGGGGTTGGAGAATGTAAATCTTTTACCTAGTTTCTGACCTCTGTAATGGAATCTGGGAATTTTGAAGTTGGCGTGTTTGGGGGTTTGTACATTACAATCAGTACAATATTTAATTTTTCAACTTTTGCTGCTACACATTCTACGTAGCTGTTTGAAGTACTTATAGTCATTTCTGCCATATGTCTTTCCCGTGTGTAAATAGCACATCCTCCTTTACGTCTCACTGTTCTGTCGGCTCGGAATATGTTATAGTTGTCAATTTGTATTTCTTTTTTGTCAACACAAAACTCACAGTTTTCACAGTTCGCATGGCAATCCTTGATGGGTTTCCGTGAGGCATGCAAAGTCTGCTCCGGTTTCTTGCATAAGTCCTTTCAGGTATAAGACTGTCCTGGGAATGGTTTGATTTAAGTCCTTGAATGTTGGCTAGGATTATTTTTATTTTTTTGCTATCGTTTTTACATATATGTAGTTCCGATTCGTTTTCCAATGGTGCTTCCGGTTTCGTTGCCTTGTGATCCTCCGTTGCCTTGTGATCTCGGATTCCTGTATTTGTCAGTTGACTTTGTAGTTGCTGGATGGTATTTAGCAGTTGAATTGTGTTGGCTACGTCTAAAAAATTGGTAGCCCTCTTTGATGCTCGTTTTTCCTGTTCACCTGTCGCGTTCTTTTGAGGGTGGTGGTAACAGCATTTTTGTCTGTATTTGCACCTCCCATATCTTGCATAGGTATTGCAGACAGTAAGATGGTGGAACTTGCACTTGTTTTCAAATTTGTAATATCCACTTGTGTAATGTGAGTTACATAACGTGGGATGTGCATAGATGCATTGCCCATCCCGATATCTGCATTGCCCTTTAGCATAGTATTTACAGACGATATTTTCTACACATCTATTTCTTGTCGTCTGTTTATTTTCTGTTTTTAATTTTGGTATTATCATTATTTTTATTATTTTCAATATCATTGTTTTTACTATTATCATTGTCATTTCTTACGTTTCCAGTGCTTGTCAGCCGTTTATTTTCTATGTTTCTAGTTTTCACCTTTTTATCATTTTCCTCGTTGGGCAGTTTTACTATATCGCAAATTTTTCTTATTTCTTTTCTTTCTTTTATTTCTTCATTCCGTGTTATATTTTTTTTTGTTCCTCTCTCATCCACCCGTTGCTGCATTGGGACATTTCAGTACTCTTGTTTCCCATTATTTCCTCCTTTTCCGTAACACTCGTATTCGCTCTCTCCATTTCTTTAAATACCGCAAAAGAGTTTACAGTCTGTGTACATGCGTCTCACACAAATTTGATCCCCGCGATTTGTTTGGCGTTCGACACGAGTGATATTTTTCTATCATCCCAATTCATACAGATATAGTCGTGCAGTCGAATGTCAACCATGTTACGATTTAAATATATACTTTAAACTGGTGATAATTTGTATAAACTGTATTGCAATTTCTTTAATTTAATGCATTTCACTTTATAATTTGTATGCACGGATTCACTGACACTTTATACACTTTCGGGTGTAAACAGAATAAACTGCCGAGAAGTTATTCCCTTCTTATTTGGACAGACAGAGAAACAAAGCGTTCATTCCCCACGAGGTACAGGCAAATATATATATTATATATATATATATATAAGTGATGTATGTGACATCCGCATCCACATTATTTCTGACATCGAATCCGCACTTTGCAATGCGGATGTTATAACATTATAACGTTTCCATATATGCAGTCTGCACCTAATTCTTAAACGTCTGTATGATAACACTGACTGATGTTCTGTATTTTGAAAACTTCAAGGAAAGAAAATGTTCAAAGGCAGTAATACCACAGCATAGAAACGTTCATCCTCTGTCATTTGTCTCATATTTTTTGGTGTGTCTAATTACATCCGCCGCTTCCTTGACAAGGCTATAGACGGAGAAAGAAAATGTATAATTTTGTCTTCTAAGCCCCGCCCACTTCTTGACTCCTGGATCTCAACTCAGCTGAGTCGGCTAATGACGTCTGCTGGGTACCCCTGTCAATTGCTCGCTGACTAGCTAATAGACAGTGTTCACTTCAAATGCTCAATAATGTATTACTTTAGTTTTGATTGGATACAAACATTTTTAAGGTTTCACTAGTTGTGGCTTAAACGTATTGAATAATAAAGTGCATTAAAACTTCAATTCGGAAGCAGGTGTTATTGTAACGTCAGTGATTTTTGAAACGCTCATTATATGTTTGAGTATTGTTAAGTGTTCTTTGTAGCTCAACAAACATGAAGTTATGAAGTAGCAGCGTAGTGTGGGAATATTTTTCTTCTCTGTCAAGTGATCTTGCTCAGTGCCGTCTTTGCGAGAAAAACTATTCATGAAAAGGATGAGGAACTACTGGTTTGAAAAATCATTTGCGATCTATGCCTAAAAAACAGTATGAGAAAATGATTGATGAAGAGGCTGAAAAGTTAATACAAAAAGAAAAATCAAAACGTTCACTTTCTCCAAAACCACTACACGATACAGGTCACTCAAAATCGATAATATTTTGTGGTGTACCGTTTTATATTGTTCCCGATGATGTATGTGTTACTTAGGTACCTCTAATTCAGTTTAATTATTGTCTAATAAATCCTTATTTCTGTTGTTGCAGATTTACGCTTATGCCAAATAAAGCCTAGATTAGGTTGAATCGTTTTTTTTACTGCAATTTATTTGGCATAAGCATTGTTTCTCATCTCAAGGTCAGCATGGAGAAGTTCTTACGTCCAGAGCGCCTGGAGACAGCTCCCAACTCATCAACTGCATGGCAGGAGTGGCGCCATTGGTACCATATATTCACCCGTTTTCTGGACTCCATTGCTACCCATACACCCAACAAGCTGGACACGCTAATCAATTTTGTCTCGCCTGCTGTCTATGAATTCATAAATGACTGTTAATCTTACAACTGTGCTACTGAAACCTTGAAGGACCTCTACATCAAGCCTAAGAATGAAGCCTTTGCCAGACATCTAGCTACTCAAAGACAGCGGCATCATTGCCTTTGGTTACAGACTGTATGATCCTTGATGTTAAATCAAGGATCGTACAGTCTGTAACCTACCTTCTGCCTCTGTGGACCCACCAGCACTCTTTTCTCATTTAACTTCGCCATGTGTGCCAGTAGCCACGAAGTCCAGGCGATTCAGTCAGCAGACAGAGCCTTTATTAAGAGTGAAACAAGCAAGCTGCTATCTGATGAGTATATACAGGAACTGCAACTCAGTGAGGACTGCAATTTTAATGCTGTGTCTGTTGAACAAAATTGTAATGACCACATCCGAGATGCCTTCATCATCGACCTTTGGAAAATACTACTCTCGACCTAAAGACTGCTCTTAGTCAAGCCAGGGCCTTAGACTTTGCCCAGCAGAACTCTGAGTCTTACTTCCGTCCGTCAGTTCCAGTGAATGCTGCTACTGCTGCTTTACCTTCTGAGAATATGAACCAACCTGAAGAGTTTGTATCTGCTGCCACCTCACGGTCGAGGTGCTACTTCTGCGGAGGTTCTCGTCATGACTGCCGTCAATGTCCAGCCTGAAATTCTTCATGTCTGAAATGTGGTAAGAAGGGACATTTCGCGAAGGTGTGTAAATCTTCTCCACAATCTGCCCAGGGTACTTCATCAGCATTAGCTGTTTCTCACACACCCATTCTTGCTGCTGTTGCTGCATCTTCTCCTAGTTCCCTGAAACATTCAACAGTGAGCATACTCTTAAATGGTATAGCGACCACTGCTCTTGTGGACACGGGAAGTTCTGAATCTTTTGTGTCGCATTCATTTATCCAACGTCACTCACTGAGCGTTCGTCCTGGGACAGTGTAGAGCTAATATCATGATCTATGGTGAGCTATATCCTGAAACACAACTCACTGTTTTGAATGACCTATGTAGTGAAGTGATCCTTGGACAAGACTTCATAGGGCGGCATCAAAGTGTGATCATTGCCTTTGGAGGGCCAAAGTCGGATCTTAACATCAAGGATCGTACAGTCTGTAACCTTCCTTCTGCCTCTGTGGACCCACCAGCACTCTTTTCTCATTTAACTTCGCCATGTGTGCCAGTAGCCACGAAGTCCAGGCGATTCAGTCAGAAGACAGAGCCTTTATTGAGAGTGAAACAATCAAGCTGCTATCTGAGGGAGTAACTGAACCCAGTACCTCTCCTGGGAGGTCCCAGGTTCTCGTTGTGACTAACGAACGTCGTTGAAAAAGGCTCGTCGTGGACTACAGTCAAACTATCAACCGGTACACTCAACTGGATGCATACTCACTGCCCAGGATTGACGATCTGGCTACATCACTTTCGCAATACAAGGTATACAGTACACTAGACTTGAAAAGTGCCTATCATCAGATTCCTACTCAAGGCAAAGACAAACCTTACACCGCCTTTGAGGCTAATGGAAAGCTGTACCAGTTTACCAGAGTACCTTTTGGAGTCCCGAACGGAGTGGCTTGTTTTCAGTGAACTATGGATGAGTTCGTACAAAGAAACCATTTACAAGGTACTTTTGCTTACATAGACAACATTACTGTCAGTGCTGTGTCCGCTAAATTCTAAATTTAGCGCCGCTAACGCTAACGCTAAGCATTTCAACAGTTAGCGCCGCTAACGCTAACGCTAATTTTGTCGTTAATTTTTTCTGAAACCACCCCAATTTATATATGTTTTGCCTTCAGTAATTTACATATATTAGCACACACCTCGATATAATTGGTTGTTAAGGTAAGAAAATGGGACGTTATAGTCTACGAAAATGAAGACATTTTTATGTAGGAGTCGAGTCCCTTTCGTATATATTAATAGGGAAAACAAACCAACGGAAGAATAAATTCTATTTAATTTATACGTCTATATTTAATTCAAATATACAAACTGAAACTCAAAGAAATTATAAAATATTGACAAAGAGAGTAAATGTTCCACTGATATAGCAGATTACAAATAAAAATGGATATCACTGAAACAGTGATGTGGCGAGTTACATTAATTTTCAAAACAAACAAAAACATTAGAACCTCTACATGCTGATATCATGATCAACTTGCAGTTAGTGCTGCCTCAGTCTTTTGTAATGGAGATTGCTGTCGGCGAACCAAATCCTTCAATAAGGCCAAATCCATCATCTCTGTCACTTCGATTGATTTCTTGAGATACACTATCTCTCAAGGGGTTTTGAAGCCTGATGGAGAACGCTTGCATCCCCTAAAGGAGCTACCTGTTCCTAAGGACTTCCCGTCCTTAAGACGAGCAGTCGCAGCGACTATAAACCATGCTGACAGACCCGTAACCTTTTTCTTGAGAACGATTTTGGAGAGCGAATGCTGACATTCTTCTGTCGAAAAAGAGGCCTCTGCGATAGTGGAAGCTGTCAAAAAGTGGTCACATTACCTTTCTGGACGTCATTTCACCTAATTATCGACCAGCGATCCGTATCCTTCATGTTCAACAACGAAAATCACTGCAAAATCAAGAATGACAAGATCCATCGTTGGAGGGTAGAACTGTCCTGCTATGATTACGACATTGTTTATCGTCCTGGAACAGAAAATGCATCAGCTGATACATTATCGAGAGCTACCTGTTCAGCGGCCTGCAGTTATCCTTTAATGAACCTGCATCAGCATTTGTGTCATCCTGGAGTCACCAGACTGGCCCACTTTGTTCGCGTTCGAAATTTATCTTATCCTATGAATAACGTCAAGAAGGTTTGCGCTGACTGTCCAGATTGTGCTCGGCTGAAGCCCCAGTTTCATTAACCTCATACTACACCTCTAATCAAAGCTACACAACCTTTTGAAAGGTTGAGCATGGATTTAAAGGACCAATGCCATCCGCTTATAGGGAGCGATATATTCTGACCATCGTTGACGAATACTCGCGTTTTCCGTTTGCTGCTTTCGCGTGCGAGGACATGACGACCGCTACCGTCATTCGTTGCTTACGTCAGGTTTTTGCCATATTTGGAATGCCTGCGTACATTCACTCGGATCGAGGAACATATTTCATGAGCAAAGAGCTCAAAGACATTCTCAGCAGTCATGGCATCCGTCAAGTAGGACTACTCCTTGCAACCCCAGAGGAAATGGTCAGTGTGAAAGGCTCAATGGGACTATATGGAAGACAGTAACTCTGGCTCTCAAATAGAAGATTTAGTTCTTCCCGACGCCCTACATTCAATTTGTTCCCTCTTGAGCACGGCTACCAACGCAACTCCCCACGAAAGACTGTGTTCTTTCCAACGACGATCCACGTCTGGTTTATCTGTCTGTACCAACCTGGCTTTCTTCTCCTGGCCCTGTCCTGCTCAGAAAGCAAGTCAGAAACAGTAAATATGAACCCCTGGTTGATGAAGTCAAACTGGTGGAAGCGAACCCACAATTCACGTATGTCAGATACCCGGATGGAAGAGAAACTACGGTCTCTTTACGTGACCTGGCTTCCACTGGTCTGAGACAAAACTTTACACGAGTGACTGAATGTGCTCATGATACTGCTGTTGAGACAGCTGACTGGATTGACCCACCAAGTGAAGGTTTAAATGAAACACCTGTTGGTGAAGTGACTCTCGAACATATGGTTGAAAATGCTGTAAACGCTGCAGATCGATCTCTTCACTTGGTATCCGACGCGAATGTATAGATGATTCTGTGTCTCAGCTGGGGCCGCGACGATCTAATCGTGTTCGTAAATTGCCGGTTCGTTACCGTGATGATTGAACTGTCAGAAGGGAAGAATGTGGTGTACTGTTTTGGATTGTTTCCGATGATGTATGTGTTACTTAGATACCTCCAATATTCAGCTTAATTATTGTCTAGTAAATCCTTATTTCTGTTGTTGCAGATTTACGCTTATGTCAAATAAAGCCTAGATTAGGTTGAATCGTTCTTTTTACTATACAATGAATTATCGCACTTCTGAAATGATAATTGGAGATAATTTCCGTTCAGTCACGTTGAAGACCTAGGCGTTATCCGTCTGGTGGCTGAAACCGGACCACAATATAAAATGAAGTAGCATCAGTCTTATACCAGTCTCATATATAATGACATATATATTTCAGTTTCAGAGGTGATGAACATCCTTCAGTCAATTAGAGACTGTAAGTTGTCGTTCACCACAGATGCTTGGTCAGACAAATCTGCTGGAGTGTCTTTACTCAGTTTAACTTGCAATCCCATAAACGATAAATTTGAAAGAACTAACTTGGTGTTCAGTGCAGAAACTTTAGAGGAGCGCCACACAGGTGAATACATCTCTCAGAAGTTTGACACAATACTAGAGAAATGGGATATCTCCAATGACCGTGTTCATTGTGTTATGCGCGATACTGAAGCAAACATGAAGAAAACCCCTTTTCTCTCAGGTGTTAACAACATTGATTGCACTGTTCACAAACTACAGTTTGTCGTTAAAAATGGGCTATAATCACAAAAAGTGGTTTGTGACATTATTTCTAAATGTTGAAACATTGCAACTCATTTCAACCATTCTACAATGGCTCAAGATGAGCTGAAAATAATAAAAAAACGATTAGATCAGCCACAGCTTAATATCATCCACGACGTAGCCACAAGATGGAATAGTAGGTTACACATGATGAGAAGAATGATTGATCTGAATGAGCCATTATAGTGGACCGGCCAAAATTAAAAAATCAACTTTGAACGGCGTTTTTTGTTAATAGCTGGCACCCATGCTAAATCAATGTATCTGTGGGTGAGGAATAAAATGCAGGTGGATCCCACTCTCGCTTTTGGCTTTGAATGTCATTTTCGAGGTCAAACTGTGCAAAAAATGATATTTTCTAATTTTAATTTTAAAAAAATATTCTGAGCCAATTGTTGACCAAATGTTTCATTTTGCCACACTTAGTGATAAAGAAGTACGATGACACGCTTATTCCATCCGAATTACCAACTCAAGGTCAAATTCAAGTTAATCACGACCGAAATTGTGCTAAAAATTTGATTTTTTTTTAAAATTTTAATTGGTGAAAAAAAACATTGAGCAAGTCTGTTTGTCAAAACAATTTATTTTAACATGATTAGTGCCTAATAAGTTTGATGGCATGAATTAAGTACTCACAGTAACAAAATTATCACAACTAAATTACAAAGCAGTAAATATAGCCCCATAACTATACAGTTTACACACTAGTAACATCTACAAGTTCACGTTTCTTGACGAACAGCACCGAAATGCTGCACCGACAGTCACAATTGTGTGGATTGCACTCACTTAAGAACAGAGTTATTAGTTCCTTACAGCACATTCCAGCTTCTCTCGGTTTCAGCCCGGAAGAGAGATATAGATCTACTGTCCAGCTGGGTTACAGCAACCGCTGTCGTCACAACCACAAGCTGTCGTACACTTCATCCTTTTCCTGAAGCAGTTGCATCTAGCTGTCTTGCACTTTTTCTTGCAACCACAAGCAACAAGCTCCAGGCAGGATTCAGGGATTGGAGGAAGTCTTGTCCACACTGGTAGGAGGCTCCCATCTTCCAACTTCCAGGCTGAAGTGTCCACCGGATCTTCAACATATACGTGCTCTTTGTCAGCCTGGAGCCATATTTTGGCCTGATAGTTTGCCAGCTTAACGTGGAGCTCCAGGGCATCCTTTGTCGGTGGGAGCATTTGCAGTCTTCTTGGCCTTGCCAAAAAGGTGAACTCTGGCGTCATCAACTGTGTGTTGTTCCGGGGTGCCATACAAATGACACACAAACTTCTCAACATCTGAGATATTCCTATCTCGACGAATGGCGTGCAGCAGGAGTGGGTGGTCACTGAACACCTTCCAGCACTTCTTTTTTCCATGACCACTGAAGGACGAGACTTTGTTACACCTGGTCAAAGCGTGGAAGCTGACCAGGTTGTCCCTGACTGCAGGCGACAAACTCTTGAATACATCGTGCACGGGGTAGCATTTTCGGTTCTTGGCCTTTCCGCACAGCATCCACACTTCAGCGACCTTGGTGCAAACGAAGTGAATCAGCAGCACCATTATATCAGTATCTCTGCACACTACCAGTATTCGTTCATAGCCCGGGGACGCTGCATCCCGTGAGTGAAGGATGAGCATGGTGTCCGCCTCTTCATGGTTGCTATGTAGTGGAACATCATGTCGCCTGGTTGACCGTACTTCAGTGGCTTCAGAGAAGCCACCCCCTGTCACCAGCTGACATCTTTCTTGAAGATCTCTGCCCTTCTCAGTGATGACGTTAGACAGAAACATGAAGTTTTTCCACACTTCAGGCAGTGGAACATGTGGGCCATCAATGACTTTCCGAATCGGTTTCTTCTTGCTTGCACGCTTTGTCCTTGTAACTGCTTTGATCGATCCTTTCCCTGCGTACCGATCAAAGATGACATCAACTCTTGTTGTGTTCATTGAAATAACTCGTCACGGCCTTGAAGAACACTTCAGCATAGTCGCCGAATGTCGGACAGCCGCCAGGCTTGCCAAGAGCTTGGATGAGTGCATGGCCATCTATCATCACAAAGTCTTCAGATCAGAAGTTGGAACCTCTGAGCTTATGGTCTGCTGAGCCATCAGGATGTTCATCAGCTCAGACTTCGATGTCGAATTCATTTCTCCTCCCGCCTTCGCCAGAATAAATGGGACTGGGGACAGTTCATACTTCAAGACGTTGACCATCTCCACCATGCGACCTGCGGCCGCGGCATTCAGGAGCCACTGTAGTAGCTTTCTGTCAGTTTTAATGGTCTTCTGCATGTTCTGCTTGGTGGAAACTGTAACTTTGTACACATCAGCGAAGGTTTTCGCAGCCTTTTGAGTTTGCCTTCAGAGGTGAATAAAAGCAGGCACGTGCCGTGAGTAAATACTCAGGGTAGGCAGACTCAATGCGCGAGCGAAGCGAGCGGTTCCAAGCTAGGGGGTCTGGGGTGGGCGCGAGCTCCCCCAGCGGGTTCCGGGGCGGAGCCCCAGCCACCGACGAATGTTAAGCATAATTAACCCCTTCCGCACCATTTGTGCTAATTTTTGGTCAACAACAAATATTTACTTACCGCTTTATTTGTAGATGAATTCCATTCTTCTCTCTTTGTTAGTAACAAAAATATCTCTAATTTTTTCAAAGAAATTGTAAGTGGGATTTTGCTCCATTTTAGTAAATCTTTCCTTTTCAATTGAAATTAGGGCAAGTGATGAAAGCCTTTCCTGTTTCATTCTATTCCTGGTGTAGCTTTTAATTCTTTTCAAAGCTGAAAATGACCTCTCAACAGAAACTGTTGTAGCTGGAATTGTTAAAATCAATTGCAACAGCTTCACCGCTTCAGGAAACGTTAGTTCAAGTCCATTTTGAAATATGAAAGCAAGCAAATCTCTTAATTGATTTATCCCTGAACACTTGTGCACTATAAATTCCAGCTAGATCAGTTTTCAATCTTATGACATCGAAGAAGTTACCATAATTCTTCTCTAAACTTTCTAGTGCATCCTTATCAATTTCTGTAGCTAGTTTTAGAAACTTTTTACTATCAACTAATGAAATAAATTGTACATTTTTGAAGTCACTGTATCTTGCTTCCATATGCTGCAGTATATCATTCAATATTAGACAGAATATTCTTTCTCTCTCTTTTTTAATTGGACCTTTTGTACGACATTTTGATTCAGTCAAGTTATTTTCTTTGAAACATTCTTCAAACTTCTCAAAGATATCATCAAAATTTTTACGCAGACCCTCGAGGGAATTCATTGTTTCATTGATTCTTTCAATGCAATATGGAATATCTATAATTTTAGTTTGTAAGATATTGAAGAGTGTGTCAGTTCTAATGAAAATCTTATCATATACCATGAGAAGAAAGTATGTTGAATCTTTCGTTAGCCAATTATAAAATCCATTACTCCTCACTAAAGTATCTGAGTCCCACAATAAAGGATTGCTGTCAATGTTGTTGAAAAGTTTACAAAAGTCACTATGATAGTGTAAAATAGTTTGCACTAGCTTTGAGTTAGAACTCCATCTCGTTGGTGCAGCCTTTGGAATGCGTTTATGTACTATTTCATCAAGAAATTGCGTTCGTTTTGTAGAGTGATTGAAAAATGCAGCAAGACCATCAATAGTCTTGAAAAAGATTGTACATTCAGGTATAAATTTCGCTGACTGAGATAGAACAAGATTCAACTTGTGAGCGTAGCAATGGGTAAATAACGCTGATGATGCCTTTTCTCTTACTTTAGCTTGAACGCCATTTAAATGCGATGCCATTACCGATGCTCCATCATATGTCTGTGCTACAAGCTTCTCAGCACAGTTGTATTTATCTAAATTTTTAAATATGCATTCTGTTACACCAGTAGCTCTTCTGTCTTTAAGTTCGTCAAATCCTATGAAAGCCTCTTTAATTTCAGAATGTAATACATATCTTAAAACTGTGGAACATTGAGCTGTATTTGAAATATCAGTCGATTCATCCACTTCTATAGCAATGAATGGGGATCTTGCGATATCTTCTTTAATATTATTTTCTACAGCTATGCCTACTGCTTCAATCAAGTCATTTTGTATCTTGTTAGAAACGCCAGAAAACACGGATGAAGTCTGTAAATGTTGTGCTAATTTTTGGTCAAATTTTGCAGTGTAGTTCAGTAACTCAATATAGTTTTTATTGTTTTTATTGTGAATTTCAATGCTAAGTTTTTTTTTGCTTATCTATGCTCAAGTCGATTCGTGTAGATCCAAATGTTTTCAACGATATTTGACTTTCATAATGCGCAGCAGACCTCTCGTGCTTACTTAAAGCATTAGTCAAATTATTTAAATCACAATATCCTGTTCTTATCCACACACTTTCACTAGATACGGAAAATAACAAGCATGGAAAACAAAAGAGTCTACCTGTTGTAACACAACCACACAACCACTCTTTCTTGCTGTACCACGTCGTTTGAAACGTTCTGATTATTTTTGTTCCTTTACGCTGTAGCAACTGTTTCAGTTCCGGTGTCGGCCTACCATTTTTAATCACATTCAACCTTTCTTCATAAGACAGTTTAGAAAAATTCTTAAGATACTCACTGTCCATATTTGAAAAGGGTTAAATTTTGAAATAAAATGTCTAAAATTTAGTTCAATCACCAGAGGCAAACGACAACACAGACGCGCGCACAGCCATACACCCGACCATGTGCCCGAACGGCAAAACACTGAGTGAAAAGCAGAACTAAATCTGCTTATATAGCGCAGTATTTGTCACAGCTTGGAGCTCCACTCACGGCACGTGGGAAAATTTCATTGTCAAGCGTTAATATATATAGAGGTTGAAAGGCACGGGGAAATTGTGCTTCTAACACAATATATTATCCATTTACAAATTTATACATTGAATTTCATACATTAAATTAACATTTATATAATGAAGTGAAAATCATTTACTTTTTATATTTAATATTTTTAGTTTTATTCAGGGTAAGCACTGCCTACCTTGCCTACCCAGAGGGCACGTCCCTGATTATAAAAGGTAGCATGATTTATGCCACTTGAGTTCCAATGCATTGAAATCATCCTTGGAATGACTTTCCAGTCTTTGTAAAACATCAAGATAGTAGGTATCTCCCAGGTTCTTTCTCTCATCGCCCACAGTCATAGTTCTTGCTTTTCCTTCTGCTGATGCTGTGCACAGGTCACCAGCGCTGCTTTGGCAGAAGAAGCAACAATCCTCACTGACATCCTAACGTTTCCTCTTGCACTTGATGACAGCTACAGGATCCATTGCTGATGAGCTCCCTATCTGCAAAGACAAGTGGGAATGGCAGTATGTAGTAGCCACAGATATATTGAAACAATTCGAAACATACCTATCCTTTAGCAGTATTATTATTATTATTATTATTTTACCAGCTGGCACTGTCTGCACTCAATTGCATATACCAAACCAATGTCTGGCCAGCCAGTGCATTGAAAATATTCAACATGCAACATGTGTATTATGGTAGTAGTAGGCACAAGCGCACCTCACCCAGCATGCTAAATGTAGTTTTAATGGAAATAAAGACATCTAGAGTCATAGTTACATTCAATTATTATCCATAAAATCACAAAAATATGCTTTATGTGCTAATGATACACCTATAAACACGTTACACAGAGCCACCACTGAAATGCAAAAATTCAGAATTTTTCAGAATTTGACTTTTGTAACCTTGTATGGGACCTTCAAACCCAAAATTGAAAGTGGCATCCACCACATCTTGTTTGGCATCCTCAATACTACTTATCTAAGGTGGGTGCCTGCTATTAACAAAAAACGCCATTAAGTTTTTTCTAGAAGACTTTTCAATTTTTGGCCGGTCCCCTATTATGCCTGCATACTGCAAATTCGAAAATACCACAGGTGAATAACTCAGAATGGAAGATCTTGAAGAAATGCGTGGCTGCACTGGAGCTGTTTGAAGAAATCACAAAAAAGTTTAGTGGATCGACCTCTTCGATATCGGGGGTAATCCCTCTTATTGTTTCTTTGAAAGATGTCTTGCGACCAGAAAGTGGCAGACCGAGACAGACCGAGTTATCAGAGCCATGAAAGAAATTATGCGAGCTGAATTGTCGAATAAATTTGATGGCTTAGAAAGTACTGATATTTATACAATTGCCACCTATCTCGATCCAAGATATAAAGGAAATTTTTTCTCATCTTCTCATGTTACAAATCGTGTACAAGCAATAGTTAATCGTCTTTGTGACGATATTACCAAAAAGAATCCAAACCCAGACAAAGACGACGAACCACTCGTTAAACGAATGCGAAACGAGCCAGTAGCTTCGACAAGCAAAATTAGCAAAATCATCACTGATTCTATGGACGCACTCTTAGCTTCCACTAACGATGATGAAAATGGAGTAGAACCTACAAAAAATTCAAGAGAAATGATTGAGCAGTACCACAAGGAGAAAAGACGTGGATAAGAAGAGGATTGTTTGTCTTGGTGAAAAGAGAAAAGTAAAGTTTATCCTATTTTGAGTAAATTAGCTAGAAATTACCTTGCCTGTCCTCCATCAAGTAAGTGTACTTAGTGAACAGTTATTTAGTGGCGCAGGTATAATATATAATAAAAAGAAAAATAGACTAAAAGGTGGGGTTTTTTTCAAGTACAATCTTCCAATTCTCGATTTCAAATATTGAGATTAACAAACTGACAAGAAATGTGAAGGATATTAACCCCTTAACTGCGCTATTTTGGCGCCATACATATATTTTTATATACACTGAGCGGCAGAAAAATCGGCGTACTTGGAATATCGTGAAAAGCAAACAAGTGGGCAAGCTTCTATTTATAAAAGTTTTAAAATTCGAAAATAATATAGTCTATGAGGCAACCAAATAACGAGACAAAACAACGTCAGCTGCGAACACATTAGCTGTAACGAATTTTCGACTTCTTTTAAGAATTCGACAGTCTGACATTCATTTGCTCTTAGACTGCTAGTACCACTTTTTTCTTCCACTAGTGGAAGTAGGCATTTGCGTTTAGTAACAGATAGACTTTTAATTCTTTTGGATCTCAGAATTGGACATTTACAATGGATTTGAGTGCCGTGAACGTCGCAAGAGTCATCGCCCTAATTGAAGATGGTTGAAGCCAGCGTTACGTCGCCGATGCGCTAGGAATTCCAACAACAACGGCTCGACGTGTCTACCAACGTTATGTGAAGACAGGAGAGTACACCAGAAGACCAGGATCTGGAAGATCGCGCTGCACATCTGCCCGTGACGATCGTTTCATCGTCTTGAGTGTTTGGGAGATCGTCACTTGACTGCTACAAACGTCCGCAATTAGCTGGAAAGGTTTCGAGACGTCAGAAGAAGACTTATGGAAAGTGGTTTACATGCTAGACGTCCAGCAATGGGCCCGGAATTGCTCCCACACCACCTCAATGTTCGTTTTGTTTCCGCTCGTGAGCATGTCAATTGAACTATGGTCCAATGGGGACGAGTATTGTTCACGGACGAATCAAGATTTAATCTTCGAACATCCGATGGACGGGAAAGAGTGTGGAGAAGAACAGGAGAAAGATTCGCCACGTGCACTTTTACGGAGAGGGTTGCCTTTGGAGGAGGTTCAGTCATGGTCTGGGGTGGTATCACTTCAAACTCGCGCACAGAGCTCGTCGTTGTTGGTGGGTCATTGACGTCCGCAAGATACGTGGAAGAGATCTTGCTGGAGCATGTGGTACCTTTTGCTCCTCTCGTTGGCGAAGACTTCCTTCTACAGCACGATAACGCTAGACCCAATGCGCAAGAGCCGTTAGTAATTTCCTTGACGAAGCTGGAATTCGTCGAATCGAGTGGCCTTCCCGAAGTTCGGACCTGAACCCGATAGAACATCTCTGGGACACGATGGGACGGCGTCTTAGGGCTCGTCTAGTAGCCCCTAACACTCTATAGGAGCTACAACAAGCTTTAACTGAAGAGTGGGAGGGAATCCCACAGGATGTGATGGGATGAATCGACGAATGGCTGCTGTCATTCAAGCTGGGGAGGCAACACCTCTTATTAACCCTGGATTACAAGTTTTTTTTTTGTTTTTTTTGTCGAAATCTTTGTTTTTTGTTACAATTTTTTGTACAGTCTTTTTTTTACAATAAATTGTATTAAGCAGGTGTTTGAAGATTTTTTAATGTCCTCACAGACAAAATTTTCGAATTTTAAAACTTTTATAAACAGAAGCTTGCCCACGTTTTGCTTTTCGCGATATTCCAAGTGGGCCGATTTTTCTGCCGCTCAGTAAATATGTCTGAGTTTTCCGCAGTTAAGAGGTTAAACTTATATGTGAAAAAGGGTAAATTACAAACTTCTAACCACTTCATTAAAGGGTGGAGGCTGAGAGGGAGTGGTTAGTGGGATGCATTATGAGTTGGGTCCTCGTCCCGCACCCTGGTAATACACTTCAATAATTAATCAGTGTGGCTAGAACTCGTAAATACTATATTGAAAGAGTATACCATAGCATCACTATTATTGATAAGTACAAGTGTACATTCTACATCGTACATAGCATGATTGCTTAGCCATATGGCTTTTTTTGTGAATTGATCAATGTTATAGTTCCATATAAAGTGACGAAGGTTTTTTACGTTATAAAAACCTAACACATGTTAATAACGTGGGGAATCAAAAGTCTATAATTTTTTTTGTAAATATCCGCCTCCGCGGATGCGTAAAACCTGTTAGAAAACCTTGAAGAGGAAGAGCCATTGTTATCCCAAAGCGATATGATGATAAGCTAATTTATGCAGCATTGCTTGTATAATGTATATATTAAGTTAAGGGCCATATATCGATTTCATAATTGTAAGGTTCATGAAAATTTGTCACTTATTTTAGAACCAATTTTTGGGGCTCTTATGGCATAATTTTTTAGATGCTGGCAGCGTCCTTTCTACATTTGTTGAAAGTGGCACTGATAAGGCGTGGCCTTATCAAGAGCTCTCTTGCAGTTCAGTTTGGTGCTCTAGATACAGGATTGTTGCCAGTCCGGCTCCAACCTTTTGGGGTCCCTACGCGCAAATATCTTTGGGACCCCTATTATATATATATATATATAATATATATATACAGGGCGTCCCAAAAAAATGTATACACACTTTAACAGCTGATAGCTCAATTGATGTTTCTTTCTTTCCAAGTTAAACCCATTAGAATTAATAATGGCAGTCAGACTAAGCTTTGAACAAAGGAAATTCATTCTAAAATGCTACTGGAAGTGTGAAAACGCAGTTGAAGTGCAAAGACAGTTTAGGAGGGAGTTTCAAACAGATCCACCAACGCGACTTACCATCACTCGAATTAGAGATAAGTTTGAAGCCGATGGAACTGTTCAGAATGTCCACAAGAAGCGTTCCGGAAGACCACGGACATCGACAAGCCCCACAAAGCAAGAAAGAGTACTGGAAACGTATCACCAAAGTCCAAGAAAATCTGTGCGGCAAGCGAGTCGTGAGGTAGGAATTTCAGAATCGTCTGTCCAACGCATTTTGAAGCGCTGTCAATTCAAAAGTTACATTCCAAGATTAGTCCATGCTATTAATGAAGATGATCCGGACCGAAGAGTGGAGTATTGCGAGTGGTACTTGGCACGATGTGGATGTGGACTGGACGAAGGGGTTTCGTAGAATACCCTCCGCGTTCACTAGACCTCACACCACTAGACTTTTTTTATGGGGATACTTAAAAGACAAAGTCTACGCTATAAAACCTGCAACAATCGCTGAATTGAGAGCAGCCATTGAACGAGAATGCACACAAATACCAAACGAAATGTTTCGTGATGTTTGCGATTCCATTGCTTCGCGTTATCAGCAGTGCCTGGACCAGAACGGACGTCAGTTTGAAAACAGGCGTTGACAAAACAATTAAATAATGTCTGTAGATTCTATTACATTTTGAAAATGAAATGTATTTTAATAAACACTGCCTTTATAATTATTTAAAGTGTGTATACATTTGTTTGGGACGCCCTGTATATATATCTCGCACAATAAAATGGTTTATGTACAATTAAATATACAAAAATCTAAAGTTCATTTAGATAGATATATATCACATACATTCAAAACCTTTCTCTCCTGGCTTTTTTTATTGAAAATTCATCAATAATATTATCATAGGACAGTTTTCGGCCTACCTCTCGATTGATGCTCATGATGGCAAGCCCACTCAGACGTTCTTGTGCCATTGTTGACCTGAGGTACGTTTTAATTAGCTTCAGTTTGGAGAAGCTCCTTTCAGCTGTGGCTACGGTCACTGGAAGAGTGACTGCAATTCTTAGAGCAATTCATAGGTTTGGATATAACTCTATCAGCTGCTTCTCGTGTATGTAAGTCAGCAATTCTAGTGTAGACATCTTCTGAGATGGCAGATCTGATGGCAAGTTCTCAATTTCTTCAGCCATTTCTCTCCCATCCAAGTCAAATTTCCCATCATGGCTCAAGACTTTCTCCACTTCCAAGCAGCTAGTCTTCAATGACTCCCTAGACATTCCCTTAGCGCCACTGAAGTTCAGCAACACTCCAAATTTCTCCTTTACTTGGCCAAGTGTTTGAAATCTTTCATCGATTGATGTTAAGGCAGAATCCACTACCATGTTGAAAAAGAAGATTTCCAAGTTCTTTAGTGCATCATTGACTGGCTCATCAGCTGCTTCATAAGCAAAATAACTTTTAGTGCTTCTGAGCCTTTTCTGTTTGAGAAAAACTCCACGTTCATTTCTTCACACATCCTTGGCAGTTGACAGAGCATCAGCAAACCCTGACTTTCTGTATGCTGTGAGGGGTGTTTTGGCTTTTGAGATAAGGTCCACAGCCACGTCTAATTGCAGTGATGAAGACTGCAGGAGTTTGTTTACCTGAGTGATGATAGTGTGGATATCACACCAGACAACAGAACAGATTAGAAAGTGGTACAAGCCCACCCCTTCTGCCAGAGTTTGTGCCTCTACCTTGGCAACAGGATCAGTGCAACTTTCCCTCACCTCCAGCAATGACTCCCGTACATCAGCAGCCTGATGTCTTGTAGCCAGTATGCTTTGGAGTCTGCTCTCCCATCTCATCTCACTCCATGACTTCAAAGACAAATTTACATGTTTTTTTTTAGAATGGCCCATCTTTGAGAGGATGAGGAAAAATAATTGAACAGCTTTTGGACATGTCCAAAGAATCCAACAGCATCTTTCGAAGATTTTGCTGCATCCGCCACAACTAGATTAAGTGTGTGCGCCCCACACGGAATGAACACAGTACGAGGGTTCTTTTGCATCAGTCTTGCTTGGACACCTTGATTTTTCCCCTTCATGTTGGCCCCGTTATCATATGCCTGTCCTCTGCTGTCGTCAAATGGAATGGTGAGTTCCTTCAGCTTATCGAAAATGACATTTGACAAATTGAGCCCGGTTAC
The DNA here is from genome assembly GCA_023014485.1 of Bathynomus jamesi. Lineage (NCBI taxonomy): Eukaryota > Metazoa > Arthropoda > Malacostraca > Isopoda > Cirolanidae > Bathynomus > Bathynomus jamesi. Next base: position 179,761 of record JAJOZX010000788.1, read on the forward strand.
TTCCCCTACAACCACAAAGCCTAAGAAGTGCTCTTTGATTTCTGGCTTCTGCTCAAACGTCACAGTGGCTGATGTCAGGGGTGCAGTCAAGAATGATGGAATAGTACTTTGACTCTTTAATCTGTGAGACGATGGTCTGAAGTATCACATCGATCAGTTCATTTTGGATGTTCTTCCCCAGGTAGTGAGCATGACGCTCGCCATCTTTGATGCGGCCTAAGTGAGTTGCCATGACTGGATCAAATTTCGCTAAAAGTTCAACTTCTTTGAGGAAGTTGCCATTGTGATGCTTGTACAGGGTGTCGGAGGACCCCCTGAGGCCAAGATTGCGTTCAGCAAGAGACTGAATTTTGCAGATCAATCTTGTTAGAACACCCCGCCAACGCTTTCTTTCAGCTTCCATGATGGACATCTCAGCCTGATCAATGGTGTTGCCTTGCATCAAGTGCATTGCAAGCTCTTTCCACATGACCATGAACTTTCTGTGTTCTGGACTACCATCGTGTGTTCTAAGAGTTGCATTTATGTTTGACCAGTCAGAATGTCCTCCTCGAATCATTTTGTAGTCCTGGAAAAATATTTTACAACAAAAGCAATACACAGCGTTGCTTTTAACGGAGTATATAAGCCAGCTTCTATTCACTTTTTCCCCATTCACCATCCTTCTGTATTTTAAACTCTCATGAAAAGCTCTTCCATCTGCATTTTGGAGAGAAAAATTCGGTCCTACATGAACTTGTCCTCTGCGAATTAAATCTGTTCTTACAGAGTCTGTTATAATAGGTGGCCAATCAGCAGGATCAAGAGGTTTTCAACGAATCAGATCTTGCCTTGAATGTGGTTGTTCAGACGACGTCTCCTCACCAAGATACTCAATGGCTGAGGTTGGTTATTCGGAGGGCGTCCCGTCACCAGGATTCTCACTGGCTGAAATTGGTTGCTCAGACGACGTCCCTTCACTAGGATCTTCATTGGCTGAGGCTGCTTTGGCAGCTTTGCTAATGTATTTTAGCAATGCACCTATAAAATTTTATATATATATATATATATATATATATATTTGTACCTTTTGGTTAAACTTTGGTGAGCTTCCGCGCGAATTGTTCATTCTGACGAAGGTCAAGCTTTTCACTCCATCTTAGACCTACAGTTTAACGTGAAATCCGAACCACGCCCCACCAGCAGCCCAGCGCTTAGGCCACACAGGGTACCCATTTATCTACCAACCATTTTCTTTATTGTGTGGAAGGATGAACAGCTGGGTTTTGCTGCGCGCCGGCTGCCGTTACCGGGTCTCGATCCTGGAGCCGATGGATTCGTATTCAGCGACGCTAACCACTACACCACCGAGGAGCATATACATATATATGTGTATATATATATGTATAAAGAAGAAGCAGTGCAGCAGCAGGAGCAGCATGCTTACTACATTAACCTACTAGGCCTATAATTTATAAATAAATAATGACTTGCCTAATAACTAGTTATGTTTTTTTTAACTGAAAAATGAACAACTGTCCATTCTGGATTAAAAATTCAGGAATTTTTCCGCTTGTTTGAATATTGTTTTAGTTATAGATTACTTATTAAAATTACTTGTATAGTTACAAAAAAAAAACACAAACAAGCAGGCATGTTTCTGTGACGAAACAAAACTAAAACCCAGAATGGATAATCATATTTAAAAAATTATGACTGCAGTGATGAAATTTTTATTTTGGGTAAATTGACAGATACCTATGTTTATCTACACACATACCTTTATCTTTTTCTCGCATCTCTCTCTCTCTCTCTCTCTCTCTCTCTCTCTCTCTCTCTCTCTCCTCTCTCTCTCTCTCTCTCTCTCTCTGTTTTCTTTTTCTTTTTTTTTGCGTTTCTCCACTCCCGATGGATATGATCGCTTGGACGACATTCTGACAATAGAGTAACAAACGCACAACTTCACAAGAGTACATTGTACACTATTCAATCAAATAATAATTACGTCATTTAACCACTTGCACTGAATTCAACCCTCAGGCAACTGAGGGGCATCGCATTCGCAGCCACGCCACCAGGGATAGGATAGGTTGCCAAAAGTCACCACGAAAAGCGCTAATGTGATAACAGTCGCGATTTCAACAGAGAGATCGCTGTTTGCACACATTAGGCGTTTGTTTACATTTTTATTTTCATGATTTTGACAGCAAAAAAAATTGTTAGATTTTATATGGAAATAAAATGAATGGCGCTGGAAGAGTTTAAAAAAATCAAAATTTGGCCCATTTTTTATTTCTGTCAATCATTCATTAATTAATTTTTTTATACCGCTCGCCGGGGGCTCTCCCGCCTCGTGGGGTCCCCACGCACACTGCGTGATCTACGTAATGGAAGAGCCGGCGCTGATTGTTGCAATATGCAATGGTGCAAGTTGTGTTGTTACAAGGTTTAGAAAGAAGACCATACATCGTGCTCCCTTTTTTTATTTATGTTAACTGAGTCCTAAAGCAGGTCCGCGTCAAGTCGACAACCCTGAGGTTACTTAGTGAGGTAGGACCAAATATGACCTCCAAGTCCATAAAGTCTGTTTCAGTTTAGCTTAACTTAGGCTATAAGTTAAGGTAGCCTTTTAGAGCTTGGCCATTATGCCTGCATGCTGCAAATTCGAAAATACCACAGGTGAATAACTCGGAATGGAAGATCTTGAAGAATTGTGTGGCTGCATTAGAGCTGTTTGAAAGTCGTAAAGAGAAAAAATAACAATTATTGCAAAAGAAATTTAGAATCTTTTGTTATCTATTATTATTATTATTATTATTATTATTATTTCTGTTTTATTTACATAGTTAATAATAATATGATAGTTATTTCACAGAAAATTTTGGATATTTTTAATACATCCACTACGTGGTTGTTGTTGGTCACCGCTAATCCCCAAGATAGACCTCTCAATTACCTATTTAAAAAATGTGCATGTGAGCAGAAGTTCCTTCTTTGGTATTTCCGAACTCTTGTTTACTATTTTCAGGTCACTAATCTATAATTCTTTCCAGACACTTCTGCCTACTTGTTAGATTGGGAAATTAATTTTTCGTGAGAAAAATTTTTTTAGACATGGCCCTGAACCTACGCGATTGTTTCGAATACAGTAGAAAGTTACTCCAGTACTTTTTTAACGTTCTCTCTACTAACCCTTTGATTTGCAGATTTTCCGTAAACCAACAAAAACTACGACATGAGGTGACTTCAGCGAGAGACGAACATCGAAGTAGTTGGGGAGAAGCGATTGCATTCAGAGAGGACTTTAGTGCTTTGGCAGCTAGGTTTAACTTGCAGGATTTTGTTTCAAAGTTTTGGCGTAGATTCTCACACAGGGCAGAGATCGCGCGAAGACTCTACGACGAATCCCCAACCAGTTGTCATTCGAGCCTCCCTTTCCCCTTCGAGGGATCGACCGTTTGAGCCAGTTCGAAATGGGGCCCGACCAAGACAGCTCTTGCTTAAAAAAAAAACTAATAGATGTTCCGTCTTGGAGCCACAGCAGAATGACACGCAAGAGATTTAATTAGGCTAGTTGGCGACTCCATTATTGGAGGGCAATTACAGGAGTTCTGCGGCAGGAACCCAGCTCAGCGAAGGAGGTGCTGCTATCCTGGAGCCCGTGTTGACATCACGTTTCCAAAGACGAGCTTGTAAAGATGCTGAAGAAAATACAATACATATTTATGGTGCGTGTTGGGACTAACGAGGTTAAGAGTTCCACGTCAAAGGAGCTAATAGAGAAATACAAGCCGCTGATGTAGACTCAAAAGGATAGTACTAATAAATTAATTTTTTCAAGAATTCTTCCAAGAACAGCAGGATCTGACAACTTTTCAACAGAGCTACCTACCTACATGAATAATATTCTTACGTCCCTTTACCAACAGAAGAATGTTGAATTTGTCGATTTGTGGAATAATTTTTCTAATAAAAAGGATTTATTTTTACGTGACGGTCTTCACCTGAATGGCGTGGGAGCAGCTCGTCTTAGTAGACTATTACATAGCTCTGCAATGGCTTTTCAGGCGAAAAACGGCGAAACTCCTACGCAAGCGACCGGCCTAAAATAAATTTTCCTTAGAGTGAGCGACTACTTCCACGAAGAACCTTGAGATTCTACTGCAGTACTCAAAATTTTATGAATGTATTTTATATTAATGGTCGAAGTTTAACATTTAAATTTGATGAACTATTAAGTATTGTCCTCAGTAGTATGGGCGAAAAATGGACGCGTGCAAGAATGTTGCAATGCAATAACAAATGTTGATAATTGTTGCAAGATGTTGCAAATGGGCTATGCAACAAAGGGGAAGGGGTTATGCAATGAAGGGGAAGAGGTTATGCAACAGCAATGTTGCAAGGCTTATGCAACACCAATGCTGCAAAGGGGAGTAGGGTTATGCAACAACTCAATGATGCCAAGGGGAGAGTGGAGGGAGCTTCGGAGGGAGAAGGGAGGATGACCTCCCCCCAAAGGGGTAGCCCTCACCTAAGAGAGGAAGAGAAAGGAGGAGGAGGTCTTTGGGGGAGAAGTTGGGATGTCCTCACCCCCCAAAGGGAAACCTAACCTAAGAAGGAAGGAGGTGTTCGCCTGGCTGGAGCCAGACACATTATTTGTTTGTTTGTTTTTTCTGTTTAAGGTGCTTTCAACCCTGCTGGATTATTGACACCATTTTTTTTTTTTTTTTTTGTAGAGAAAGGTGGTGAAAGAAGTAGTAGAAATATAGCATATGAACATCCAAGGGCCAAGCAGCTGTTATATAGAGGGTCTTGAGTTGCCAGATACCACTTATTTATATATAGAGGCGGTTACCAGATACCAACATTTATTTTAATTTTTATATAGATGAGTTGCCAAATAATGTTTTTTAATTGTTCAGGTATACCTTATTAGGGTGAGTTGCTAGATACCACCATTTAATTTTATTTACACGAGTTGCCAAAGTGTGTTTTTCAATTGTTCAGGTATACCTTATTAGGTTGAGTTGCCAGGTTACGCCATTTATTTTAACTTATTTAGACGAGTTTCCACTTATTTATTTATTCATTAAAGGCAAGACCGACTTTCTCCTTAAAGTTGTTCAGCAATAGAACTAATTATTTAAACGTCGTTCAACTTAATATTAATAATAAAAGAAATACACAGGACTCTTTATATTGTACATTAATTCCAATAACATATTCTCTAAGAATAATATTCAATTTACCTATAATTTATGAAATGCTTTCATTTATTCTAACACCTTAGAATGTATACTGTGTCTATTTACTTTTGACAAACCTTTCTATATATCTAACTGAATCTAATTTCTATTTATACAGAGAGAGAGAGTTAATACTCGAAAAACTGAAGACGACACACACACACACACACACACACACACACACACACACATTATTGACTTTATTTCGAAATCACTGTTAAAAATTAGATTACATTCAAACATAAGACCCATGTGTCTATTGTGTATACTGTAGGTCTAAGATGGAGTGAAATACGTAGATTACATTCAAACATAACCCCTCAAGACAATTAATCCATGGCATAGCAAAGGAAATCATTCATCTTAATAATATTAATAATAAAAGAAATACACAGGACTCTTTATATTGTAAATTATTCCAATAATATGTTCTCTAAGAATAATATTCAATTTACCTATAATTCATGAAACGCTTTCATTTATTCTAACACCTTAGAATGTATATTGAGTTTATTTACTTTTGACAGTCCTTTCTATACCCCTTCTATATTTTTTATCAACCAAAATCAGCGAAATCAAGAAGAGGAATCCCTTATTCATTTGTTTTCAAGCTAATTTCAAAAAACAAAAATAACAATACACACTTTATATATATATATATATATATATATATATATATATATATATATATATATATATATATATATATATTATCAGGCACGTGCCGTGAGTAAATACTCAGGGTAGGCAGACTCAATGCGCGAGCGAAGCGAGCGGTTCCAAGCTAGGGGGTCTGGGGTGGGCGCGAGCTCCCCCAGCGGGTTCCGGGGCGGAGCCCCAGCCACCGACGAATGTTAAGCATAATTAACCCCTTCCGCACCATTTGTGCTAATTTTTGGTCAACAACAAATATTTACTTACCGCTTTATTTGTAGATGAATTCCATTCTTCTCTCTTTGTTAGTAACAAAAATATCTCTAATTTTTTCAAAGAAATTGTAAGTGGGATTTTGCTCCATTTTAGTAAATCTTTCCTTTTCAATTGAAATTAGGGCAAGTGATGAAAGCCTTTCCTGTTTCATTCTATTCCTGGTGTAGCTTTTAATTCTTTTCAAAGCTGAAAATGACCTCTCAACAGAAACTGTTGTAGCTGGAATTGTTAAAATCAATTGCAACAGCTTCACCGCTTCAGGAAACGTTAGTTCAAGTCCATTTTGAAATATGAAAGCAAGCAAATCTTTAATTGATTTATCCCTGAACACTTGTGCACTATAAATTCCAGCTAGATCAGTTTTCAATCTTATGACATCGAAGAAGTTACCATAATTCTTCTCTAAACTTTCTAGTGCATCCTTATCAATTTCTGTAGCTAGTTTTAGAAACTTTTTACTATCAACTAATGAAATAAATTGTACATTTTTGAAGTCACTGTATCTTGCTTCCATATGCTGCAGTATATCATTCAATATTAGACAGAATATTCTTTCTCTTTCTTTTTTAATTGGACCTTTTGTACGACATTTTGATTCAGTCAAGTTATTTTCTTTGAAACATTCTTCAAACTTCTCAAAGATATCATCAAAATTTTTACGCAGACCCTCGAGGGAATTCATTGTTTCATTGATTCTTTCAATGCAATATGGAATATCTATAATTTTAGTTTGTAAGATATTGAAGAGTGTGTCAGTTCTAATGAAAATCTTATCATATACCATGAGAAGAAAGTATGTTGAATCTTTCGTTAGCCAATTATAAAATCCATTACTCCTCACTAAAGTATCTGAGTCCCACAATAAAGGATTGCTGTCAATGTTGTTGAAAAGTTTACAAAAGTCACTATGATAGTGTAAAATAGTTTGCACTAGCTTTGAGTTAGAACTCCATCTCGTTGGTGCAGCCTTTGGAATGCGTTTATGTACTATTTCATCAAGAAATTGCGTTCGTTTTGTAGAGTGATTGAAAAATGCAGCAAGACCATCAATAGTCTTGAAAAAGATTGTACATTCAGGTATAAATTTCGCTGACTGAGATAGAACAAGATTCAACTTGTGAGCGTAGCAATGGGTAAATAACGCTGATGATGCCTTTTCTCTTACTTTAGCTTGAACGCCATTTAAATGCGATGCCATTACCGATGCTCCATCATATGTCTGTGCTACAAGCTTCTCAGCACAGTTGTATTTATCTAAATTTTTAAATATGCATTCTGTTACACCAGTAGCTCTTCTGTCTTTAAGTTCGTCAAATCCTATGAAAGCCTCTTTAATTTCAGAATGTAATACATATCTTAAAACTGTGGAACATTGAGCTGTATTTGAAATATCAGTCGATTCATCCACTTCTATAGCAATGAATGGGGATCTTGCGATATCTTCTTTAATATTATTTTCTACAGCTATGCCTACTGCTTCAATCAAGTCATTTTGTATCTTGTTAGAAACGCCAGAAAACACGGATGAAGTCTGTAAATGTTGTGCTAATTTTTGGTCAAATTTTGCAGTGTAGTTCAGTAACTCAATATAGTTTTTATTGTTTTTATTGTGAATTTCAATGCTAAGTTTTTTTTGCTTATCTATGCTCAAGTCGATTCGTGTAGATCCAAATGTTTTCAACGATATTTGACTTTCATAATGCGCAGCAGACCTCTCGTGCTTACTTAAAGCATTAGTCAAATTATTTAAATCACAATATAAGAAATTGCGTTCGTTTTGTAGAGTGATTGAAAAATGCAGCAAGACCATCAATAGTCTTGAAAAAGATTGTACATTCAGGTATAAATTTCGCTGACTGAGATAGAACAAGATTCAACTTGTGAGCGTAGCAATGGGTAAATAACGCTGATGATGCCTTTTCTCTTACTTTAGCTTGAACGCCATTTAAATGCGATGCCATTACCGATGCTCCATCATATGTCTGTGCTACAAGCTTCTCAGCACAGTTGTATTTATCTAAATTTTTAAATATGCATTCTGTTACACCAGTAGCTCTTCTGTCTTTAAGTTCGTCAAATCCTATGAAAGCCTCTTTAATTTCAGAATGTAATACATATCTTAAAACTGTGGAACATTGAGCTGTATTTGAAATATCAGTCGATTCATCCACTTCTATAGCAATGAATGGGGATCTTGCGATATCTTCTTTAATATTATTTTCTACAGCTATGCCTACTGCTTCAATCAAGTCATTTTGTATCTTGTTAGAAACGCCAGAAAACACGGATGAAGTCTGTAAATGTTGTGCTAATTTTTGGTCAAATTTTGCAGTGTAGTTCAGTAACTCAATATAGTTTTTATTGTTTTTATTGTGAATTTCAATGCTAAGTTTTTTTTGCTTATCTATGCTCAAGTCGATTCGTGTAGATCCAAATGTTTTCAACGATATTTGACTTTCATAATGCGCAGCAGACCTCTCGTGCTTACTTAAAGCATTAGTCAAATTATTTAAATCACAATATCCTGTTCTTATCCACACACTTTCACTAGATACGGAAAATAACAAGCATGGAAAACAAAAGAGTCTACCTGTTGTAACACAACCACACAACCACTCTTTCTTGCTGTACCACGTCGTTTGAAACGTTCTGATTATTTTTGTTCCTTTACGCTGTAGCAACTGTTTCAGTTCCGGTGTCGGCCTACCATTTTTAATCACATTCAACCTTTCTTCATAAGACAGTTTAGAAAAATTCTTAAGATACTCACTGTCCATATTTGAAAAGGGTTAAATTTTGAAATAAAATGTCTAAAATTTAGTTCAATCACCAGAGGCAAACGACAACACAGACGCGCGCACAGCCATACACCCGACCATGTGCCCGAACGGCAAAACACTGAGTGAAAAGCAGAACTAAATCTGCTTATATAGCGCAGTATTTGTCACAGCTTGGAGCTCCACTCACGGCACGTGGGAAAATTTCATTGTCAAGCGTTAATATATATAGAGGTTGAAAGGCACGGGGAAATTGTGCTTCTAACACAATATATTATCCATTTACAAATTTATACATTGAATTTCATACATTAAATTAACATTTATATAATGAAGTGAAAATCATTTACTTTTTATATTTAATATTTTTAGTTTTATTCAGGGTAAGCACTGCCTACCTTGCCTACCCAGAGGGCACGTCCCTGATATATATATATATATATATATATATATATATATATATATATATATATATATATATAATGTTATAATGTTTCAAACCAACAAAGACCCTAGGATCCACTCATGGCTGGTCTACCTAACTGTGTTCGTAATTGTGTATTGTGTATGTCCTCCGTGGTGGCGGAGGGGACCTACAATTTTACGTGGGTTCCGAACCACAAGAACATAAGAAATTTATGTAAAATCTGCCTGTACATTGGCAACGACCAATTTTTACGAAACTAAATAATTATCAATTTAAAACTAATTAATTATCGATTTAAAACAAAAGATAGAATCTCTCGATCCAGAGGATCAAGTCATAATAGACTACTATCTACAAATATGTTACACTCTATATCTATTTATAACCGACATGCAAATATATCAGATCCAAAGGATCCAGTCAATTTCATTACGGTATCCATCCAACCAAAAATAAGTCACGATCCATATCGATTGCGGACCAAGTCAAAATTTACCACCATATACATTACAATATATATAATTAGGAGGGAAAGTGTAGGTGTGGCAGTAAAGACTGTACAGTAATGTAGAAATGTGTGTGCACCCATTTTGGGTCTCCCATTTAAAGGTGTTTGTAGGGCAAGTGAAGATCATGAGTTTTTCAATACCTCACAGTACTATGGGGGGCACCGCTCGGCAGAGGAATCTCTCTAAATGGGGTGTGTAAGGACAAAGAGTATCCCCTAATCCAAGATGCTGCCTCCCTATATCCCACAACACTTGTGTTGAGCTGTGGGATCTATTCTCACAAAGCCTTAATTTTAGTACCTTAAACTATACCCAATCTATCAACATATGCGTCTAATCGATTTTTAAACATGTTTATAGACGTGCTACTAATTACTTCTACCGGCAAACTATTCCAGCTATTTACTATTCTGTGCGTAAAAAAGTTTTTGGCAACTGTTGTCTCGAACCTTCTACTTGTCAACTTACACCCGTTATTTCTAGTCCTATTATATTGAGATATTTTGAAAAAGCTATCTCTATCTACGTTATCGAACCCATTCATAATTTAATTTTGAACACCTGGATTAGATCACCCCTTAGCCTCCGAGTCTCGAGTGTAGTCAATTTTAATTCCTTAAGCCTATCCTCGTACGACTTTGACCTAAGCGACCGAATCATCTTAGTTGCTCGTCTTTGAACTCTTTCGATTTTGTCTATATCTTTGCGCATATGCGGATTCCAAAATTGGACCGCGTACTCCAAATGGGGTCTAACTAATGATTTATAAAGAGGAACTATAATATCGCGCGATTTGTACTCAAAATTCCGAGCTATAAAACCTAACACTTTGTTCGCCTTATTGACCGCTGCTGTACTTTGTTTCGCTACTTTTAAATCACCAGTGACTATAACTCCTAAATCTTTTTCCTGCTCTACGCTTGTTAACTCTTTCCCTGACATACTATACGCAAAATTACCGTTACGCGAACCTATATGCAAAATTTTGCACTTATCAACGTTAAATCTCATTTGCCATGTGACTGACCAATCAACGATTTTATTCAGATCTTCCTGGATTTTACCTCTATCTTCGTCATTAATCGCCCTACCACCCAGCTTCGTGTCATCCGCAAACTTTGAAACTGTACTGACTAGGCCGACATCTAAATCGTTAATATATATAAGAAAAAGCAAGGGGCCCAATACAGAACCCTGAGGAACGCCACTCGCTACATTAGCCCAACACGACTCCGCTCCATCAACGACCACCCTCTGTTTCCTACCTTGCAACCACTCTTCTAGCCAATTTATTACTACACCCCTGATTCCATGAGCCTTAGTTTTTTTCAATGAGTCTTTTGTGCGGCACGGTGTCAAACGCTTTTTGAAAATCTAAATACACTACATCAACCGCCCGATGTCTATCGTAAACGTCAACCACGCTTTGGAAAAATTCTAAAAGATTAGTTAAGCAAGATTTGTTTCGCCTAAAGCCATGCTGCGTATTTCTAACTAGTTTATGCAATTCTAAGTGTTCGACTATACGATCCCTAATTATTGATTCCAGTAGCTTACCTACAACAGACGTTAAACTGATTGGCCTATAATTTCCCGCCGCACCTTTGTCGCCTTTCTTAAAGATAGGTGTTACGTTTGCTAACTTGAAATTATCTGGTACGCACCCCTCAGAAATAGACGCATTAAAAATCTTTGTTAGCGGCACAACAATGCTATCTTTTAATTCTTTTAGTTGTATGGGATATATGGAATCCGGCCCCGGTGATTTACGCGTTTTCATTTTATCAATATAGCCCATTACCTCCCCTTCACTAACCACTATATTATCCAAAATATTACCATTATCAAAAGGTATTATGTCTATGACCGTAGGGATATTCGTTAGATCTTCTATAGTAAAAACTGACGTAAAAAATTCGTTTAGCAAGGTAGCCATTTCCTTGTTTTCAGAAACTAGATCTCCGTTTACATTTTTCAAAGGCCCCAAGACGCTTTTTACTGGATTTCTATTATTGACGTATTGAAAGAATCGCTTGGGGTTTTCTTTACCATCACGAGCTATGGAGATTTCAAATTCGCGCTTGGACTTTTTTATTACACTTTTCGCTTCACGCCTTAGAGATATGTAGTTGTTTCGTAACCACAAATTGTCTTTATCGCACTTATGTAGCCTATAAGCCCTATCTCTACTCTTTATAATGTCTCCTACTCTAGAAGTGAACCACAAGGGCTTGTTGTTTACTTTCGCACGCTTAATTTTGTACGGTACACATTCCTCATTTATAGTCCTAAATACTGTTTCGAACGATTCCCACATTAGTTTTGCGTTGGAGTTCCCCATTACGTTTTCCCAATTGACGTGTGACAATTTATTTCGAAATTTACTAAAGTCTGCGTGCTGGAAGTTAGGAATTTTAGTCGAGTTAGCTGGTTTCGAGTGACTTACTGAGAGGACAAACTCTACTATATTGTGATCGCTATTGCTTAACGGTTCTATTAATTGAAGATCAGTAATTAGCCTATCATCTGTAGTTATTACTAAATCTAAAATACTGTCCAACCTCGTAGGTTCCTCAACCTTTTGAATAAGAAACCTATCCTCGAGAAAATTAACTAAACGATTACCTTCCGCGTCTCCCTGCATTGTATCGTAATTTACGTTAGCGCAATTAAAGTCACCCATAACTAAAGCCTGCTCACTACCGATTATTCTCTTTAGTTCACGATATAACGCTTCGTCCGTATCAGCTGTTTGATTAGGGGGCCTATATATAACCGCAACAACAAGTTTGAAATCGTTCAATTTAAGTTCTGCTATAGTCGAATCTATCGGTTCTGGAATTGTGTGCTTTACTTCTATAACGTTCGCAATATTATCTTTGATATACAACATAACACCGCCTCCTCGCCTACCTATTCCGTTTTTAACAAAAAGTCTATAACCTTTAATTTGATACTCCCCTACAAAGTCACGAGTTTCAGTGCTAAGCCACGATTCATTTATCGCAATCATATCATAGTCTTTACAAGCAATTAAAGAAAAAAATTCGTTTCTTTTATTTCGTAGGCTACGAGCATTTAAAGATAGAACCTTCAAATTGTTTGTAATTGCGACACCTTCGCGAGCGCAGTGGAAATTTATGGAATTTACGCTGGGACCGTTCGAGTTACGGCAGCCTGAAAAGAAAAGACAGTATTATGAAATAGTCTTCCTAAACGCGCAGCTCCAACGTCATTAAGATGAAGTCCATCTCCGAGGAACAAGTCCCTCCTGCCGTAGAAACTGTTCCAAAAATTCGCAAAATGGACTCCTTCCTGTTGGCAAAGAGACTTTAGGTTATTGTTAATATAGGTCGCCTTGCTGTAGATATCGTTACGATCGATAATTCAAGGAAGTATACCTGTTAAAACAATCTTATTAGTTTTTTCCTTTAATCGCTCTAGTAAGTCCCTGTACCTAGCCGGTAGTTCTTCCGATCTAGAATTTAAAACGTTATTAGTACCGACATGAATAACATACGTTGTGTCCTCGGAGGTACCGTCTGTAAATTGGTCAGCACTATTAGTTATATCCTCCACCCTTGCACCAGGGTAGCAGTAACGGCGCCTACGACGAGGGTTTCTCCCACAGAATTCCTCGAGCTGCCCTCGAACAATGGAATCGCCAACGAGTCGTATTTCCGGTTCATCAGCATCATCGAAACCTAAAACAGAAAACTTATTGTTTGTTATTACTGGTAAACATGTCTTAGGTTTTCTCAATGGGGCTCCATTACGCACTCGAACGAAGGGTTCGGAACTAGGAGAAGAGAGAGGGCTATTAATACTATTTATATTAGTAGAAACTGCGGCAGGAGGGGTCGTAACTGGAGTCTCAAGGGATTCTAATTTTGCCGTCAGGAGCATCACCCTTTCTTCAAGCCTTACTCTGGCCTCCTTCTCACGTTCTAACTCGTTCCTCAGCACTTCCAAGTTTGAGCACCACCTGCAAACTAACTGTTCATTATTATTAGCCATTGTAAACGCGTAAGCGGCAAATTTCCCTTCACAGCGACTGCAAGTACTTGACGGGGGTGCCATGCTATTAATTAAACAACAAAAAACAAAAACACAAAAGACAAAAAACAAAAAACGAGCGTTTGGAAATTAATAAATTACAACGTAGGTCTACCGCGTTTTTGAAACGCAGAAACAGGTTCTTGTAACACAAATTTATACTAAATGAATATAGAATTAAGCTACCGACAAAAGATCTGTAAAAGAAGAGTATTTATAACACTTATCTCTCCGCGATTCGACCCGACTTTTTTCCCTTTCTTCACACGGTGTGTGACCACACTCTACCTGACCTCTCGAAAGAAGGAGAAATGAACCTTATGTCTCCACGTTTTCTGATAGATTTGAAAAACAAACAAGGCAAGCACGTGCAGTAGCCTTGGTTTGATCAAATAATATAGTATTGAATAACGTCAATAAATGAAATATATTCGTTAATGAATGATCAGTAGCACGAAGTAATTTAGTTATGAATGCACCGAACACTATTTTTTTTAAATCACTTCAACGAAAACCACTTATTCAATTGATAACACTGGACACTCGATAAAACACGTCTGTTCACAAGGAAAGACTGATCATATATATATATATATATATATATATATATATATACTTTTGTTGAGTTTGAACGACGGTTCAGGATCGACTTGCGGTCGACCCCTCTGCAGCATCCCGCCTCATTTGCGGGACTTGGTGAAGGAGGGAATTGCTCTCTGATAGCTTTCCATTCTTTTAAGCCTGCTTTTACGAGGATCGAGATCCGTGTCTGGATTCTTTGAAGTTTGCAGTGAAGCATACACCTCATGTGGAATCACTACCGCTTTCTTCATTATATTAATCTAGTCAGTAAAGGACTCAAAACTGAAAATAAGATGGGGAGGAATGATCCTCCTCTGTACAATAATTCATTTTTTCTTCCCTACAGTTTGACTTTTGCGAGCGAGTGCACGTATTATGTTCTTGTAACGGCGTAGGCGAGCCTTCTGAGGTGGTTTCATTGATGCATTGCAATTTATAACGTCAAGACAGATTTCACAGATGCATTTTAAAAAGTCGGAGTCGATATTTTTAGCAAACATCTGCTGCATTGCCTGGGGCAGTCGATGATAGATTTTTATTAATTCATGGTATTTCTTTAGCTTCTTTGTCATTCTGGAATATACACCGTTTCAGGCTCATTTGGAAATATATTCGTTCTTAGAAGCACCCTAAACGTGTTTCGGGGAGAAGGTCGCAAAGCAAATATCCATAACGCTGGCTTGTAGCTTCTTTATAAACTTCCAAAAACTCCTTACGCTGATTCGGGAACATTTGATTCGCTAATACCCCAATTTGTGATACATCTCTACGTTGCGCGAATAAAACTAGATAATATGTATTTAACGACACATCGCGCATGTACCTGTTTTTTTAAAAATAGATTCTGATTGATGAAGAACACGCTTATGTTAAGATGGTGGGAGAATACTGTAAATGTCTTGGCAAACGTTTCATCCATCTCCAACATGAGATCGTCAATTACAATGACTGTATCTACATTTCCCTTTAACGAATTAACGTCATATACACCTTTGTGGAACAAAATATCATCTTGGTACTCGTTGAACACTGATTGATACGTCGAATAGCACCATATAACTTTATGCACAAATTTTGAGAACATCTCTCACTTCTCTTTAATGATTTTAAGCATAAACACAGTTTTACCACATCCTGTAGGGCCAGATATAATACATGTGGATGGGCTCGTGAACCTGAATTTTTCTACAGAATCCATTTCTAATGCGTCACACTCCTAAGTGGGTCATTTACAAAATATAATAAATATTTAAGTGATGACCCTTATATTCTACAGTCTTGCTTTTCTCTTCTCCCACAGAACCGTGAATGACGATGAGGTACCCGCCCAGCGTGTGTACAGGAGAAAGTTCTAAGCTCCTCCCACCTGTATGATTGATCACGTGATTCCCTCTACTACCTGGACATATCTCTTCCCTGCGTGCTCAGTTGATCGCAATAAGTCCTGGATCTCAGACGTGTATTTTCCCGCGTAGACGAAAAATAGTAATGGCTACCTTTAATATTGCGTGTTCGACGTTTATGAAGTGGTATTCGGCAAAGTGCCAAGATGTGGTGATACTGAAAAAAACCCTATTCCACCCTCGTTTGATACTTTTAAGGCTACATTGAATCGTGCGAAGGAGCAAGAGGTACAAATACTCTACGGCTATTCTGGCGAGAGCATTGTAGGATTTCGTGGTACAAGTGATGCATTGAACTATGTTGTAAGACTAAACTTTATAAAAGCTTACATATACCGTGAAGTAGAAGAAACAACACGTGCAAAAGAGAAGCAACGGATATGGATAGTGAGTCTTGTTGATGAGTAGTGTGACAAGCGATATTATGTCATGTTGCATCATACCGAGTACTCGTACCCTGCGACTGAGAATGTAAATCTTGTCATCATGGCGAATCTTCAGTATTTTTACCACTATATTAATATATATCATGACGAGGTTTGTAGTGAGGTTGTGGTTAATGGCCTGTGTGAGTTTTTAACACTTTAGAGACGAGTATCGATTGTCAAACAAAAAGGAAAAATATGGGCATACGTTTCTCTCAAATAGTGCGCCGGATTGTGAAGATGTTTAGTTTGTGGAAATGAACGTCTGGTGAGTGATAAAACATTAAAACCGATATTGCTTCATGTATCGGAAAATTTCTCAAAACACCTACCCAATATAATGGGATACAAGTATTCGAACAGCGCCGTACACGTTTCATTAGCTTAAGGTGTGACTCACTGCTCCCGTCGAGCCGATCCGTTGCACGTAGCTCATAGTCATCTTAGAGCTTGAACCGACTGGACGTGCGCTCCTCGAATACGATGGAACTTTCTTTGAGCAGCATTCCCAACGCCGTGTACGATGTGTCCGTGACGAAGTCGTTGCGCGTGTTCAGGCGTAAAACCGGTGCCATTAACTATGTACTGGAAACGACTTGTAGACAAACAAACAAACAGAATGTTGTTTCTTTAAGTGTTGAGGAGATGAATAGAATCTTCGTGGTAGTTGAGAAGTGGAGTGAGGATCGTTATAAAATTCCTGCAGGTGTAGGTACGGGGAGATCATATTAATGATACCTCCTCATATGCCATTGTTTGTACGTTGTGTATACATAACGATCAGCCATGCATTGATATACGACTGATGTGGAAGAATGCTTCTGATAATAACGCTCTTGTCCCTACGCGAAACCGTTTCATTCTCGACAGAATGTTTGAAATCGTCGGTTTCCGCAAGCTGAAGCCTATATTAGACGCGCGTATTACAGATATACTTTATTTTGATACAGTTTTTGAAGACGTATACACCGCTCTGCTCGATGGGTTTACCGAGTGTAGGACTGAATAAGGCGAGAATGGTCTAGAGCTGGATGCTTATTTAAAAGGTTTAGACTCTTTGAAATATCATGAACTTTGGTACAAAGAACTTGAGCGGTACAGGGCTGAGCTCACCTACACCGTTCACCCTGAAGAACTATTTCTTTAATATAATGAGCAGCTGTCGTAACGACTTAGAAGATTATTTCAACTGCCGCTATGCAGTGTGAAGAAGAGTTCACGATTGAAAAGCTCGGGTTGGTAAAAATAAACTCTCGATTGGAAAGGAGTGTATATAAACTTGTATTTAATAATGACGTTGTGGCTAACGACGACTTCTTTGTGCGTACTTTTGATTGTATTCTAGCCGTATTTAAAGATAACTTGCCAACCGACTGTAAAGTGGGCACAAAAGTAGTATTGAACGATATGAAGGCCATTTATATAGAGTATAGGTTTCCCTATAACTTGAACGGCGAAATAATATTAAGCCGCGTTTACTGCCTAGTGCAAAGCAATAATGATGTGATTGCAGACTCGATTACGTGTGAGTTTAGTGTTTTGCGCAGTAGAACAAAATTAATGTATTTTGATGAATTTTCAATGTATTTAATTATTTAACATAATTGTGTATATATTTTCTCCTGTACTGTTATATTGATGGGTAAATATATATATATATATATATTATATATATATATATTATATATATATATATATATATAGTTGCTTGTACCCTGTGGTGAATGGACGTGTTGTTTTGCTCTCTCTATTTAACACCCAAATTAGAAGGGAATAATCTACTCGGCGGTTTATTCTGTTTGCACCCGAAAGTGTACAAAGTATCAGTGAATCCGTGCATATAAATTATAAAGTGAATTTCATTAAAATAAAGAAAGTGCAATATAGTTTACATAATTTATCACCAATTTTAACGTATATATTCAAACGAAATACGGTTGGCATTCGAGAAAGTTTGAAACAAAGCAGGAAAAAGGTCATAAAACACAAAGGTCAGAAAACCCTCGAAATACCCTCGACCATCGAAAGGAAAGAAACAGAAATAAAAAAAAAATAAATAAAGAATTTGTGTGGGTATTTCTTCTTAAGCTAATTAAGGAATATCATGGATATGGGTCCAAATTCTCACTTAATCTGTAATTTGTGCAATTTAGTAACAACGGAAAGCCTAGCGATTAGGTGTGATTTCTGCCAACGATTAAACGACTTTAACTGCATGAATTGGAATGATCGGGAAATAACTCTTGTCTCGAACGCGAAACAAATCGTGGGGATCAAATTTCTATGTGGCGCATGTACACAGACTGTAAATTCTTTCGCGGTCTTTAAAGAAATGGAGATAGCAGACTCGAAAGCTACAAAAAGAATGAAATAATGGGGACGCATGTGTCCGAAATGGTCCCAACGAAAAACAGGGTGGATGAGAGAGAGGACGAAATAACGATTAACAGCATAATAACGAACAACAATTTAATAACAAATAACGATATAAACAACGTAATACAGAAGGAAGACATAGATGAAAGGAAAGAAATAAGTAAAAGTGGCGAAGTAGACAAACGGTCCAACGAGCGAAATGATAAAAAGATAATAACTAAAAACGTAGAAAATAAACAGCCAAAGAAAATAATGATAATGCCAAAACTAAGAACTTGGTAAATAATAAGAAAGAAAGCAGAAGCGTAGAAAATATCGTATGCAAATACTACGCGAAAGGAAACTGCAGATATCGGGATGGGCAATGCATATATGCACATCCCACATTATGCAAAATGCATTACACAAGTGGATATTGCAAGTTTGATAAGAAATGCATGTTCCACCATCTTACGGTCTGCAACACTTATGAAAGATATGGGAGTTGCAAATACGAAAAAAAATGCCGATACCACCACCCTCAAAGGAACGCACAGAGGGAACAGAAAAAAACGAACATCAAAGAAGAGTGGAAATTTTTTAGACGCAGCCAACACATTTCAGCTGCTAAATACTCTCCAGCAATTACAAAACCAGCTGACAAATATAAATATAGAAATCCGAGAGCCGGACAGAAGGTACAAACAAAGACACTTCATGCGTTATCGGGACAACAGGTACCGGCAAAGATAAAAAGAGGTAAATTCTCGGAGGACCACAAGGCAACGAAACCGGCACCCCCATCGGAAAACAAAGCGGAACCACCTGTATGCGAAAAAGAAAGAGAAAAAATAAAAATTATCCTAGCCAACATACAGGGCCTTAAATGAAACCAGTCCACGAACAAAGTTGCATACCTGAAAGGACTCATGCAAGAAGCCGGAGCAGACTTTGCATGCCTCACGGAAACTCATCTAAAGGACTGCCAGGCGAACTGTGAAAATTGTGAGTCCTGTATTGACAAAAAAGAAATACAAATTGACAACTATAACATCCTCCGAGCCGACAGAACAGTGAGACGTAAAGGAGGATGTGCTATTTACACACGCGAAAGGCACATAGCAGAAATGGTTATAAGTACCTCAAACAACTACGTAGAATGTGTAGCAGCAAAAATTGAAAAATTAAATATGGTACTAATTGTAATGTACAGACCCCCAAACACGCCAACCTCAAAATTTTCAGATTCTATTACAGAGGTAAGAAACTTAGTAAAAGATCTACACTCTCCAACCCCAAATATTTTTCTCTGTGGTGATTTTAATTTCCCATTCATGAAATATAAAAGGATAGGAAAAAATATATGTATCCACCAGGACAAGGGGGCACACGAGAAGACCAGGAGCAGGTAAAAATGCCACTAGCTTTAGCTGATGAATTTATGTTAACGCAAGAAATAACAGAAAACACAAGAAAAAACAACTGCCTAGATTTGGTATTCACAAACAACAGTAATCTAATTGATAATGTAGAAATCTCCCCAACTATGATATCAGACCACAATATCATTGAAATAACAACTAATATAAAGGCAACAGGAAAGGAAAGAACACGCACAACAGAACGAAGCAAATTCGAAATTTTTAATTTTCACTCCAAAGCTATAAACTGGGAAGATGTGACATCCAGCATGTAAGTAATAGATTGGAAAACCATTTTCGAGGCCAAGACAACGGAAGAGATGCTAATGACGTTAGAGGAGAAGACGTTAGAAATTGTGGAAAAACATGTCCCAAAGATACAACAAAGAGGAAAGAGAAGCAGGTTTGAAAGACAAAAGAGGGCATTGTTCCGAAAGAGAAAAAGAGTGACTGCAAAATTAAGTAATTGTAAAGATAACATCAGAAAAATATTAAATGATAAACTACAAAGTATCGATGTCGTCACACAGGAACAAATCGAGAAGCATACAGAAAAAGAAGATGATGACGCTATAGAAGCGATAAAGGTTAACTCAAAGTACTTCTATAATTTCGCAAAAAGAAAGTCGAAAAACCAAGCGACTATCGGACCTTTAAAAAATGAGAACAGTGATTTATCTGATGATCTAACAGAAGTATCTGAAATATTAAAAGCTCAGTATGAATCATCTTTCAGTATCCCAAAAACTGACAAATTGATTTGCGATAGAAACGCGTTCTTTGAAGAAGAACCACAAGGGGAAAGTATAACGGATTTCGACTTTACGACGGATGATATTACACAAGCCATAGGGAAACTAAAAACACACTCAGCGGCAGGACCGGATAAATGGAATGCCACACTGATCAAAAACTGCAAGAATGCAATCGCTGAGCCCCTATACTGGATATGGAGACGATCATTAGACACGGGAGAAATACCGGGCATCCTGAAGAGCGCGAACATAGTCCCAATATATAAAGGAGGAGATCGATCCCAGGCCAAAAACTATAGGCCAGTGTCGCTTACATCTCATCTCACTAAAATATTTGAAAGAATAGTTAGACAGAAAATCTGACTTTTTGGAAACTCAGAAAAAATTCAATGATAACCAACACGGGTTTCGATCGGGCAGATCATGCCTATCACAACTAATGGAACACTACAACAACATTATTGATTCACTTGAAAGTAATGAAAACTATGATGTATAGGGTGTCTCAATATACATGCAACCCATGTCACTGCTAATAATTCTGCCAATATTAATGTTCTCGTTCTATTTTTTCAGATTTGAAGAGAGGAGACGATAACAATAATAATTATCAATCAAAATGCCTTGGACAAAGGAGGACAAAATTTTTTGCGTCACTACTTATTTGGAGATGAAATCATTCAAAACTGTGCAAGCGAAATTTCGCAGGAAGTTCAACTTCAACAATTATCCCCAGAAAAGCCAAATTTATCGTTGGGCACACAATTTCAAGCCACAGGATCAGTAAACAATCTCAACAAGAAAGCAGAAACACCCAGATCTGGCAGGAAGGTGACTGCAAGATCTCCTGACAATGTGAATGCGGTGAGAGATTCTGTCGGAAGGAGTCCGAAAAAGTCAATCCGAAGACGTTGCCAAGATCTGGGTCTTTCACGTGCGTCAGTGCAAAGAATCTTGATCAAGGATCTTCAGCTGTACCCATACAGGATCCAGATCAAGCATAAACTCACACCAGCTGACATGGCAAAACGTGTTGTGATGTGCCGGTGGTTCGAGAACAAGATCGAAGAGGATCCTGACTTTCTTGATGTTTGGTTCAGCGACGAAGCACACTTCTTGCTCAGTGGGTATGTCAATAGCAAGAACAATGTGTTCTGGGGCACACAAGCCTCAGACGAGGTGCTTCAGAGGCCCTTGCACTCTGTGCAGGGTGTCAGGGTGATTGACAACTTCGCTCGTCGGCTTCAAGTGTGTCTGCAGCGCAACGGCGGTCATTTGGAACATGTGCTCTAATAAATGTATCCTTTGATCTAGAGACCTCAAATCTTCGGGTTTTAATTGTTATCATATCAGCTTCCAGGAAATGTAATCTTTTTTGGAGTTTATTTTCTGAGTAATAAATTATTATCATGTCAATGGGTTCCATCTATTTTGAGACACCCGGTACTATACACAGACTTTGCTAAAGCGTTCGACAAGTGTGACCACGGAATCATAATACATAAACTGAAATATATGGGAATAACAGGAAAAGTAGGGAAATGGATATATAATTTCCTTAGTGAGCGGAGGCAAGTTGTTACAGTACAAGGAGTATCTTCATCAGAATCAGAGGTCCTCAGCTCAGTACCACAAGGAACAGTATTAGCTCCACTACTCTTCATAATCATGCTAACTGACATAGATGAGGACGTTAACAGAGACAGCACAGTAACATCCTTTGCGGATGACACAAAGATCAGTAGAAAAATAAGAAACCCAGAAGACATAGGATCTCTACAAACCGACATAAACAAAATCTACAAGTGGACTGAAGACAACAATATGAAGTTTAACACCGAGAAATTTCAGCTATTACGGTACGGAAAAAGAGAAGACCTAAAGTGCATGGAATATTATACCCCAAATGGACAGGAAATTCAGAGAAATTCCAGAGCAAAAGATTTAGGGGTTGTAATGACAGATGATGCGAAATTTGAAACACAAAATAAGATAGCAGTAAACAGAGCAAAGAGAATAACGGGTCAGATATTGAGAACTTTTAAACGAAGGGATAGGAATGTAATGATTCCTCTACTGAAAACCCTGATAATACCCAAATTAGAATACTGCTCGGTCCTAACTTCCCCATATAAAAAAGAAGACATTAGACAGCTGGAGGGGATCCAAAGAAGCTTCACAGCCAAGATCAATGGGTGCAAAGAACTAAATTACTGGGAAAGGTTACGAGAACTAGACCTATATTCACTGGAAAGGAGAAGAGAGAGATACACCATTATTTACAATTGGAAAATAATGGAGAAACTAGTCCCTAATCTTACTCTGAATCCCATAACTCCCCAAACAACGATGGAAAGTAGAAGCGGTAGACTGTGTCGTATTCCCAAATTGAAGGCGAGACAGGGAACATCCTTAACCCTGAAAGAAAATAGTTTTGTAGTGAGAGGACCAAAACTGTTTAATCAGTTGCCCAAAGACCTAAGAAACACGAAGGGAGTTGCAGTGGAAATCTTCAAAAGAAGACTAGACGCCTGGCTCAGAACAATCCCCGATGAGCCGGGCGTACCTGGCTATGTGAGGTGGAGAGCGCAAGAATCCAACTCACTACTTCACCAGGCCAACTCGAGAGGAGGGGCGACAAGCTTGACCTTCGCGAAATGAGAAATCATCACGCGGAACCTTTGTAAGGTTGTAAGGTAAGGTAAGGTGTATATATATATATATATTTTTTTTTATTATATACATATTCCTCGTTCATATTTTTTATACTATTATTATTTTTAATTTTTTTCTATCATATATATTCCATCGTTTGATTGTATATTTTCTATATATTTCTGATTCCAATAATTCGTCTAAATAAATAGAATGACGTAATGGTGTTTTATTTAATTCTTTTGGTTGTAAACAATATTATTTAATTATACCAAATGGCTGGTTACGCCTTTTAAACCGACTGACGGATTTATAAGCCAGCTGTAAAGAATATATGCATCAATTAAATAAATAGCGCTATCTAGCAACTCAACCTGTACACCTGAACAAGCCATTTACGCCTCCTAAGCTAACTGGCAGATTTCTAAGCCAACTGTCAATAATATATGCTTTAATTAAATAAATAGTGCAATCTAGCAACTCAACCTGTACAAGCCATTTACGCCTTCTAAGCCAACTGGCGGATTAAGCCACCTGGCGGATTTACACCTTATAAGACAGCGAGTGTACAGATGAAGTCTTAATATGCGCTTGGCTCCTGCCAGGCGAACACCTCTCTTCCTCTCTCTCCTTCTCTCTTTCTCTTGGGGGATAACTCCGCCTCCAAGTTGCATAACCCCTTGTTGCTCTTGCAACATTCACCCTTCATTGCATAACCCATTTGCAACATTTTGTAACAGTGATCAATATTGCATTGCACCGTTCGTGCACTCGTCCATTTTGAGCCCATACTACTGCCCTCAAAACAAAAATTTGAGTTTGTAGCAATTACTGAATCCTAGTTAAATACAGATAGTAGAGATTTTCTCGGAGAATAGCCTATTCCTGGTTATGAGATATTTAACAATGATAGAATAGAAAGAAAGAATGGTACAGTACTATACATTCAGTCATACTTAAAACCCATAATTAAGAAATTTGCAGAAACTGATAATATAAATGCGACGTTTGTTGAAATTAAGGGCAACTCATGAAAGAAATTAATTATAGGTTTAGCATATAGGCCTCCCTCTCAGACTGTCGATAGTGATAATAGACTTCAGGAACTAATTTTTTATGTAAGTAGCGAATATGATGCTATAATTATGGGAGATCCTAATTTACCTTGCAGGGAGTGGGGCGGCACTATAGTCTAATTCCGGTTATCGACTGTACAAGGGTTTATTCGAAAGTTCACTTTTTGAAATGGTCAAGGAACCCACTAGAGAACGCAATATTCTAGATTTAGCTTTAAGTACAAACCTAAACTTAATTGACAATATCTCTGTAGGAGACTACTTCTCCACCAGTGATTATAGGCTAATTACATTTGAAATTAAAGTTAATGTTCACAATTCGGAAAGCCTGGAATACGTTTTGGGTTTTAAAAGAGTTAAATTTCTTGACATGAAACTGCAACTTTCGACCCATAATTGGGATGAGGTTGTATTGCGTTGTATTATCGTCCCATTAGTCTGACTTCAGTTGTACGTTTACGAAGACCATCGTTCGAAACAAAATAGTTAATCACTTAGAAATTAATAATTTAATTAAAGATCCTCAATATGGCTTTCGACGTAATCGTTCTTGTCTTACTAATTTGCTCGACTTCTTTAATGATATTGTAAATATATATGACGAGTATTAAAGAGTAGATGTTATATATTTCGATTTTCAAAAGACGTTTGATAAAATGTCCCATAAGAGATAATTAGCTAAACTTCAGTCCCACGGAATCGATAGTAATGTTCTCAAATGGATTAAAAATTGGCTGAGTGGACGTAAACAAGGAGTGGTCACTAATGGCAAAGCATCTAACTGGAGAAGTGAACTAGCGGCGTGCCTCAGGGATCAGTTCTGGGATCAGTTGTTATTATTTATAATCAATGACATGACATAGACATAGGAATTAACAGTATAATTTCAAAATTTGCGGATGATATCAAACTAGGAGGGACGAACAAAATCAGCGGCAGAACGTTTGCAGATTCAAGAACATGTTAATAAATTACTCGAGTGAACATAAATTTGGCAAGTGAACTTTAATATAGATAAAGGTAAAATGCTGCATATCGGTAGAAACAATGTTAAAGAAATGTATTGTATGCGCAACAAGACACTGACGAGTGTTACGGAAGAGAAAGATACAGGTATTATTGTTGCCGACACTTTTAAACCGAGTAAATATTGTATTAAAGTGGTTAGAAAAACAAATAGAATCTTATGATTTATTGGTAAATAATTTGAATTTAAGTCGGAGAAAAGGAAGGAAGGAAGGAATAGTAGTGCTTCACCGTCGTTTCGACTGCCGAGGTCATATCCGCCTAAACTAAACTACAGAGAAAACGCGAGGAAATAGTAAGAAAGGAAGACGAGAGAAGGATCAGCTAAAGAGAGAACGTGAGGAAAGAGAGAAAAGGCACTAGGAACAGCAAAGGGAGGAAGAAATTATACTCGAGACACTAAATAGAGAGTAGGAGACCAGTCTGGCGGAGAAAGGAGAAGAGCGTGTCTTTGGGTACAGGCGTGGAGTCACTCAACAAAAGAAGGAGTGAGAGCGAAGTCTGAAGAACAAAAGGGGAGAAGGAACTGGGAGCGAGCAACAGAAAAATCAGGACAAACTAGAACTAAATGTGAAACGGAGAGGGGCGTGCCGCAAGGGCAAGATTCCCCGCCATAAGATGGTAATACATGAGGCGAGTATAACCAATACGCAGGCGCATCAGAGCGGTCTCAAGACGTAGATCACGCTGACAGAAGGGCTGTCGGACAATTCGAAGGCTTCAGGGTTCTCAGAAAATTTCCGGACAGCTAGTTCTTTCCACCGGCAGAGGAGTGCACTCCTGAAAATCCACCTGAAGTCCGACGCCATAAGAGGTGTGTTGGAGTCAAAAGACAGGGAGGACAACTCCCTCGCCGCAGCGTCCGCGGGTTCATTTCCCGGGACACGGACGTGGGAAGGCATCCAGCAAAAGGTGACGGATTTACTGCGTGATGAGAGAAGGATAAGCCAGTGGGTAGGGGGAGACAAGAGAGGATATTTTCTTGGCAAACCTACGTTTCTTCCCTCACTTTCCGCACACCTTCCCGAATCTGGAACAAGATTCAGAAGATATCCGGTAAACCTTCTTCTCACCCTACCCCAGTCCTTATTTTAGACGGGCGCCCAGTATCGTGCCCTGTGCGGTCGTCAAGGTCTTCGCCTCGTCTATCGCTTCAATCTCCCGATATGATCACCGTGATCGCGCTTTCCTCTGGCGTAAGGCTTTGCTCACTCGTTCCCCTCATCTTTTCCAGACTCCCAATAATTTCCATTGCAACCGTATCTTTTCACTGTCGGAACTACACTCTGCGCTGGCTTCTTGCGGCAAGTCTGCTCCTGGCCCGACGGCATTCGTTTTGAAATGATTCACCACCTACATACATCCGTCGACTCTCTTCTTCCTACTCACCCTCTATAATTGGATTTGGGTGGAAGGTACGTTCCCTCTTATTGGAGGAAAGCAGTGATACTCCCCTTTCCTAAGTCTCCCCTTAATTGCCTCTCGAAACTCCTCGAGAAGATGGCTTCTCGTCGTCTGGTGTGGCACCTCGAATGCCACAATTTACTTTCCCCTACGCAGACCGCTTTTCGCAAGGGCCGTAGCACCACTGACATTTTGTTTCAGCTGGAGACTGCGGTCAGTGTCACGTTTGCAGAGTGGCGTCATCTCTATGCAGGTGTTTTTTATTTAATTTTTAATAAAGTTTACGGTGAATCTTTATTTCCTGGTTTTCCGAGGTTTTCTCCCTTCCTCTATCTCTAACTTTTTGTCTTTCCGCTCCTTTCGTGTTCAGGTAGGTTCTTCCTTCTCTTCTGTGCACCCGTAGGAGGAGGAGGGAATCCCAGGATAGCGTCCTGAGTGTCATCTGCTTAGCTTTGGCGGTCGATGACTTGGTGACGGCTCTGCCGTCTAGGATTATGGTCACCCTCTATGTCTAAGACCTTGCTATCTATTGCTGCGGTTCCCGGCCCGCCTTCCTTGAGTGTCTCCTCCAACGGGCCTATGATTCTGTCTCCAGATGGACCACGGCCCACGGGTTTCGTTTTTCTCCCTCTAAGACGGCTGTGATACATTTTTTGTCGTTGTCGACGCTGCACTGCTGTCCCTTCCCTCTTTCTTTATGGGTTGCCACTCCCAGTTGTCCCCGAAACTCGATTTCTGGGTCTTATACTCGATTCTTGCCTGTGCCTGTCCTGAGTTCTCTGAAGACTTTGTTCTTTTAGGCTTGCACCCTTCTGAAGTTCCTTTTCCTTACCGATTAGGGTGCAGAACGCAGCATCCTTTGGCGACTCTACCATTCCCTGCTCCAAAGTAAGTTGGCTCTCAGGCCTATTCTTCCACCCCTGCCTCCGCCCTGCACATGCGTACACCCTCTCCGCTCCCTGGGTGTACACATCAGTACTGGCGCTTTCCAGTCCTTTCTTATTGTCATTCTTTACGCGGAATGTGGCCATCCACTGTTAGACGTCCACCGTACCTAAGAGGGCTTAAAATACCTCTTTCATGCTCGAGTTTTCTTCTCACCCAGACCTTCCAATCCCTCTTCAGTCCTTTTTGTTCGAGCTGATTTGACCGCCGTTCCCACTTGGTTCGACCGTTTGGTTTTCGGATGACCTCCGTCTTGTCTTCTACGGGGATGGAATGGCTAGTGCTCCTCTCGTAGACCCTTCTCTCTACTACACCGAAGTCACAGTTCCACCCTCTCACTCTCCGACAATTGTTTCTATCTCATTCCTCTTCCCATTCTGATTCTATCCCCAAGTTCATTGACGGCTCTCGCTCGCCACTGGAGAAGATTGTAGACACCAATCGACAAGGGAAGTACTTCGAGGGGGACGTTAGAGAGAGGCCAGGAAGTGCTGGAACTCCTGTTTCTTCTGTCACTGTCCTCCTTAGATGATCTTTTTCCGTGTCTCATCTACCCTGCGAACAGTCCAGCATGCTCCCAAACACACACTTCTCTCCCTTTTCTTCATTAAACATACATGCATCTTACACACTACACAATATTTTCAAAATTAAAAAACAAAAGAAAACCAAAAATTGGCATCGACTTAAAGAGCCTCGGAGGCCCCTAAGGAGGGGACCATAAGTGTCTCTACTTCTGGCGTCCCCGCTGCCAATACCGGGAACGCAAAACAAGGCAGCAGTGCTAGTTCTTAGTTCTGCTGCTGTCTATTCGAGACAGCAACACCGTTTCTGTACCCTCCAACTTTCTCTATACTCAGTTTCATTCCAACGATGGATGTTGCGTATGGGTATGCACCAACCTAACTTGCTCTCGTATTCCCGAACTTGAACCTCCCTTTTTCTACACCATCTGGTTACGGTTTACCGCCAATCTCATACTAAATACATATACGCTGTCTACCTTTCTCCTAATTCTACTGACTATCCAAAATTGTATGACTACTTATGACTACTTTTCAATGCAGTTCCTCAAAAAATCAAAAACATGACAGGCAAAACCCCGGATTACTTTAAACACCAACTAGGCAGCTGGTTATCAACAGTCCCCGACCAACCCCCTACACCAGGGTATGAGAACCCCCACTACAAATACTCTTGAATTGCCACGGCAGGGATTGGAGCAGCCTGGTGACAGCGGAGGCCCACCACAGCTGCGTTAATAATGACGAAATACAACAAACACACAAACAAACCTCACTTCCAAATTGGAATACACTCTATCCCCTCTCCTTTTGCTGAAATCTCCATTTTGTTATTTCATTGCTTTCCTCCCATCTTACTAACATTCCTGGTGGATTCCTGGCGCTTTATCCTAGACATTTGAAAGATTTGAAAGACGTTATCGTAGGCCCCTTAACAAAAATTTTTAATAAGTCACTGGAAGCAGAGATTATTCCTGAAGACTTCAAATTAGCTAACGTTACGCCCATTTTTAAAAAAGGCGACCGCACAGTAGCTAGCAATCATAGGCCTATTAGCTTAACATCAACTGTCGGTAAACTTTTGGAATCTGTAGTTATGGATCGTATCGTCGATCACTTAGAAAGTCGAGATTTGATTAATAGTAGTCAGCATGGGTTTCGACGCCATAAATCTTGTTTAACTAATTTGTTAGAGTTTTATAACGAAATAGTGCGCGAATACGACAGGCATAGAGCGGCTGACGTTATTTATTTAGACTTTAAAAAAGCGTTCGATACAGTTCCGCATAGAAGATTAATTGCAAAGGTTAGTAGTATGGGCGCAAATGGACGAGTGCAAGAATGTCGCAATATTGTAATGCAATGTTGGTAAATGTTGCAAGATGTTGCAAGGGGGTTATGTAATGAAGGGGGTAGGGGTTATGCAACAAGGGGTAGGGGGTTATGTAATGAAGGGGGGTAGGGGGTATGCAGTGAAGGGGGGTTATGAAACATAAATGTTGCAAGGTTTATGCAACACCAATGCTGCAAAGGGGGAAAGGGTTATGCAACAAATCACTGCTGCAAAGGGGAAAGGAGGGGGCTTCCGGGGTAGAAGGGAGGATGACCTCCCCCCAAAGGGGTAGCCTTAACCTAAAAGAGGAAGAGAAAGGAGAAGGAGGAGGTCTTTGAGGGAGAAGGTGGGATGTCCTCACCCCCCAAAAGGAAAACTAACTTAAGCCGTAACCAAGAAGGAGAGAGAGAGAGAGAGAGAGAAGAGAGAGAGATAGTTTTTTATTCCACCGGAGTCCGACGCATTATGAACGTCCAGGGGCCAAGCAGCGGTTATATAGAGGGTCGTGAGTTGCCAGATATCACTTATTTATATATGGAGAGGGCTAGCAGATACCACCATTTATTTTATTTGTTCAGGTATACCTTATTAGGGTGAGTTGCCAGGTTGCGCCATTTATTTTAATTTATTTAGACGAGTTTCACTTATTTATTTATTTATTAAAGGCAAGCTCGACTTTCTCCTCAAAGTTGTTCAGCAAGAAAATTAATTATTTAAACGATTCCCAATATTAACAATAAAAGAAATACACTAGACAATTGGCTTAGCAAAAGAAATCGTTCAACTTAATATTAATAATAAAAGAAATACACAGGACTCTTTACATTGTACATTATTCCAATAACATATTCTCTAAGAATAATATTTAATTTACCTATAATTCATGAAACGCTTTCATTTATTCTAACACCTTAGAATGTATACTGTGTCTATTTACTTTTGACAATCCTTTCTGTATATCGAACTGAATCTAATTTCTATTTATACAGACAGAGAGAGAGAGAGAGAGAGAGAGAGAGAGAGAGAGAGAGAGAGAGAGTTAATGCTCGGAAAACTGAAGACGGCACACACACACATTATTGACTTTATATCGAAATCACTGTTAAAAATTAGATTACATTCAAACATAAGCCCCCCGTGTGTCTATTGTGTATACTGTACGTCTAAGGTGGAGTGAAAAACGTATATTACATTCAAACATAACCCCTCCCCTCACCCCCCCCCCCCCGTGTGCCTAGTGTGTATACTGGAGGTCTAAGCGGGAGTGAAAAACATAGATTATCATTGTCCGAAATTAATGAAAAAACAAACTGCAGCAGAAAAAATTAACAATACACACCTTATATATATATATATATATATATATATATATATATATATATATATATATATATATATATTAGTGGTGGACCGGATATCCGCGTCATTTTTAACATCCGCACCCGCACTTCTGACTGCGGATGTTATGCGGATATTACCTATAATAAATTATGTAATTTACAATTAAATTAGCTTACAAAGTAGGCCCAGTCATGCACATTTCATGTAAAGTATTAATTATTAATGAACAAACAAATATATAAACCTCAAAATATAAATACCTGGTAACACAGAAAATTGAATGAAACTTGTTTCATTGAATTTTCTGTGGCTGAAACTCTTGAGAAAGTTATTATTTTTATCATAATGAAAACATTAATATTAATTTTAATTCTTATGCATTGCCTGCCATAATAGTAATATCACGAAATTTGAAAAATTATGTCATATATTCATAATTCTATATTATATTGATAGATTAACTAAATATCCGCATCAGCGGATATTGAAATAAAAAATCCGCATCCGCAGATGTTGAAAAACTGACATCCGGTCCACCACTAAATTATATATATATATATATATATATGAAAAGAAGGATCAACACAACGGCAAACATTTTCATTTATTTGTACATCAGACGTTTCGACAAATCTTTTGTCATCATCAGTGAGTTAAGTCTTAAAACCTTAAAACAACCATCCCCTTCACAAAACTCAGTTTGAAATTTTAACTAGATCCAATAACCTTACAGAACTCCGAATTTTAGAATCTTTGTACATCTATAGAAACAAACCCTCCCTTAATAATAATAGCTCATCCTACAAATTACGACTCTTTTGACAACCAACCGTGTTTCACAGATATACCCTTTCTAATCCTCTGACCACCTAGTGTTCCCTTAGACTTTGCCAAGTATGGAGGTGGATGTAAACATTGTGTATTTACCTATTGAGGTAATTTAATTTTAGTTTTTATAGTGATGAAATTTAATTTAATTTTAGTTTTATAGTGATGAAATTTAAATGTTTTTAATTTTGTATTGATGCAATTTTCATTTTGCTTTAAGGTTTTAATTTTAATGGTCTTAATATTGTATTGATGTAACTTTCACTTTTCAATTTTGTTTTAAGGTTTTAAGACTTAACTCACTGATGATGACAAAAGATTTGTCGAAACGTCTGATGTACAAATAAATGAAAATGTTTGCCGTTGTGTTGATCCTTCTTTTCATCTGTAAGCTCCGGTTCCCTAAGGAGAAGTCAATAGCTTTGATATATATATATATATATATATATATATATATATATATATATAAAAGAAAGAAAACAATTATTTTAACTAACTTCACCTAAAGTGTTTATTTACTTTCTTTCCTTTCTTTGAAAGCAGCTCTGGAAAAAAAAATTATTAACTCGAAACGGTGTCCGGACAATTCGTCCCTGGACAATTCGTCCCCGGATAATTCGTCCCCGGACAATTCGTCCCTAGGACAATTCGTCCCCAGACAGTTCGTCCCCAGACAGTTCGCCGCGTACAAATAAAATTTATTATCTAAGTTAGGTTTTAGAAAACGTAAAAAACTTCTAATATTTACTATTACATACAGTTACATACAATACATTTTAATAGTAACAAACATTAAAAAACAGATAAAGTGAAAGCATAAAAGGCATTTAAAATTTGAGATTATGGGCAACCCCTTTTAAGAACTGAAGCTTATTTATCGAGTCATACTTTTCTATTAATTTTAGTATACGACTATCTAGATCTCTGTATTTTTTCTTCTTAAAAACGACTTCCCCCTGAAGAAATTTCTGCATTTTGCTTCTCGCCAAACCTTCTTCGCGTCGTAACACGTCTATAAGAGTCCATATATTGGGGTGGATTGCGCTCACCGCACGATTCAGGGCACTGTGAAAAGCTTCTAAGCCGTTTATGGTACGGGGTTCTTCTGCCATGCATCGCGAATTTACATTCCAACTTCTTATTGGGTATGGGGGCTCGAGACGACGCCTTCTAGCACCTCTTCCTCTTGTGGGTCCAATATAATTATTCTCGAAATAAGTGACTAAAGACTGGGGAATATCATCATCGTCGACAAGATCTTCAAATCCATCAACTACGTCACCCATTGGCAAAAAAGCAAGGGCAACAAAACAGCGGATTTTTCGACTAAATGCGTCGTCTTCGTGGTATCTCGATTTGAAGCCTTCTTGAACGACATGCTTATAAACATTTTGACCTAAATGAAACAAACAAGACAAATTTGCGTCTGGAAATGCTTCTAAAAATCCATTGTGGGCAGCTTTTTCGAAATCTAAAATAATATTTTCCGGGCCATCATCCTCTAACAATTCTTTTACATTTTCAAAAAGGCAAAATATAGGAATCTTGGCTTTTGTCTGAGAGCAGTGCGAATAATCTTGGGGCATTAAAGCTACCGATTTGTATGTGTATGACATATAATTGAAAAAATATACTAGGGCAACACTTAAATGTTCCATCGCCAGCCCAATTCTTGTACAATTTCAATTGATCAAGGGCTTCATCGCTCGCGAAAAGTACAATTCGTTTTGAATCTTCCGGGCCACTGTCATATTGCAAAAATTTAGCACCATTCTCCAAGTAGGAATATTCTACTGGAACAGAAAATCCAACGTTTGAAATTGGAATGGAAGGATGGTTAGTCTTAGTTTGTCTCCATCGCCTAATATTACGGTTAACATGTGAAAGCTTAGGAATTTCAGAAATTGCACAATCATTTAAATTTCCTAATTCATTAGCTATAATTGAACGAGGGGGATTTTGAGTTGAAATGGACTCTTTTTGAATAGATGAAATGGCGACTCTAGCAGTTACTTGGGCAGCTGTCGTTGCGTGACTATGGTTACCAATCAACTTCAATTCATTATATTCAGCGTCGGTATGTAGTCTACCTTTGCATGCACGATTTTCACACCTCCAATAGATCACAGATCCATCAGCATTTTGCTTGTTTCTCGTGTAAATATAGTTCTCTTTATCCACAAGTTTGTTTTTTCCTTTCTCCGAACTAATAACCGTACAACTAGCCATGCTGATGGGTTGACGTCTTAAAAATAAATGCCACTTGAAAATTAAAGGTAAACCTAAAATAACCTACGTTTAAGAAAAAAGTTACCGAGTGTCATTTACAATTTATAATTTCATTTCATGAAGAAAAAGGTTGCCGAGTGTCATTTTTAAATCCATTTTATGCTTTTATTTTATATTTTTTGTAGCCATTAAACTGTATTTTAAGCATGATTTTTTAAAAATAGTAAAT
This sequence comes from Bathynomus jamesi, assembly GCA_023014485.1. Lineage (NCBI taxonomy): Eukaryota > Metazoa > Arthropoda > Malacostraca > Isopoda > Cirolanidae > Bathynomus > Bathynomus jamesi. The sequence goes on from JAJOZX010000788.1 coordinate 214,216, forward strand.
ATTAGAAGGTTTTTACTTGTTTTAAAGCCTAACTTAAATAATAATTTTTAATTTATGAAGATTTTATGAAGAAAAAGTTGCCGAGTGTCTTACTTTTATTTTGAAGGCGACGAGTACTTAAGGTCATATTACAATTTAAAACTTAAAAATTAATTTTGTAGGCGACGTACTGTCCGGGGACGAATTGTCCTAGGGACTAATTGTCCGGCGACGAATTGTCCGGGGACGAATTGTCCGGCGACGAATTGTCCGGGGACGAATTGTCCGGGGACGAATTGCCCTCGCACCACTCGAAACAGGTGAATCCTCGAGCTGACTGCAAAGGCTGACCGCAAAGGTTCATTTGGCCGAATTTCAACCATACAGCTTAAGAAAACCTCCCTGCACTCCTATTATTGTTTACATCACTCTTATTATCATAATGAAGTTAAAACAACAAATATGTACATAAGCATCACGTGATTGTTTTCCAATAGGCTAAATTAGCCTTTGATTAAGTAATAAGTTTCCTTATCATATTCCCAATGCAACAATATATACATTATATACATATATATATATATATATTTCGCCTACGCCGAGGGCACCTTCGGTGCCTGGGTTGCCCCTTTGGGGGAGGTCATTCTCCCTCTCCCCCAAAACCCCCTCACCCCCCTTTATATCACTTGGGGGGATAACACCCTCCCCATTATGGTCATTCTCCCTTTCCCTCCAAAACCCCTCACCCCCCTTTATACCACCTGGGGAGATAACCCCCTCCCATTATCCCCCACCCCTTTTCCCCAATTACCCCCACCACTCTCCCCCATTTACCCGCACCACTCTCCCCCATTACCCCCACCCCTTTCCTCATTTACCCCCACCCCTCTCCCCCATTTACCCCCCCCACCCCTCCCCCCTTACCCCCATTACCCTCCCCGTGACAGACAGACGTAAGGACACTTTTTTGGTCGCTACTCCTTTATATATATAGATATATAGGGTGGTCAAGTAATAATAAGCTAAATCGGTTTTCCTTCTCCCCGAATTGTTCTTCTTGACAAAGATCAAGCTTGTCACCCGCCTGAGACCTACAGTTTAACGTTGAATCCGAACTATTTTTCTTTGCGTGTAGTTTGTGTGGTATCTTCTCCATAGTCATTGTCGTCGTTATTGAAATGAAATGAATGAATGAAAAAATGGAAAGGTTTATTATTATTTTAATTTTCATTGCGATGATTCGATTAAGCTTATCGCTCCTCCTCTCGAGGATGAAGTGGTGAGTTGGCTTCTTTTACTCTCCACTTCACATAGGTACACCCGGCTCATCGGGGATTGTATGTACCAAGAAATTACAATGTCACCATCCGGACTCGATCTCTCAACCACCGATCAGCACCCCAGCGTCTTAACCACTAGGATACCTAGGACTCCCATTTATCTACCAGCCCAAACAGACATTCATTTTCACGAGCTAGACACAATTTAATCACACTCCTACGCGAGAATTGGCAAGTAGAAAGTCAAGCCGAATACATAAACCAAAGGTGAAGATCGAATAGGATGACCGCAAATAATAATAATAATGTAAAATATTGTCGTGATAGAGATGGCAAATGTTGATCAATGTTGCAAGGGGGCGAGGGATATTGCATAAATGGGAAAACTGAGAATAGTATGGGCGCAAATGCAAATATTGTTAGTCCAAAGCGTGGACCCGTAATATAGATGTTACGATTGGTACACAAATTTATCATAGCCCCGCCCAGTTACATTAACAACCAATCATTAAACTTACGAACCGCCATTTAGTCTTTTGGGTGGTGCTTGGGGATCACGCATATAAAAGGAAACATTTTCAGCTGGGAGTCACAGTAGTTATTTTCACCAGTGAATAAACATTCCCTCCGCCATGAATCAAGAACTTTACAGTTTACCGGATTTTTATTCAAGATGGTGACATTGCAGTGTTGTCCACAATTAATCTTTTTAACGCGGCTGACCGGGATGGATTATTTCCAACGCAAACCGTTGATGATATTTGCAATGACGCTCCTTACGATCCGACGCAAGGGACTGCCGTAGAAATGTAAGTGCCTGTAATTTTATTTTTTGTAGCCAATTGTTCGCGAACTGGTTATTTATTTAATGTGCCTGTCATTAGGACAAAGAGCGCTGTTCTGGATTATTTTATCATATATATGGAGGGTTGTAGTAATTCATCTCATCACATTAAAAATGCTTCATTTAGGTATCCGCAATTATAGATTAGTTTGCAATTAACATTATGCTAAAGTCAGGTTGAGATGCCAGATTGCGCTATTTATTTAAAGAAAGCATATATTATTGACAGTTGGCTTAGAAGGCGTAAATGGCTTGTTCAACTGTACAGGTTGAGTTGCCAGATAGCGCTATTTATTTAATTAATGCATATATTCTTTACAGTTGGCTTAGAAATCCGTCAGTCGGTTTAGAAGGCGTAACCAGCCATTTGGTATAATTAAATAATAATATCGTTTACAACCAAAGGAATTAAATAAAACATCATTACATCATTCTGTGTATTTAGACGAATTATTGGAATCAGAAATATATAGAAAATAAATATACAATCAAACGATGGAATATATATGATCAAAAAAATAAAATAAAAAATAATAATAGTATAAAAAATATGGGAATATGTATATAATAAAAAAAATGTAATAAAAAATAATATAACCATCAATATAACAGTAAGAAGAAATATATATATACACACAATTATATTAAATAATTAAATATAATGAAAATAAATACATACACTTTATCTTCTACTGCACTTAACTAAAATAAAAAATAAAATAAAAAATAAGAAATACAAAACGATGGAGTATAAACATCAATATAGCAGTACTGGAGAAGTATATATATATATATATATATATATATATATATATATATATATATATATATACACACAATTATGTTAAATAATTAAATATATTGAAAATAAATATAAATCAAAATACATTCACTTTGTTCAACTGCGCAAAACACTAAACTCACACGTAATCGAGTCTACAATCACATCATTATTGCTTTGCACTAGGCAGTAAACGCGGCTTAATATTATTTCGCCGCTCAAGTTATAGGGAAACCTATACTCTATATAAATGGCCTTCATATCGTTCAATACTACTTTTGTGCCCACTTTACATCCGGTTGCCAACTTATCGTTAAATCCGACTAGAATACAGTCAAAAGCACGCACAAAGAGGTCATCGATAGCCACAACGTCATTATTAAATACAAGTTTATAAACACTCCTTTCCAATCGAGGGTTTATTTTTATCAACCCGAGCTTTTCAATCGTGAACTCTTCTTCACACTGCATAGCGACAATTGAAATAATCTTCTAAGTCGTTACGACAGCTGCTCATTATATAAAGAAATAGTTCTTCAGGGTGAACGGTGTAGGTGAGCTCAGCCCTGTACCGCTCAAGTGTTTTGTACCAAAGTTCATGATATTTCAAAGAGTCTAAACCTTTTAAATAAGCATCCAGTTCCAGACCATTCTCGCCTTGTTGAGTCATACACTCGGTAAACCCATCGAGCAGAGCGGTGTATGCGTATTCAAGAACTGTATCAAAATAAAGTATATCCGTAATACGCGCGTCTAATATAGGCTTCAGCTTGCGGAAACCAACGATTTCAAACATTCTGTCGAGGATGAAACGGTTTCGCGTAGGGACAAGAGCGTTATTATCAGAAGCATTCTTCCACATCGGTCGTATATCAATGCATGGCTGATCGTTATGTATACACAACGTACAAACAACGACATATGAGGGTGTGTCACTATTCTGCTCTCTTCTTGTACTTAAACCTGCAGGAATTTTATAACGATCCTCACTCCACTTCTCAACTACCACGAAAATTCTATTCATCTCCTCAACACTTAAAGAAACAACATTCTGTTTATTTGTTTGTCTACAAGTCGTTTCCAGTACATAGTTAATGGCACCGGTTTTACGCCTGAACACGCGCAACGACTTCGTCACGGACACATCGTACACGGCGTTGAGAATGCTGCTCAGAGAAAGTTCTATCGTATTCGAGGAACGCATGTCTAGTCGGTTCAAGCTCTGAGAAGACTATGAGCCACATGCAACGGATCGGCTCGACGGGAGGAGTGAGTCATACCATAAGCTAATGAAACGTGTACGGCGCTGTTCCAACATGTAAGAGAATACTTGTATCCCATTATATTGGGTAGATGTTTTGAGAAATTTACCGATACATGAAGCAATATCGGTTTTAATGTTTTGTCACTCACCAGACGTTTATTTCCACAAACTAAACATCTTTACAATCCGGCGCACTATTTCGGAGAAACATATGCCCATATTTTTCCTTTTTGTTTAACAATCGATATTCGTCTCTAAAGTTTGTTAAAAACTCACACAGGCCATTAGCCACAACCTCACTACAAACCTCGTCATGATACAGGCACGTGCACAGGGGGGGGCTTGGGGTGCTTGAGCCCCTGCCCTTTTTCTTCTTCATATCAAAAGTGCCCTTTTAGTCAAAATTCATAAATATATTGATTCGACATAAATTTGAATTATTAGTTATATTTTTATTTAGTTACTGCTACTTCAACAGATTTTCAAAACTGGAATTACTTTGTCTATGATTTTTTTATTAGAATAATAAACTTAACATACCGTTACTATTATTTTGTCAATCAGGGAGGGCGTCCCTAGTGGTAACACTGACTGCAGCTGTTCACTGTTGATTGCGTCTCTCGGGTATGTGGGTGTATTGTTTACTGTTTGTTTATTTTACGTTAACCTAAGCTAACTAGTGATTTCTCACTGATAATTATGGTAAGTTGGAATCCAAAGCAGTGTGACATTACTCCAAAAAATATTGTATGACATTACTCGTAAAGTTGGTAAAAACGTCCACGTCCCCTACTTAGTCTTAGGCCTACTAGGCTAGGCCCATCAGTACACCAGTGTGTCAAACGATGGATTTTGGGTTTTAGTATTGGCATGAATTTCATTAAATTAATAAATGATTTATTAAACAACATATCATAACCTTGCATTTTTTCCGCAAGGACGACAATTACGGTAGATCCTTCTGCCCTTTATCCTGCTGATTGATACTTATAAAAGTTATAAGTAAAGTAACATGCCTTTTTACAACAAATTTTCATTTATTTTCTTTAATCAGCTTTATATACAAAAATAATGCATTGAATTTAATGGAATTTAAGAATATTTACCACATACAATTTAAAAATTTTTCTTTGTGTGTGTATACATATATATAGCCTATATGGCATTGCGGATTTCATTTTTAAAAATGTTAGGGGAGTGCCCTTTTTTCAACTGAGCCCCTGCCCTTCTGAAAGTCTGTGCACGTCACTGTCATGATATATATTAATATAGTGGTAAAAATACCTAAGATTCTCCATGATGACAAGATTTACATTCTCAGGGTACGAGTACTCGGTATGATGCAACATGACATAATATCGCTTGTCACACTACTCATCAACAAGACTCACTATCCATATCCGTTGCTTCTCTTCTGCACGTGCTGTTTCTTCTACTTCACGGTATATGTAAGCTTTTATAAAGTTTAGTCCTACAACATAGTTCAATACATTACTTGTACCACGAAATCCTACAATGCTCTAGCCAGAATAGCCGTAGCGTATTTGTACCTCTTGCTCCTTCGCACGATTCAATGTAGCCTTAAAAGTACCAAAGGACGGTGGAATAGGGAGTTTTTCAGTATCCACCACATCTTGGCACTTTATCGAATACCACTTCATAAACGTCGAACACGCAATATTAAAGGTAGCCATTACTATTTTTCGTCTACGCGGGAGAATACACGTCTGAGATCCAGTGATTACTGCGATAAACTATGCACGCAGGGAAGAGATATTTCCAGGTAGTAGCAGGAGTCACGTGATGAACCATACAGGTGGGCGGAGCTTAGAACTTTCTTCTGTACACACGCTGGGCGGGTACCTCATCGTCATTCACGGTTCTGTGGGAGAAGAGAAAAGCAAGACTGTAGAATATAAAGGTCATCACTTAAATATTTATTATATTTTGTAAATGACCCACTTAGGAGTGTGACGCGTTAGAAATGGATTCTGTAGAAAAATTCAGGTTCACGAGCCCATCCACATGTATTATATCTGGCCCTACAGGATGTGGTAAAACTGTGTTTATGCTTAAAATCATTAAAGAGAACAGAGAGATGTTCTCAAAATTTGTGCATAAAGTTATATGGTGCTATTCGACGTATCAATCAGTGTTCAACGAGTACCAAGATGATATTTTGTTCCACAAAGGTGTATATGACGTTATTTCGTTAGAGGGAAATGTACATACAGTCATTGTAATTGACGATCTCATGTTGGAGATGGATGAAACGTTTGCCGAGACATTTACAGTATTCTCCCACCATCTTAACATAAGCGTGTTCTTCATCAATCAGAATCTATTTTTAAAAAAACAGGTACATGCGCGATGTGTCGTTAAATACACATTATCTAGTTTTATTCGCGCAACGTAGAGATGTATAACAAATTGGGGTATTAGCGAATCAAATGTTCCCGAATCAGCGTAAGGAGTTTTTGGAAGTTTATAAAGAAGCTACAAGCCAGCGTTATGGATATTTGCTTTGCGACCTTTATCCGCGAAACACGTTTAGGGTGCTTCTAAGAACGAATATATTTCCAAACGAGCCTGAAACAGTGTATATTCCAGAACGACAGAGGCTAAAGAAATACCATGAATTAATAAAAATCTATCATCGACTGCCCCAGGCAATACAGCAGATGTTTGCTAAAAATATCGACTCCGACTTTTTAAAATGCATCTGTGAAATGTCTTAACATAGTACGTGCACTCGCCGCAAAAGTCAAACTGTAGGGAAGAAAAAACGAATTATTTATTGTACAAAGATGAGGGTCATTCCTCCCCATCTTATTTTCAGTTTTGAGTTCTTTACCTACTAGATTAATATAATGAAGAAAGTGGTAGTGATTCCACATGAGGTGTATACTTCACTGCAAAGCTCAAACAATCCAGACACGGATCTCGATCTCCGTACAAGCAGGCTTAAAAGAATGGAAAACGAATTGTTAACCCTATTAAACAGTGAAAAAACACCTGATGAGAAAAGAATCTACCAAGAAGCTCTGCAGAAATTTCTTCAAGAGTACGAAAATTATAAGAACCCGACAGAGATTCCCGTGGTTATTAGGGACAGCACGGGGAACGATGGACTTAATAGGGCCTGTGTCCGTCGATAGAGCTGACCAACCAAAGATTGATGGGTCGGTCACACAACATATCGAGCATGTATTAAAAGCACCCTCCCGCGTACATTGAGGAATAAAGGGTTAAGTCTTTATAATCTATTAAATGAGGACCCCACCATACAATGGACCAATACAGGTGTGATCATTATGGAAGGAGCAAAGGTACAGGGATCCAATATCGTAGACATCGTCCGTGATCTGGTGAGAAAGTGGGATAGGCCCTCACCATCAGGATGGAAGCATATTAAAGCAAGACTACAACAAATAAATGTCCCAAAACAATGATAGGAAATCTGAACAGGTTAAAAGCCTCGGAACATGCATCACACGTGACACAATTGAAGACGCCATCACCCCCAGCGGTAACACCTCTGAAGAGGAGAAAGAAGAGGTTAAACAACGATCAACCCTACCCACTTGCCTCTAAAATACGCAAATGGCTAACATATTAAGACGTTATTATGATATTTCTAGCCCAGCCTCCTACGGAGGCGTTGATAGACTGTACAGAAGTGTTTACGGAGTAGGGAAAAAAGATGTTGAGAGTTTTTTGCGAGAGCAGGATGCTTATACACTTTATAAACCTGTGAGAAAAAGGTTTAAAACAGGCAAGACAACAGCTGCTTCGATTGACTTTATTTGGCAAGCAGATTTAACAGATTAACGATGGTTACCGTTACATCCTATTCATAATAGATGTATTCTCTAGATATCTGTGGCTAATTAGTCTGAAAAATAAATCGCCTGAAACAGTTGCTAAAGCCACCAAAACGTTAATGTTGAAAGAAAATAGGGTTCCTGACTATTTTTGTACGCATATGGGGAAAGAATTTAAGGCCGAGCTTTTCAGAACATGTTGACAGAGTCGCAGAGTTTAATATCAGCTACTACACTACCAATTCTATACATAAGGCATCATTAGCTGAAAGAGTTCAACGTACCATAAAGGAACGCATGCACCGCTATTTTACACATAAAAACACACAGATTTCTAGACATTCTGGAATCATTGGCCTCATCCTACAACCGCTCACACCATCGCACGATTGGGACAACACCTAACGAAGTTTTAGAAAGAGGTACGCGCCCAGAGGTGAGAAGAGATGGAGCACCACCACCACACTCTACACATTTCAAAATCAATGATTATGTAAGGCTGTCGCGTTCGGGAAATAAATTCGCGAAGGGATTTGAGCAAGGATGGACACGCGAGATTTTTAAAGTTAGGGCTATGAAATCTAAAGACGAGATAATGTATTACGTAGAAGATTTGAATGGGGAAGAAATCGCAGGAGGCTTTTACCGCGAGGAGTTGCAGAAAGTGACATTTAATTTAGGAAAAAATGTGTTTAAAATTGAAAAATTTTAGGAAGCAAAGGTTCAGGAAAGAGAAAAATGTACCTGGTGAAATGGCTAGGATACCCAGAAAGCTTCAACACCTATATAAAAGCTGATGCAATAATGAAGCTTAAATAGTATGCAACATGGCGCCTAACCATTTCTACGTCACACTCCCGTCCTCCTCGTCCCTGTCTGTACACCCTAACAACACACTAGCCAACTTTGTAACAGAACTCCACGGACCCATTGAATTGGGTCGTGATACGTATGAGGTGGGTATATGCGAAATTCAGTTGAATACCCTTTTTTAAGTATTGATTATAAAGAACCGTTTTTACGATTCTTAGAGACTGTAATGAGTGTGAAAAAGCCGGGGTAACTCGGGATGAAACCATGCGTACCGCCCTGACTGAGGATGCACGGTATTACAGTACAGAAGTAACACTAGGACCGGGTCACTATGGTGAGGCCGAGGATGTTGTGAGAGACTTAAACGTAAGTTTAAAAAGCTCAAATCTTACGGGCGATTTAGTATACGAAATCGTAAACAATGATCCCCATGCATGCACTGTGGCCCTAAAATCGCAGGCTAACCGAAATATTAAAGACCAAAGAGTGTTCAAAATTATGACCGATGGACGATATCGATCAGTCATCCAAAGAGATACATTTCACGAGGCACAACACGACTTGTCCAGCCTAATGTATCAGTTGAAATTGGAGAAAATGGTTGACGGCTATAAACCCCCAGACATGTGCTATATTTACAGCAATATAGTGGAGCACCAGTTTGTTGGGGATACCCAGGCACGCCTGCTGCGCATTGCTCACATCCCAACCATAGAGGAAGGAGTTTGAGTATTACATATGACAGACCCCATTATGTGAATGTCGCAGCTAATCTAATAACCAATATCTCAATATATATAAGAACGATTGAGGGAAAAAATTTCCCATTCGGTAACGGGAGCTTAACAGTGAAGCTGCACTTTCGACGCACTGAGTTATAATGGACAGAAAGCCTTTCACAGTCTATCGAGGTATGAGATACCAGCGTGGTAGTGGACTTGGATCCATTTTTTCAACCATACTACGTACGGCTGTCCCCTTGCTGAAGAGGGGTGCCAGATACCTCGGAGGAAAGCGTTACAATCAGGTCTTAACAGCAGAAGACATATTGGCTGGGGCTAAACCTAAAGAAGCTCTAAAAAGACACTTAAAGCGTACACGGGACGAAATCGTCAAAGATGCAAAGAGAAAAATGCGTGGTGGGAAGAAGAAGGGCTGTCGGAAGAAGGGATTACCACCACGTGGCATTAAACGTAAAAGGATATCAAAAAAGTGTTCTAAGCGAATGAAACCTATGGTTGACCATTTTTTTGACTGATATAAGCTAAGGACATTGATCTCATGAATCATAGTTTGTTTACTACTTGTCGAGAGAGGAGGCACTATTTCTAACTCGTCATGGCACGCTTCATCCATCCGTGTAGTTCACAATGTTGTAAATCGGAGCTGTCCCTCTTTGACATGCCTCCAACTCAAGTTTCTATTGAACACAGTGACTTTATTACAATTAACCCTTTAAACACAATTAGTTCCCCGAGTGCCCCTATAGAATTCGTGATACCCAGCTCAGGCCCTTACTTTTTTGATCCAAGCTGTGTGCACATGTACGCTAAACTACGTATAGCCCATTCTGATGGAACGGACTGTGATGACAAATATGCTGTATACCCTGAAACAAACTTTCTGCACTCCTATTCAACCAGTGTGACGTATATTTAAATCAGGTCAACATATCGGCAGGAACGGGGTACTACCACCTACGATCCTATCTGGAAAATGTGCTGAACTTTTCCAAAGAAGCGAAGGATACCTTTTTAAGTGCCGAGGGCTATTATCAAGCTAAAGACGAAAGTAGTATAAAGGACAAATTTAAAAATTCTAAAAAGAAGATATATGAGTGTTTTGGACGCCTGCATACAGACTTCACATTCCAGAAGTTGCTTGTGAACGGGGTGGATATGAAAATAAAGCTCACCCGCACGAATCCTGAGATCTGTTTAAATCTGGATGCTGATCAAGAAGAGGGAGCAAAACCGTTGTGATTCACATTATGGAGACATACCTCCGCGTACGGCGAGTGAAATTAAGTTCACCAAAACAAATAGAAATTGAGAAAAATTTACTAAACGCCACAGTAAAATACCCAATTAACAGAGCAGATCAAACTATACACGGTGCCAGCAGGGTTGGCATCGAAGCAGATAGAAAACATCGCCCTGGGAAATCTACCTAAAAGGATATTAATTGGAATGCAGGACCATGCTTCGGTGAATGGAAAATATAAAAAGAGTGCCTTTAAATTCGAGAATTTCGGCCTTAAAAATATAACTATACGTTAATGGCATTGCGTTGGGCGGGGCTATGGATATGGATTATTCATCAGACGCTGTGTTCCCGCTTTGCGCGAGAGCATATAGTAATCTGGCCCATATTGCAGGTGATTGTGATGAGCTCGGGAATGGGGTAACGCAGAAAGAATTCATCGATCAATTTAACCTTTATCCGTTTGACATCACACCTGACTTATCTGCTAGCGTAAATACACACTTAAGTCCACAACAGAGTGGAAACATCTCAGTCAGATTGGAATTCGCCAAGCCTATAGACGCGCCTATAAGTGTACTAGTTTGCCTCGAGTCACAAGCCTTAATAGAAGTAAACAGATTTAGGAGCGTTATCACTGACTTTTAAAATGGATGCGAATACACTTCAGATAGTAATGAATAGTGAACGAATCACACGTTCCAAATTTATCGGTGTTTGCGAAGAATGAAACATTGAAATTCCCATCTACGAGAAATTGCGGTCGCCTTATTGTGAACACAGATGTTATTGGTAGTGAAGAGATTCATTGGTTTGCAATCTATTTTAAAATTAGGGACCGCATGTACTATTTTGATTCACTCGGCACTCAACCCTGGAGTGACCGTGTTATTGTAAAATTTCTCGATCATTTGCATATCCCCGAAGTTGCATGGAATCCCTTTCGGCTACAAGGATATTTTAGTAATACGTGTGGGATGTGCTGCCTTTCATTTCTCATGCATATATCACACGGTAGAGAATTTATAAATTTTTAAAAATTATTCGACCCGTGTCACACTTAACGAAACGACGAAATGGTATGCACACAGATAAAAAACCGTTTTCCGATTGTGCGTACTCGTTGTATAGTATGATGTTTTGTTCGTGTGTATATATATATATATTTGTAACCAATAATGTTAGTTTGTATATTCTGTAGTTTAAGATGGTTATTGTACTAAAAACATGATTTCTTTCATTAATAAATTGATGAAAATACATTGTGTCTTCTTCCCCGTAAAAAAAGATCGAAACATAAAAAAAAATACATTATTTCGTTAATGATGTGACAATTGTTGGGTTGACTGCTCAGTAAATCTTCTACCTCAGTATTCAGGTCCACGACATGGGTTTCTTCAAAACGAAACGATTGTATAACACGTGTCAAATCCTCATCGGACCTTAAAGGAGAAAGAATAATTCATTAGTTCATACTGAATCTTTTTTAATAAAAACCCAATTTTTAAAACATATGCAGAGTATACATATAGTAAGATTATTACAATGTGAAGATATCTTTGAACTGCTGAGAGAAGTTCCTTTAAGAGAAAATGCCGAATAACATTTATTACGGAATTTATAAAATTGTTTAAAACATGCAAAAGATTGCTATAAAAAAATTCAATGAATCAAAACAGGTCTTTAGCATAATGTTAATTGCAAACTAATCTATAATTGCGGATACCTAAATAAAGCATTTTTAATGTGATGAGATGAATTACTACAACCCTCCATATATATGATAAAATAATCCAGAGCAGCGCTCTTTCTCCTAATGACAGGCACATTAAATAAATAACCAGTTCGCGAACAATTGGCTACAAAAATAAAATTACAGGCACTTACATTTCTACGGCAGTCCCTTGCGTCGGATCGTAAGGAGCGTCATTGCAAATATCATCAACGGTTTGCGTTGGAAATAATCCATCCCGGTCAGCCGCGTTAAAAAGATTAATTGTGGACAACACTGCAATGTCACCATCTTGAATAAAAATCCGGTAAACTGTAAAGTTCTTGATTCATGGCGGAGGGAATGTTTATTCACTGGTGAAAATAACTACTGTGACTCCCAGCTGAAAATGTTTCCTTTTATATGCGTGATCCCCAAGCACCACCCAAAAAGACTAAAAGGCGGTTCGTAAGTTTAATGATTGGTTGTTAATGTAACTGGGCGGGGCTATGATAAATTTGTGTACCAATCGTAACATCTATATTACGGGTCCACGCTTTGAACGTCCTGATTGGTCGACTAATGGTGTCTTTAACCTCTCTCCGTAGATTTAATGCTCACATCGTGTATTGCCACTTGCAATCTCTACCTTGACAATATTTGCATTTGCACCCATACTATTCTCAGTTTTCCCATTTATGCAATATCCCTACCCCCTTTGCCCCGTCTGTCTGTCACGGGGAGGGTAATGGGGTAAATGGGGGAGAGGGGTGGGGGTAATTGGGGAAGTGGGGGTAATGGGGGAGAGGGGTGGATAATAATGGGGAGGGGGTCCTCCCCCCAAGTGGTATGAAGAGGGTTGAGGGGGTTTTGGGGGAGAGGGAGAATGACTATAATTTGGAGGGGGTTATCCCCCAAGTGGTATAAAGGGGGTTGAGGGAGTTTGGGGGGAGAGGGAGAATGACCTCCCCCAAAGGGGCAACCGAGGCACCGAAGATGCCCTCGCCGTAGTCGAAATATATATATATATATATATGTGTGTGTGTGTGTGTGTGTGTGTGTGTGTGTGTGTGTGTATTGTTGCATTGGGAATATGATAAGGAAACTTATTACTTAATCAAAGGCTAATTTAGCCTATTAAAAAACAATCACGTGATGCTTATGTACATATTTATGTTGTTTTAACTTCATTATGATAATAAGTGATGCAAACAATAATAGGAGTGCAGGGAGGTTTTCTTAAGCTGTATAGTTGAAATTAGGCCAAATGGACCTTTGCGGTCAGCCTTTGCGGTCAGCTCGAGGATTCACCTGTTTCAAGTTTATACATTTTTTTTTCCAGAGATGCTTTCAAAGAAAGGAAAGGAAGTAAATAAACACTTTAGGTGAAGTTAGTTAAAATAATTATTGTTTTCTTTTATAAAATTTGTTTTTTTCATTAATTTCGGACAATAATCTGTTTTTCACTCCCGCTTAGACCTCCAGTATACACACTAGGCACACGGGGGGGTGAGGGGAGGGGTTATATTTGAATGTAATCTACGTTTTTCACTCCACCTTGGACATACAGTATACACAATAGACACACGGGGGGCTTATGTTTGAATGTAATCTAATTTTTAACAGTGATTTCGATATAAAGTCAATAATGTGTGTGTGTGTGTGTGTGTGTGTGTGTGTGTGTGTGTGTGCCGTCTTCAGTTTTCCGAGCATTAACTCTCTCTCTCTCTCTGTATAAATAGAAATTAGATTCAGTTATATATATAGAAAGGATTGCCAAAAGTAAATAGACACAGAATACATTCTAAGGTGTTAGAATAAATGAAAGCGTTTCATGAATTATAGGTAAATTGAATATTATTCTTAGAGAATATGTTATTGGAATAATGTACAATATAAAGAGTCCTGTGTATTTCTTTTATTATTAATATTAAGTTGAACGATTTCTTTTGCTAAGCCAATTGTCTAGTGTATTTCTTTTATTGTTAATATTGGGAATCATTTAAATAATTAGTTCTCTTGCTGAACAACTTTAAGGAGAAAGTCGATCTTGTTTTAATAAATAAATAAATAAGTGGGAACTCGTCTAAATAAATTAAAATAAATGGCGCAACCTGGCAACTCACCCTAATAAGGTATACCTGAACAAATAAAATAAATGGTGGTATCTGGTAACCCCCTCCATATATAAATAAGTGATATCTGGCAACTCACGACCCTCTATATAACCGCTGCTTGGCCCCTGGACGTTCATAATGCGTCGGACTCCGGTGGAATAAAGAACTCTCTCTCTCTCTCTCTCTCTCTCTTAGGTTAAGGCTTAAGTTAGGTTTCCCTTTGGAGGGGTGAGGACATCCCACCTTCTCCTTTCTCTTCCTCTCTTAGGTTAAGGCTACCCCTTTGAGGGGAGTTCATCCTCCCTTCTACCCCGTAAGCCCCCTCCTTTCCCCTTTGCATCATTGATTTGTTGTATAACCCGTTCCCCTTTGTAGCATTGATGTTGCATAAACCTCCTCCCCTTCATTGCATAACCCCATCCCCCTTTGTTGCATAACCCCTTTGCAGCATCTTGTAACATTTAGCAACATTACATTGCACCATTCTTGCACTCGTCCATTTTTCGCCCATGCTACTAAGGTTAAAGCGCACGGTATACGCGGTCAGGTAGCTAACTGGTTAGATGAATGGCTTCGTGCCAGGAAACAGAGGGTCGTTGTTAATGGTAGGGAATCGGGGTGGTTGGATGTAGGTAGCAGTGTTCCTCAGGGTTCAGTGTTAGGCCTATTGCTATTCGTAATCTACATTAACGACATAGATGTCGGCTTGACCAGTAACGTGTCAAAATTCGCGGACGATACTAAAATAGGTGGTAAAGTTTTTAACGTGACGATAGAAATAGGCTCTAAGACGATGTAAATAGGATTATGGAGTGGACGGATAAGTGGCAGATGCAATTTAACGTAGACAAATGTAAAGTTTTGCATATAGGTTCTCGTAACAACAATTACACGTACACGATGGATGATAGACAGTTAACGAGCATTGACGAGGAAGTAGATTTAGGCGTATGCGTATCTAAGGATTTAAAAGTTAGGAACCCGTGCCTGGAGTTTTGTGCAAAAGCTAATAGGATGTTAGGCTTCATAGCGCGTAATTTCGAATTTAAATCGAGGAATATTATATTGCCCCTTTACAAGTCCCTAGTCAGGCCTCACTTAGAATATGCCGTTCAGTTTTGGTGCCCGTATTTGCGTGAGGATATTGATAGGTTGGAAAGGGTTCAGCGACGCGCCACTAAACTAATTCCGTCATTGCGCAACAAGTCTTACGAAGATAGAATTAAAGAGTTAGACTTGCATTCACTCGAAACTAGGAGATTAAGGGGGGAGCCTATTGAAGTTTTCAAAATCGTTAATAAAATCGATAACGTAAATTTTGACAAATTGTTCACTTTCGATAATAGCAATACTCGTAATAACGGATTTAAATTACATGGTAGACGTTTCATTACTAACATTGCCAAAAACTTTTTAACATTTAAAGTAATTGATAAATGGAATAATCTTCCCGCGTCCGTCGTGAACTCTACCAGCGTTAATATGTTTAAAAACTGTTTGGATAGGCATTTTAAAAATATTAACGTTGTTTAAAATAATAAAACAATAAGCAACAGGAGCTCTGGCGGTAATGGTCGATGATGAGTCCGTTGACGAATGATGCCAGCTTGTGACATGGTAGCGTATGATTTGCCAGCAATAAAATTATATTAAAAAAATTAGACTAACACGAACTTAGATGTAGCTCGTAGCGTAAACTAACCCACTTTTTGTTATACTCTTCCTACTTTTTTTCTTTTCTTATCCTCTCTTTACTTGTATGTCTGTAGTTTGCATGGTATGACAGTGTTTGAGTTAAGACTGTGTTTGCATGGTTTGTAAGCGTTCTTATTTTACTTCTTTTCATCTTTCACCCCTTTTCTATTCTCTTCGACTATTTTTCCGACTTGTTGGCAGTGGCCGGCGGATAATGATGGTGAGTCTTTCTCGCTTTTTTTGAATGAATGTTAACTCACAAATGATAGGTTTTGCTACTTACTTAACTCCTTATTCTCTTCTTTTAACCCCTTCCTCTCTTCTTTCTCTCGGGCTAACCTTTGAGTGGATCTTAGGTTCTTTGTTAGCCTTAGCTTCTGTAGATCTAGCTTACAACTTTTCTATCCTGAATGACCTAGAGCAGATTGTACAGCACCCTACTCGTATCCCTGATTGTCTTGGAAATAAGCCGAACATTCTGGATTTACTTCTCGCCTCTCATCCTTCTTCTTACTCTGTGAAACTTTTTTCACCGTTGGACTACTCCAACCATAATCTACTATCAGTTTCTTGTCCTATCGCTCCAATTCGGCCTTTGGATCCACCCAAGAGGAGACGCCTTTGGTACTTCGGGGCCGCTGATTGGGAAGTCCTTAGCAATACTTCTGTGATTTTCCATGGAATAATTACTGCTCCCGAGGCCGGGGCCCTTCCGAGTGTGCTGAGCTGAGCGCGTCACGGAGGTGATTCTCTCGGGCATGTAGGCATACATTCCACATTCTATTCTTACTACTAATGCAAAAATACTGTACCTTGGTTTAACTTCCCCTGTTCTAATGCTATCCGCAACAGAGAAGAGGCTTTCAGAAGGTACCATTACCATCCAACTCCTGACTTTTACTCAGCTTATATTTCTGCCCGAAATCGTGCAAAATCTGTTCTTCAACTCGCCAAAAATTCCTTTATCCGACAAAAATGTGAAATATCTCTAATTCTTTTTTTTCACGCCCTTTCTGAGATCTAGCCAAGAACCCCTCCAACAACTTTATTACTTCTTTCCCTTCTCTTTTCCATCCCGATGGCTCAGTTGGAGTCTCTTTTCCTGACAAAACTGAACTCTTCGCTCAAACTTTCGCCTCCAACAAAACCCTGGACGACTCTGGTGCTGTTCCTCCATCTTTTCCCTCTGATTTAATAATGTCCGAAATTAGAATCTCTTCCAAAGATGTTCATTTTGTTCTATCTGGGCTTAACTCTAGGAAGGCGTACAGTCCTGATGGTGTCCCACCTCCTGATTTCAAGAATTGTGCTGTGCTGACACCCTGCCTAGGCAAACTCTTTCGTCTTTGTCTTTCATCTGGTACTTTTCCTTACTGCTGGAAGTTCGCTTTCATTCAGCCTGTGCCCTAGGAGGGTAACCGCTCTCAGCCATATAACTATCGTCTTTTTGCTTTGATTTCTTGTATTTAAAGTTTTTGAATCTATCCTTAATAGGAAGATTCTTAAACACCTCTTTCACAATCTTCTTTCAGATCATCAGTATGGGTTCCGCAAGGGACGCTCTACTAGCGATCTTCTTGCATATCTCTGACTCTTGGTCATCCTCCTTTCGGGATTTCGGTGAAACTTTTTCCATTGCGCTAAACATATCAAAAGCTTTTGATAGAGTCTGGCACAAATCTTTAATTTTCAAATTGCCATCCTTCAGTTTCTATCCTTCTATCTGTGCCTTGATATCTGAGTTCCTTTCTGGCTGATCTATAGCTACGATTGTAGCTGGCCACTGTTCTTCTCCTAGACCTAAAGCTATTAACAGTGGTGTTCCTCAGGGTTCTGTCCTGTCACCCATTCTTTTCATTTTATTTATCAATGATCTATTAAGTCGCATTTCCTGTCCTATCCACTCTTATGCAGATAATTCCACTATTCACTTCTCCACCTGCTTGAAAAAGCTTCTC
The DNA here is from genome assembly GCA_023014485.1 of Bathynomus jamesi. Taxonomy (NCBI): domain Eukaryota; kingdom Metazoa; phylum Arthropoda; class Malacostraca; order Isopoda; family Cirolanidae; genus Bathynomus; species Bathynomus jamesi. Next base: position 232,465 of record JAJOZX010000788.1, read on the forward strand.
TCAACAATCACTCTATGCTTTGTGTGAGATGGCAATGGCACACCTAGCTTCCTATCTTTCTACTATCTCTGATTGGGGCAGAGAAAACCTTATGGCTTTCAAAGCTTCAAAAACTCAGTTCTTCCATCTGTCTTCTTGTCACAATCTTCCACACGACTATCCCCTTATCTTCAACAATACACAACTCAATCCTTACTCTTTTCTCAACATTCTTGGAGTTTACTTTTCTCGTGATCTTTCCTGGAAAGATCGCATATAGTCATATATACTCTTTCCAAAACAGCTTCTAGGTTAAGTGTGTGATACCGGCTCAACAGTTTCTTCACCTCCAATCAGTTGCTCTCTCTGTACAGGGTCTTGTCCACCCCTGTGTGGAGTACGCTTCTCATGGGTCAGGTGGCTCAACCCACACAGCTGTACTTGACCAAGTGGAATCAAAGGTTTTTTGTCTCAATTCCCCGTCTCTTACTGACTGTTTTTAATCCCTCTCTTTCCGCCGTAATGTTTCCTCACTCTCTCTTTACTGTCGCTATTATAACGGACACTAATCTTCTGAACTCTCTAACTGCTTGCCACCACCTTTAAGGAGAGCACGCAGTACCAGAGTTTCGACACATGCTCATTCCTTTTCTGTCCAACTCCCTTGCGCAAGGGTTAATCGGTATTTTCAATTTTTCATCTACTCAACCGGTGAACTCTGGAACAATCTTCCTTAATTCATCTTTCCCCCTGTCTCTGACCTCCAATCTTTCAACGCAGAGTGTCCAGTCATCTCCAAAACCCTGGACGTTGATTTTGGCTCTCTTCTTCCTCTATAGAGAGGGCGTTTTGAAGGCATTCGCCCTTGGCCCGTCCTTCCTGCATAAAAAAATATCAACTCGCTTTCCATTCTTTTGAGCTTGTTTTTACTGGGATCTAGAGATGTTTCTTGATTCTTTGTACAGTATTTTGTAATGAAGCGTACACATCGTGAGGTAGCACTGCAACCTCCTTCAGCATTTAAGACTAAATGAAAAAGGGGCTAAAACTGAAAATAGGACAGGTAAAAATTATCCATCTCTTTGTACAAGTCCTTTTTCCTTTGACACAATTTGCCTTTTACGAGTGAGTGTTCGTATTATGTTCTTGTAGCGACGTGAACAAGCCTTCTGCGACAAGGTCATTGGGACGTTGCATTTCATAATATTGAGAAATATTTCGCAGATACATTTTAAAAAGTCGGGTTCAATGTTTTTTACAAATAGTCGTTGGAGAGTACGAGATAATCAATAGAACGTTTTTATAAAATTGTGAAATTTCTTTACATGCCTCATCATTCCGGAAAATATATCGTTTCAACCTCATTGAGAATATGTTCCTTCTCAGAAGTACCCTAAAAGTGTTTCAAGGGTGAAGGTCACAGCAAGGGCTTCCCAATGTTATACTTAACATTGTTATATACGCTCTTTAGCGTAATGAGGGGTAGGAGGCCCGAGTGAGGTTGGAGCTTGGCTTCGAGTCGGGTGATGAGGACAGGGACATGTTTTGGGTAGTAGGCGCCTGATAGAGGATATTAATTATATCCTGAACCGTATTGAGGGTGGTCTGCAGAGAGGGTCAAAGTTTAACTTGGGAAATTTCATGATCGACATCGACCACGTCTTCCACGTTGAAGGGCATGATGCTCCACTCTTCAGTTTAAACTTTAACAGTTATGGGATTTACAGTAGGCATACAATCAGTGGCGTACATAATGGGGCATAGTGAGCATAGGCCACCCCATTGTAAAAATTATTAGTACTCTCATTAAAGATATTTGAAAAGAAATTTTCAAAAATCGATAACTTTGCAACATTCACAATAAAAAATTCTTGATGTCATATGGAATTTCAGTTATTTCATTTGTTACCAAGACATGTTATTAACTCAGAACTCAAAAGCAATTTTGGTTGGCATAGGAACGTACGATTAATTTGTGCAAGCTTAATTCTTTGCCCATAAATTGGAAATAAAATACAACTGAAACCTTCGAAGGTGCAATTCATTTTGATTTCAAATCAATCATCATCAATTTTGAGCTCGTACACACACATACACACACAAAATATACGTGTGTGTATATTGTGTGTATGTGTGTGCCCCCCCTTTAAGAAATGCTGTGTACGCCCCTGCATAAAATCACTGATCATGGTTGTGGTTTTATGGTTGTTATCCTTGTATACATGTTTGCCCGTATTAAATACATCCGCCACAAAAATTTGGATGCTTATAGTTATAGAGCGCGCACGAAAGTTAGTTAGAGACTGTAGACTTAATTTTAACTGTAATATGGGTCCTGAAGAGTTGGTGAAGGTAGAGCGGGAAATGAGAGTATGTATATTTGTATTTGATTTGGATCAGCATGGTAGAACAACGTATGTATTTAAAATCCGTGTGAGGGATCGTACAAGACCTTTACTTATTTTAGGTTTGGTGGGAACAACCTACCTTCCTATTGGACATATTAGACCACTTCACGTTAACTATATTAAAAGCTGTAAGTATGGAAGACATCATGATTTGTGTAAGGAGTGCCTTGAGTTTACGGATGATCTGTCAATCCATTGTAAGGATTGTCATATGGTATGTGCTCATTGTAAAAGCCCTAGATGCATCAGTCGAGTGGTAGAAGCTGAGAAAAAAGATTGTAATGTGTATAAATGGTTGATTTTTAATAATACTTGTTTTGATTTCTATAAAACGAATGGGACGCGCAGAAAAATAGGGATTTGCGAATGCGGTATGTTTCATACGATGAATGAGAGCAGCGAGTTCAAGCATAAATGTGATGAAATTCATTGCTCTACGTGTCATGAGAAATATAAGGCGAATGGAGTAAAGCATGTTTGGTATATAAAAGACGCCAAAACCAAAAATAAGCCTTGTATAACTGTATAACATTTGACCAATTAACCTCATAGTAATCAGCATTATCACAGTCATTGTTTAAGTCAGGTGCTACCATACAATCAAGCCCTACTACAAGTGGGATGTGATCAGATTCAAATACATCATAAAGTATTGACATGCTATTGATTATACTATAACCATCATGGGAGGCTATACAGTGGTCTAGCCACGAGTGAGTCCCCCAGGCATCACTAACATATGTAAATGAGTCATTACGTAGTAGCAATTTACTGGCGTTTGTAGTCACATGCCTCACATTAATTGAAGAAGGTTAGCAAAATCCGAACCAGGTTTATTGATATTGCTGTTAAAATCACCAACCACTACAACACATGAAGAGTCCAGCTCCTCTATCAGTATATTTAGTTTACAGAGTCTATCTAAAAATACCTCCGCATTTTCAGCACACTCATAAGGCATATAAACATTGAATATATATACAGTATTTTGTCATCAATAGTTTTATGGCTACGACCCACTCATATTCATAACTAATGGGCTCTATAAATCTATCCAACTGAGTGCCACACTATAGCTACACCTGCCTTCTTTCAGCAATAATGCAAACAAATACATACCCGAGGGCAACATTAGGAAATACAACCCAAATTACACTAGAGAAATAGCCCACCTCATAAGGCAACGTAACAACCTCAAACATAACAAACAAACACCACACACACAAGCCATAAAACAGCAGATACAACAGCTCAACACAGAAATAAACAACTCAAAGAAAACAAACAGAAACATTTAGGGAATTCATAACAACACTAAACCACTCCACAGATACATCCAGGCTATACAAGACTATAAACAGCATTACCCACTCTAACAGCGGCATTCACACCTCACACGCGGCTATCTGTCGCAGCCAAAATAATATCCCAACATACACACAACAAGCTAACATTCTAGTTAATCACTACGCAAAGATAAGTCACTGAAACAGAGACAACAACCAGAAACACGCAGACAGACAAACAGCCAGACACAAGAAAACCTACAGACTCGACACGACCATAACACCCTTCAATAGAGACCAGACCACCAACATCATCAAAAACATTAAGAATTCGAAGGCTACTGGACCAGAAAACATATCTAACATACACCTTAAACACTTGGGCCCACAGGGAATGCTAGCTCTCACAAATATCAGTACATATTCATACCAACACTGTATTATTCCTGACATATGGAAACAAGGTAAAATTATTACACTACTCAAACCAAACAAAAATCCAACAGAACCAGCTTCCTATAGACCCATTGCTTTACAATGTACACCTTCCAAAGTAACAGAAAGACTAATCTTACAAATCACCAACCCACACATACCACTATCGCCTACTGAACAGGGTTGGCAAAAACCCAGCAAAAATCCAGTTGGGTTTTTGCTGGGTTTTGCCAACCCTGCTACTGAACATGGATTCGGACCTCACCACTCAACCACAACATTACTCACTAATCTCACACAGCACATCATGGATGGCATCAACTCCAGACGACCAGCTCAACGTACACTATTAGCAACAATAGACATTAGTAAAGCATTTGATGCTATCCCACGCTTCCCTCTCATAAACAAAATACTCAACACAAACGTACACAATAACACCAAAAGGTGGCTGAGCAACTATCTTTCAGAAAGATTCTCACATGTCACATTTAATGGTAAGTCATCCAAAAACAAGCTTTTTCCGAACGGGGTCCCTCAAGGCTCTGTTCTCTCACCAACACTGTTCAACTTATACATGCATGACATTCCAACACCCATAGATAACAAGCTTACCTTATCATCATATGCAGATGACATCACTCTAACATCCACCCACAACAACATCGACACCGCTACAAATAACCTACAAACATACATAAACAGTATACAAGACTGGCTTACACACAATAGACTCAAAGTAGCGCCCACAAAATCAACCATCACCACAATCATTATCTTTTGCAAACCACATTCAGGACATTAAAAACAAATGTACGTCAAGACTTAACACGCTTAGGGTACTAACAGGCACAAACTTTGGACACCAGCAGGAAACAACATCACTCATATACAAACAATATATTCGCTCAGTTATGAACTATGCTAGCCCATGCTGGGCAGTCTAGGGTGGCCCAAAAAAATTAAAGTTGAAAATATCTTTCTCCACAAGGCCATCCATGTTCCAAATCAAAATGTAAGAACTCATGCCAAAAATTAGACAGATCATACAATATTTAGAGGTCGCGACCAGTTCCTATATTTTTAAGATTTGAAACTAAAATACAATATCAATGTTTATTTCAAAATTTAAAGTCAACAGCACAGAGCACATGTTATGCAAAAATATACTAGAACACACACGTCATAGTAGTTAATACGACTGCACTAAATCCTTGTATCAAACAAACAACGTCACACCCGTTACTTTTTCTTCGCCAAAGCCAACTTCGTCGGAACTGGCAATCTTTTTCGGTGGCTGGCGACGAGTCGCAGTAGGTATTGTTTCTGGGTCTCGTCTTTCGTCAGCGCGGTATTGTAGGACTGAATAAGAGCGACTCCTCGTTCGGCACAGTCGTTGACGACCTTGAGGAGCCTGCACTTAGCCTTAAGTAACTGGTAAATGGGGTCTGTCAGCCAGAGGGAGGGAGGTTTTGACAAGAATGTCTTGGCTTCATCTTGTCCTTTCATGGAGAGTATATCGAATATCTTCAAAGACCGGCTCGTGATGTACGACGCAATGAAGAACGATGCTCGAACACAGTCCCGTCCAGACGCTCAAGAGTTTTTGGTTTGAGGGACGTAAGAAGTTGTCAACCATAGCTGCTTTGGTGATCTCGTCGACGCGATCGTCGAAGAGGGCGAGAGGCGCGAGGTGCTCAGAGAAGTACCACAAATGGCATAGAAGGCCTTAACAGCCGCCTCCCTGATGGCACGGTCAGGATATTCATGGAGGAGAGCAATTAGGTTTAAGTCGTTGAGGGGGGCCCTCTCTGGGAGAGGGGCCTCGTGCCATTAGCGAGCGTAAATAAGAGAAACGAAGAGGCAAATCTTGTGACGCCAGCTGTCTCGTGGGCCGTCAATTTAATAGGCTCGCTCCTGAAAAGGAAGATCTTCAGCGAGTATATTGCCTTAGCCATCCACCGCGCGTTTGTGCATAGCGCCTGGCGCACGAAAGGACGGTTCTCCGTCGGAGGATCCCCCTAGGAATATATAACAGAGCTGAAGCAACTCTCCATAGTCATCCCGTGGGAGCTGGCTCTTGACTGCCTCCGAGTAAAATGACATCATCTCCTCTCGTAGGCCATCGGCATGCCAACGAAGAGCTCGTCTCCAGCAGAACGGAAATCAACTATATTAATACAGGCCAGGTCTTCTGGAAGCGTTTGAAGATTCCCACTTCGGCCCACCGGTTGGTGTCGGGCGACAGAAAATACGGCCGACAACATTACCTCGAAGACGTGATGACGGCACGCGATCCAGATGAGCTCCTTGTCCAGAGCTTCTCAGTTAGGGTGCACGCGCCCATCTTCAGCCCCATTATGGTTGCCGTCGTGTCGAAGACTAGTCCCTGGATCATGGGTTTGAGGTTCCATTCCTCAGCGTTTGGACACATGCATTGCACTGCTCCTCTCCCGTGCCGCGGCCGATCTTAGGGACCAAGAAGTTGCTCTGTTTCACCACCAGTCACCAATGATGGCGACGCGATCCACAAGCTTTTTATTGCCGGCGATATCTGGAAGCAGTTTACCGTCCCAGTGGAGAAACAGTGGCTGTCCGGCGAGAAAACAGCCTGTTGAGCAGTTTGCTACCGCCTCACGAGTGGTGACCCGCGCTCGCTGATGGGTTCCGGGATAGCGCCACAGACTCCAGGCCATGACCGAGCGCTTGCGTGACGGCTCCTACGACGAACATGGCAGCGCGGTCAGGGAGTTTCACTCGGTCGAGCACGGCGGCTACTCTTTGGTCACAATGGTCTGCTTCGATTTCTTATTCCTTGGCTGATCTTGACTGGATGTTGACGGAGCTTGGAAATCATCTTCGGACTCCGTCGATGTGAAGGAGCTACAGATGTCAGCAATGGCGGAACTAGACGGAACAGCCGTATTCGCTTGTTGGTCGCTGAACATGCTTTTTTCCTTTCGAGCACTGGCCTGATCACTCCTGAGGCGCTTGCGAGTCTCCTTGTTCGTCAAGGTCTTGTCGATCCCGGACATACTCGCGCTCGAGGGATCCTGCTGTTGCATCCGCAGGAACTGTTTGTCTTCTTCGTCCGTCATAATACTGAGGGCATATTTTCGTGAGATGTCAAATAGTTTGGCGAGATTCTCCTTGAATTTTCTTTCCTTGATACGGCACCCGTCTTTCGGTTTCAATCGGCTTTTCTTCAACCCACAATATTCTTCATAGAGCTTCCGAAGCTTGCGCACGCCGGAGTCCACCCGCTGGTCGGGAATTCGTGCCTTGTCCCAGATTGTCAGCGCTCTGTCTATGGTGGCCTTAGCACTGTCACCGATTGTGGATCCCTTCTGGTGGTGAAACATGAAGTTCCTGAGAATAGCCCCGTTTGTTGGCAGGCCAGATCCCAAGATGTCAGGGTCTGGCTTACCCGGGAGCCAAACTTTCGGACTGTTGCTTGTGTTCTCATGGTCTTGGCCTGTGGAATGGAAGATAAAATGGAAATTAGAGTTAAAGAACCTATACATATGTCTTATGTAGAATATAAAACAAACAGTTTTAACAATTTTAATAAATTTAAATAAATTTAATTTTTTTTTTAATTTTTAACAATTTTAATAAACAATTCATTGTTCCAAATTGCTTATCAAGGTCAGTGGAGTAAATGAATGACAGAAAAACTAAGCATAGTGTCCGCCACTCACTGGTGAAAAGTTTAATTGCCTTATTGGTGTGATTCACTGCGCGGCGTAACCAGATGGCAGGAACACAACAAAAACACGTCTACACCTGCCGAGACTGGCGACCAAACTGAGCTAGTGGGAAGAGTGCATTGCTATCATATAGTGATTCTTTGGATATAGGTTTACAGTCTACAGTGGCGTTGCTCGGCAAATATTTATTGTAGAACATAATGGTGACCCAAAATTACTGAAATTACGGAATTTATATATTTTTACCTTGAGGTCGCGACCTCTAAATATTGGCCGATCTTCCTGATTTTTTGCATGAAGGCTTCTTTTGTGATATGGAACAGGAATAGCCTTGTGGAGAATAGCAACTCAAATTGTATTTTTTCAGATTTTTTGGGCCACCCTACTGGGCACCCATTATCTCAAACACACACATAAACACCTTACAAACAATATAAAACAACGCACTTCGTATCATTACAGGATGCATTCAAACAACACCAATAGAACACCTGCACACAGAAACAAAAATACTGAAGTTAGGGAAACATTTAGGACTGAGGGGAACACAATTCATGGCAGCAGCGACAACTAACCCACAACACCCTTGCCACTACATGTACAATCATGCACCAACAACTCACACCATTAAGGTAACACCAGAGACACATTATAACCAAATACTCCATTCCATACCACGCCCCACAGACATCACACAGTACAGAAAACACACACACACACACACCTAACCCACAAAGCAAATTACGGACATATAAATACAGACTAGACAACTCCACAGACGACACCTGCCACCTGTGCCAGGACACACCACAAACAAATGAAACACATTATGACAGACTCTACCGCTCTAGCACAACAACGAAAACAACCAACCTCACTAGTGCGCTGAACCTCTGGTCCACTCCGGAGAGGGCGATCGGTTACCTGCGTGCCGCCGGCTTGCTTAATTAGGGTGGGCTGATCGGCTAAACAACAACAACAACAACCTGCCTTCTTATTTTGTCTGCCCACAGTGACAACTTCACTATCATCATTGGGTGAGTTAGCTATTCCCCTGTAGTTAGGCTTAATATTCTTTAAATTTTTGCACTCTTGTTTAGAGAGCCAAGTTTTCTGAAAACAAGAAATGTCATGGGCAGATAAAAGTTTATTGATCTCACTGTCAGCATTGACCTTGAGGCCTCTACAGTTATAGCTACTAACACTGAGTCTGTGAAACTGGGCCATCATTTTTGTACACACTATCACTGTTGTCACTGGATGTCTCCCTGGGATTGCATGGTGGAGTATGTTTCCCCATATTTTTGTGGACTGAATTTTTCCTGAAGTTCATGCTATACCAACTATAGTAGATGCGTTCAGGCCAGATTTCTGGTCCCATAAATACAGAGGAGTCCTCATAGTCTGCTTTAATATAGAAAGAGCTGTAGGTATCTGGTCGTTTAGTGGTTAATTTGGAGCAGGTAGTCCCAATTCTTGTCACTTTACGCAGGTATTCTTCTAGTTCTGAGACAGATAGGTCAAGTGGGAAACGGGAGGTAAATACATGGGCCCTCCGAGATATTTCCATTGCCTTAATTGCTGTATTTGTCGCTAGCCCTACCCATGGTTCTCTTCTGAATGGAGGGGGATTCCCAGAGTCCTGTTTCTTTTTCTAACGCAAACCCTTTTTACCAACTGTTGTCCACCCATGCCCTACATTCTGCTCACCAGGGTGACTAGCTGCCAAGCAGGTTTGAACCCTTGAAGCATGGCCACATTACTAATGGTCTCAGCAGCAGTGCCTTCTGTTGAAGTTAATTTGTTGTCAGTTTGCGTTGGAGATTCATCATTTGTCAGACTATTCAGTTCAGGGTAGATACGTACTACCTGCTGCCCACTGTTTGGATGGTTGTTCGTGTTCATACAAGCTTTTATGTCACTGGACTTTTCTTTCAGAACTTGAGAGTAAAGTACCTTACCGTTTTCTCTCTCCTGTAGTTTGGATATACAGCTCTGCTGAGCTGTGAGAGAAGATGGTATGATAATAGGAGCGGCAGGCTTCCTAGCCTGAGGATCACTATACTGTGTCGTGGTGATGGAGTCATCCTTGTCAGGCTGGGCAGTTTGCCTGCGGCTCATCTTAGCTTCCAAGTCCGAGATCCTAGAGGTCAGTTTTCTGTGTGCCGAGGTTATGCTGCTACATATATCGTTTCGCTCTCTGTTTTGACCATATTGGGTATGCAGGCCACTTTTCAGTAGCTCATCCTGAACTGATTCTATTTTACTTAAGAGTACCGTCACATCAATAGAGTCGAAACGTATGGGTGGTAAGTCTAGGTTCGTATTTGCAAATATGGGTCTATTGTTAGTAGCCTTTATTTCCAAAATCTTTTTAACGATGTCCTCAAAGTTGAGCACATTTTTCTTCTCACTTTTGCGATGGATAAGTCTCTTGTCTGAGTTCCCATTGGTTGGGTATAATGTAAATAATTTTGCTTTAGCAGTTTCTATTTCTTCACCACTATAATGTTTTTCACATAATGTGATTATCGTGTCACAGGGTAATAAGTCAATTTTCACATTAATGAAACAAAATGTTGATAACAATCCTTGGCCCAGCTGAAGATCCTTCCGCCATCGTTTAGTTCCGAAATCCCAGCCTATGGTGACTCTGACGCGGCTGTGCAAGTTTTCTATGTTGGCCTTAACCAACACCACAGCAACTTTTATCAGTTATTAAAATTCTTAACTTTCACATTTATAAAAACAAATATCAATTGTTATCGCGGGTATATGAGCGAACGTAGAGTATGAGATGTAACCCTAGTCGCGGGTCCTTCCGTACTTCCCTAAGAAATAAGGGGGTTCTAAGCCCTGGCGGACAATTCTATCACAGCACGGTGTCACTCGAGCGCAAGGCCCATGGATCCTTTACTTCGGTTAAGGTCGACTGGAGAAGAGTAAAACCACTAACAATAAACAACTTGAGCTTCACTCTCAAAAATACACGAGTACGGTTTGGCTTTCGGATATGCCCTGAATTCAAACTGTGACTGAACATGGAAGTGCTCATAGGAATCTAATTTTATCCCTAGTCAAAATTGTCGAGCGAGGGAAAAACCTGTAGCAAAGTAGTACAAAACAAGTAGTGCAAACCCTAGAATAAATAAGTTATATAGCCAACACCAAATTCATAATGACAAAATATGTGGAAATACAATTAGCTTTTTAGCTTTTTAGCTTTTTAGCTTTTTAGCCTGGCTGCTCAAGGCTACTAAACAAGGTATCAGGATACCAGTAATAGTACATTTCCAGAGCGAGGCAAGATTTAATTCTGCGTGCAGAAAACTAATAGCCCGTCCCGTCGATGCTTGAAGAGTCCAGTCCCACTATGAAACCTGTGGAATTCGTTCTATGTCTCAATATACAGCCTAAATTATAATCATATAAGTGTACATGTACAAATTAAACAATATATGTATTGTTCTTGCCTGAAAAACTTAAATAATGTGACTTAATAATGGAATAATCTTCTATACTATAATAAGAGAGCTGTCCGTCCGTCCGTCTGTCCGTCCGTCCGTCACACTTTCAGAAATTGTGAGAAAAAATTGTGAGAAAAAAATTCAGAAATTGTATTACGGGCGGAAATGTGAAGCTCAAGATTTTCATGACTGTTCTTTTCTGTAGTTTAGCCTGTCTGTTTGTCTGTTTGTGAAATTTATCCCGGGCAGTAATGGGGGAAGGGTGGGGGTGGGGGTAATGGGGGAGGGGTGGGGTAATGGGGAGGGTGGGGGTAATGGGGGAGGGGGTTAGCCCCCAAGTTGCATGAATGGGGGTGAGGAGGTTTTGGGAGATACCAGATTCAGAAATGTTGACACAATGTGAAGCTCAAAATTTTCACGGCTGCGTTCTTTTCTGTAGTTTAGCCTGTCTAACCGTCAGCGAAGCGACGGGAACTGTACTAGTCTATATATTATAATAAGAGAGCTGTCCGTCTGTCTGTCTGTCCGTCCGTCACACTTTCAGAAATTGTGAGAAAAAAATTCAGAAATTGTATTACGGGCGGCAATGTGAAGCTCAAGATTTTAATGACTGTGTTCTTTTCTGTAGTTTAGCAATGGGGGAAGGGTTGGGGTGGGGGGAAGGGTTGGGGTGGGGATGGGGGTAATGGGGGATGGGTGTGGTAATGGGGAGGGGTGGGGGTAATGGGGGAGGGGGTTAGCCCCCAAGTTGTATGAATGGGGGTGAGGAGGTTTTGGGAGATACCAGATTCAGAAATGTTAACACAATGTGAAGCTCAAAATTTTCACGGCTGGGTTCTTTTTTTGTAGTTTAGCCTGTCTAACCGTCAGCGAAGCGACGGGAACTGTACTAGTAATTATAATAATTAATAATGGAAAATGCAAATATAGCTAAAGAGAACAAAGAAATAATGATATCAATATTTATGGATTTGAGTAAGGCGTTTGATGTAATAGATCATAATATACTACTTAATAAATTTTATTGTTACGGCTTTAGAGGAGCAATCAGTGATTGGTTTAAAAGTTATTTGTCCAGTAGATATCATTTTGTATCAGTAAATAAGGTTTGCTCAACCAAAGCGCTTGTCAAACATGGTGTTTCACCGGGCTCAGTTCTGGGTCCAATGTTATTTTTATTATATATAAGTGACTTTCCACGTTCATCTGATATACTGAACTTCATAATGTTTGCAGATGATACAACTGTGTCTTTTTCTTGCAAAGATGTTAATTCAGCTAAGAATATATTTCATTCAGAATTCATCAGTGTAATGAAATGGTTGACCACGAATAAACTCTTCCTAAATACCAGTAAAACAAATTTCATGATTTTTACTAATAAAAGAAATGTATATCTTGATGAACTTAATGTTCATGAAATCGCTATAAAGGAGTGTACTGTAACAAAATTTTTTGGTGTAATGCTAGATAAGAATTTGCAATGGAGTGATCATGTAAATTATATCGCGAAAAAGATTTCAAGGAGCGTTGCTATAATGTTTAAACTTAGAAATGTAGTCCCTAAACAGGTTTTATTGACTCTTTATCATACTCTTGTTCTTCCTTATTTAAAGTACTGCACCCTTGTTTGGGGAAACTCCGCTAACAACGCATTAAATGGTATCTTTGTCATCCAAAAACTCCAGTGCATTATTTAAAGAGCTAAACCTACTAAAGCTCAATGATATAACCAAACTGGCACATTTTATTTTTATTTACAAGTGTAAGAACAAATTCATTAATTTACAATGGGTAAATAGATATTTTGTAACTAATCAAGAAATCCACTCGTGTCAGACCAGAAATAGATCAAAGCTTGTTCTACCTCAATTTATGATAGATTGTCTTCATCTCAAAAACTACCCATTTTCATTGGATTGAAACTATGGAATGACTTAAATGCCGATATAAAAAATATTGAATGTAAATTTGTTTAAAACCAAGTTGAAATCCCGATTAATAATGGCATACTAACAAAAATCTAGGATTAATGTCCATTAATATTGTTTACTAATTATTAATTTCTTGTGTGTAATCTAGTATTAAAAACACATTTTTGGGTTTGTTTAGTTCTTATCTCTCTTGTATAATATTGGTTTCTTTGTATGGTATTGGTATGATGCCTTCAATGGTGACTGTTAGAAAATCTAGAAGAGGAAGAGCCATTGTTATTCCAAGGCGATATGATGACTAAGCTGATTGATGCAGTATTGCTTGTATATATTAAGTTAAGGTGTATATATACCATCTCATAACTGTAAGGTTAGTGAAAAATTCACTTAATTTAGAGCTAGCATTTTTGGGCTCTTGTGGCATCATTGTTTGGGTACTCTTGTGGCATCATTTTTTAGGGGGGCACTGGCGCATCCTTTCTACTCGTTTGTTGAATACGGCTTTTACAGGGCATGGTCTTATAAGGGGTTCCAAAAAACCTTAGCCCCCCCATTTGCAACTTACATGTTTACTTATATCGAAATAGTTTTTAGTGATTATAAAAATATATAAAATTCTTTATTTATTGCAGGTATTAAAATTACTCTAGCTGATAAAGTGATAATATAATGGCTTCTCAAATAATTGGTGATTCGGAGAGGCAACGTGTGATAGATCGCATACGAGCAATAACATTTCGGGAATCTCGTGATGTTGGAGCCACCTTTATAACACGTTCATGAGTTGCCAAAAAGTTGCGAAGAAGTGAGGACTTCGTCAAAAGAAATTAGAATAAAACTTTGGATGAATGTGAAATGGATACAACCAAATCTGGGCGCCCAATTTTGCCACTCTCTCAGGAAACAAAGGACATCATTGAAAGCGGTACGAAGCGGAAAAACAGCTGTGCTAAACTTTCTAGAGAGATCGAAGTGTTGAGAGGAAAGATCGTTAGTGGTGAGATCATTCGACTGTACCGTCATAGGCAAGGTTTAAAGCCTTGGCATGAACTTCCAAAGCCAAGAAAAACTCAACTTAACATCGATGACAGAATGTGGTTTGCCCATTATCTTGATGATTGGGATGTGGATGATTTCATGCATTTAGCTGTCTCCGATGAATTTTTTGTTTACGTAACACGTCGGCCTAACTACCAAAATGATCGAGTGTGGGCCACAACACCAGATGAAATCGATGACAATGAACATTATCGCGAATTATTAAAAAGTCCAGACTGTGTTGGTGAGTTTGTTTTGTTCACTGCAAAGAAGCTCATGTGGGTGCTGAAGCCAAATGGTCAGAGTTGGGATGGACAGTATTTTCGTAATATTATTCTATCCCAGCATGTCATTCCTTTTCTAAGAAACCCAAACAATGTTATGGATGTCGATCAGGTCACACTTCTGTACGATAAGGCCCCCTGCTTTAAGGCATTATCCACTCAACGGTTGTTGCGGAACCATGAGATCGATTTCTTTGGAAATGAAGAATGGCCAGGAAATTCTCCTGACCTGAACGTCTGTGAACATATTGGATCAGTTATAAAGGACAAGGTTGAATGTCTCTTGTTTCAAGAACCTGCAGCAAATCGATTTTCGAAGGATACAATGACGCAACACACTGAAACTGTTTCAGCAAATTTGTGTAACGATCAAGATCTATTCACGTCACTTTTGGCAAGCTACCCAAAGCGAATTCAGGCGGTCTTGGAAGCCACTGGCGGGAACACCAAGTTTTAATTGTTTCTCATTAAATGCAGGATTAAATTCTCTTTTGTAAGGTATGTTTAGTTTTACTATACCTCTAATGGTTTAGGCCATGGGCGGGGGGGCTAAGGTTTATTGGAGCCCCGTTCTGTAGAGAGCTATCTTGCAATTCAGTTTGGTTGTTTAGATAAAAGATTGTTGCATCGTGCAATGGTGCAGGTTGTGTTGTTGTTGCAAAGTTTAGAAAGAAGACCATAAATAGCGCCCCTTTTGGTTTTTTCTGAATAGGACCTCCAAGTCCGTAAGTTTGTTTTAGTCTAGCTTAACTTAGGCTATAAGTTAAAGTAGCCTCTCAGAGCTTGGCCGTTCAAGGCTCAGCTAGGATTCTGAACCCAATCAAAATAAATAAAATAACAGTGACCTTGCATTTGTCATGTCAGTCGTGATAATTTAAGATTAATACATGCTTTAACTATTAATACTTATTTACTTCTTTATTTATTTATTTTTAATTAATAACAACTAGCTGTTTATTTTTAATAAGAGCCCAGTAAAATCTAAAGCTTAGGGGCCAAATAAAATAAAATAAATAGTCGAGCTTCACAATTATTCATGTCATTGTAAATTGTAAAACGAATGTATTTATTTTATTATTAATAAAGGTTATTCAATTCAATTCAGTTCAATTCAATAAACAACACTAATTAACCCTATCTCCGCGCAGAGAAGTTTCATAAGTGTTATTCTACAGCGAACAAGAATGCCTTGAATCTCGTTCAACCTGTCAAAGCTCTTTCATTAACTTATATACACTCACGAAAGATTTCAATCTATAACACTGGTATGCATCAATTTTGCTGTCAAGGGTTTTGTAAGTGATTCTTATAGAGTTTTTCCTGCTGATTTCGAATCTGCAATCCGTTTTTCTCAATCAGCTCAGGTTATCCGGCTATGGCCTCATAAGTAAAATAGAATTTTTCGTGATTTTGTCAAAGCGGAATTGGAACAGTAACATCTATCATCACTTGTTTCACTTGTATAATATCTTTTTTTACTTTTCAGGCATATAGATAAAATATTTCATAATGAATAGAGCGTGTAAAATGATCCCAATAGATTCTGCTACATATGTGGGACGGTTACCATGCCAAATAACCAGTCCCAAATCACTAAATTTGTGAAGACAATGTATAGAGCATACTTTGGAATTAAGCTAGGGTACCAGGACAAAAATTTCGCCCCTCATATGTGCTGCAAGACGTGCATTGAAAATTTGAGAAGATGGAGCAAAGGCAGAGCGAAATCTTTGCCTTTTGGAATTCCCATGATTTGGAGAGAAGGAAAGGATCACGTGACAGATTGCTATTTCTGCATGACAAACCTCCAAGGTGGGCTTATAAATTTATTTTTCTTAAATATTTTGAAATCCTCGTATGAAACTTGACATAATATTCACCATAATGTAATATTCACCATATATAGCATAATATTCACCATAATGGTAATCATACATTTACATATACATATTGTTATAGAAAATACATTTACACATACATATTGTTATACAAGTTACATTTACATATACAATGATTGTATATTTTCTTTCTTTTTCATTCATATTGTCCCCGAAGGGACAATATGAATGAAAAAGAAAGAAAATATACAGACTCCATCGACCTATTTCATATCTTACAGACCGCAGCCTTCCCTCACGAGCCGCCACTGTCTGAATGCTTTTTCTATTTCATATGCAAGTTTTATATCCATGTTTCTGTGTTTCTATTTTCAGGAGTTAACAAGAAGAATAAACACATTGTTGTATACCCTGACATTCCTTCTGCTATGAGACCTGTACCCCATGGTCCTGGAATTCCAATACCCGACCCACCTCAAACCCTGGACTTCGATGATTCTGATGATGAATCAATGACCAATGCCAATGACTAGTCCCAGTCGTATATACCTACAAATACCGCTTCAAATGAGCCGAGGCCTCTCAACCAGGCCAAACTCAATAATCTTACCAGGGATTTAGGACTTTCCAAATTAGCTGCCGAGATCTTGGGCTCACGACTTCGAGAGGACAACTTGCTGGCTCCGGGAACAATATTCTCTTGGTATAGGAAACGAGAGGAAGAATTCCGCAAGTTTTTTGCAGTGCACGAAAATACCTCTTCCTTAGTGTACTGCTGCAATGTTGAGGGGCTAATCGAATCCTTGGGCCTGCCATATAACGCATCAGAATGGAGGCTATTTATAGACTCGTATAAACGAAGTTTGAAAGCAGTACTTCTCAACATTGGGAATAGGGTTGCATCAGTCCCTGTAGCACATTCCGTACAACTTACTGAGAGCTACGATAACATGAAAATTTTACTGGAGGATCTGTGGAGATTTGAAGGTAATACTAATATCATAAGTAAACTATTGCTATTGACTATGTTGTTTTTCCAAAGGTTATTTGAGAGCGTATAAGAACACTTAACTTCCCCACAGAAGTGATACAGTCCAATGCATAGATTTTTTTTATCTGATAGAACAAATTCTCTAAATTCTTTAAATATTTTCATTTTTTTTCAGATTGTGGCATTTGTATTGGGAATGCAAGGGGGATACACGAAATACCCATGTTTCCTCTGCAAATGGGATAGCCAAGCGGATGAGAAGTACTATGCACAGCGTGAATGGGCATCCAGAGAGAATTTTGAACCTGGGTCGCATAATGTCGTTTCAGTGCCCCTTGTACCACCAACAAAAATTTTGCTCCCACCACTTCATATTAAGCTGGGCTTGATGAAAAATTTCATAAAATCAATGAATAAGGAGGATTCAGCATTCCGATATCTCGAGAGTAAATTTCCTCATATATCTGATGCTAAACTAAATGCTGGGGTTTTTGATGGTCCTCAAATTCGAACTTTGATCAAGGATACTCAGTTCGAAAACGCAATGACTCCAACTGAGAAGAATGCCTGGCAGGCATTCAAATCAGTTGTCACTGATTTTCTTGGCAAGCGTAGAAGTCCAGAATACGAGTCCGTTGTCGAAAACTTGATGGAAGCTTTCAAAGCTCATGGGTCGCGCATGTCCATAAAAATGCACTTTTTGTGGTCCCACTTGGACTATTTTCCTGAAAATTGCGGGGATTATAGTGAGGAACAGGGTGAACGATTTCACCAAGATATCAAAATAATGGAAGAGAGGTACCAGGGAAACTGGGATATCAATATGCTGGCGGAATATTGCTGGTGTTTGAAGCGAGACGTGCCCGAAGAAAAACAGACGGAAAGCCAAAAAAACTTCATTCCTTCCTCAATAAACTTTTTTCCATATTCATTGTATGAATAAAAGTATTTATTCACACAATGTTTTCATTTTTCACGAGTGTTCTTATAATATTACTCGTATCTACAGTGTTTAAGCTAAAAAAATCAATAAATTTGGGGATAAAATTGGACTTATAATAAATGGCCAATAGAGAAAAAACCTAACCTGATTGAGGAAAACCAATGTCATTTTCGAATTCAGCATGGTCGAATTATATAATATGAGTTGAAAAAACCCTCACAGCAGACAAAAAAATTTCATATGCATACCAGTGTAATCTGTTAGCATTAGCCAATAATATACGAGGGCCACTCAATATATTTTGCCCCACATTTTTTTTCTTTCCAAGTTTCCTTGTAAGTTCCAGAAATTTTGTACACAAGTAGTTACGTACCTTTTTTTTACAAGTTTTTATTTTTCCCATAGTCTCCATCCTTTTCTACGGTTTTCCTCCACCTCGAAATAAGGGCCTTTATTCCTTGCTGGTAAAAGTCCGCTGGGTTCCGCTGGAGACACCTCTTAACCTCCTCAACAACCTCATTGTCACTCTGAAACTTTCTTCCACGAATAGCAAGCATCCTTCATTGGCCCAAACAAATGGAAGTCTGAAGGTGCCAGATCCGGGCTGTTTGGAGGGTGGAGTAACACAATCAAGCTCATTTTTGTGATGGCCTCTCTTGTTTTCAAACTGTTGTGTGGTCTTGTGTGCAAAAGAAGGACGTATTCCAGTTTTCTCTCCGGTCGAACTCGCTTTATACGTCTCTGGAGTCTCCATAGGTTAGCAATATATGTCTCTGAGTTAATTGTTTGTCCTTTCTTCATCATGTCCACCAGAACCACCTCTTTCATGTCCCAGAAGATGGTGGCCATAGCCTTTCCTGCAGAGGGAGCCATTTTGAACTTTTTCTTGCGTGGAGTCTGCGTGATGCCACTCCATGGATTGGAGTTTTGTTTCAGGTTCAAAGTGGTCTACCCAAGTCTCATTCCCAGTCACAATTCGTGAAAGGAAGTCATCCTCTTCTGTCTCGTATCGAACCAACGACTCGGAAGCAATTTCTTTTCTTTGGGCTTTGTGATCTTCAGTCAGTTCGCGAGGAACAAACCGTGAACACACTTTTGAGTATCCCAGTTGCTGAATAATCGTATTCACATTTCTTTCACTAATTCCTAGCTCCAGTGATAGCTGCTTGTATGTGACGCGCCGATTTGATCGAATGATGCTGTTAGCACGTTGCACAGTATGAGATGTCACAGCCGATGCCGGGTGACCGCTGCGTGGCTCATCATCGAGGCTGGCTCTCCCTCTCTCCGATGATCTCACACGTTTAGACCAGCGTCCAAATATGCTTCGATCAACAACAGCATCTCCGTAAACGTTTTGTAGACGTTTGTGAATATTTCCAACTGTTTCCTTCTCTGCGGTTAAGAACTCGATAACAGCTCTCTGTTTACGACGCAAATCACTGTCAGACGCCATTTTCGAAACTGCGTTAAACATCGGTTTTATACAAGGGCGTTTAAAAGCGGTTTTATACGAGCAGGGGAGGTTCAAACTGTAAAAACCCGGTTATGTGAAGCGCAGAAAGTTCAAACTTACGGCCCAAAAGACATTTCAGCTCCATGGCCTATTATTTAGCTAAGAAAAAAGGGTGGGGCAAAACATATTGAGTGCCCCTAGTATTTAGAATTCGAACAAACTTCAACACTTTCAAATACAGAACAAGAAGGACAAACTATCATCGCCGGTCACAATCAATAGAATACCCACACATTTGCCATTCAAACTTCGCGCTCTCTCTCTCTCTCACACACACACACACACACACACACACACACACACACACACACAAAAAGACAGTCACATATCCAAGACATACTCGAATGCACTCAACTTGTTCTGCTACAACATTACACCAATATCACTATAATCCTGACTTTAAAAACTGAGTATATAATCACAGTAAATAATCACAGTACATAGTGCAAAAAACATTGCAGAATTGTGGAAAAATCATTATGAAACCCTATTTAACTCTCTCAGAGGGGATAGACTAAATATATGCCTAAATGTGGAATGCTCTGAGGAGCTACTAATTAATGACTCAGAAATCTGGCACGCTCTTTATAAGTTAGATGGTAACCAAAGTTGTAGCCTAGATGGCATACAAGC
Source organism: Bathynomus jamesi (assembly GCA_023014485.1). Lineage (NCBI taxonomy): Eukaryota > Metazoa > Arthropoda > Malacostraca > Isopoda > Cirolanidae > Bathynomus > Bathynomus jamesi. The sequence goes on from JAJOZX010000788.1 coordinate 252,927, forward strand.
AGAACATTTAAAATGTAGCCCTCGTATACTGTAATACCTATGCTTGCAGTGTGTTTCACAAGTTGTATGATGCATGGTTACCTCCCACAGTCCATTTTGTCAGTTGGGTTGTTGCCAGTTGTTAAAAATAAGGGTGTTAGTATCTGTGATAAGAATAATTATAGGGCAATAGCGCTTTACAGTAAGGCTGAATTACATCTTAGCAGAAAGGGAACTGCTTTATATGGGGACTTCTAGAGGAAAATGTGAGTTTTTGGGGGTTTTGAAAGATAATTTTAGATCAACAAAGGGCATAAAGCAACAGGGTATATGTAAAGTTAATATTGTTAGGGTCTTAAATAGGGATTATATCAGGAATAGGCATATCGGCTATCTAGCCAAACGTAGGGAACCAGTTAAACCTGAGGGGGTTGAAGTGTTTTTATATAAATGCACGGAGTCTTAGGAATAAGAAAAATGAATTATTTAGTTATATGATTAGTGAAAATCTGGATATAGTCTGCATCAGTGAAACTTGGATTAGTGAGGCACCATTTAATGACACTAGAGCAGAGTATGAATTAAATAGTTATACAATGTATATTTATCAGAGAATGGATAAGCAGGGGGTTGGTTTGGTCTTATACATTAAAAATGATTTAACTTCAGTTCAGAATGATAGTATTAAATTAAACAATCAATTTGAATAAATTTGGGTTGATATTTGTGTTTCAGGCAGACTATATTCGGATAGGTGCATTTTACAGAGCTCCAAACCAAACACAGGAAGTTGATGACAGTAAGGTTCAAGAAATAAATAAAGGTTGTATTGTTACAACATTAATTATGGGGAATTTCAACCTGCCTCATTAAACAATACCGGAGCCTTTTAGAAGGAAACAATAGGCAAGGTAACTTCTTCATTGACTGATATAATAGTTGTTTTCTAACGCAATTTGTAGACAAACCAACTAAGGATCAAGCAATCTTAGATCTACTATCAAATGATCATGAACTTATTAGGAAACTTGCAGTAGGAGAGTCATTAGGGAATGGTGATCATTTGATCATATGTTTCAAGATAGAATTAAATAGGGATCTAGTCAACAATGACCATCTAGTCCCTTGCTTCTCAAAGGGTGAATATAGTAAATTGGGAGAGTTGTTTGGCTCAGTAAAGTGGGATAATGAATTTGCGAATAAAAATGCTATTGAGATGTGGTCTAGATTCAAAGAAATTTTAGAGGATATACAATGTAGGTGTATTCCTTTCAGAACTGTTAGGAATAATAAGATTAGGAAGCCTTTGTGGTGGAGTTGGGAAATAGCTAAAATGATTAAAAATAAAAAAAAGGCATTCAGGGAATTTAAAGTCAGTGATAATTTTTTAGACTTGGATAATTAATTATTGGCAGTTAAGAAATAAGCTAAATATGATAGTTTGATTAGAAAGAGCAAAAGGCATAGTGAAATAAATCTAGCTCGAAATAGCAATAAAGATCCAAAGAAATTCTTTAGTATTTATAAATATAATAATAAAAAGCATGATAGGATTGACCCAATAGAACATGATGATAGGATGTTTGAAAAAGATCAGGATATTGTTGGTATTTTTAATGATTATTTTAACTGTTTTTACTGAAGAAAATTTAAATAACTTGGATTTTAATTCTTTAGATTTTGTAAGATCTAGAATTGGTATGGGTAAGGTAGCTTTTGAGAGACAGAGAAGACTACTTACAGGTAAACTCAACTTGAAGCTGAAGAAAAGGTTAGTAATGCACTCAAACAACACCAATAGAACACCTGCACACAGAAACAAAAATACTGAAAGAAGTTAGGGAACATTTAGACATGAGGGGAACACAATTCATGGCAGCAGCGACAACTAACCCACAACACCCTTGCCACTACATGTACAATCATGCACCAACACCTCGCACCATTAAGGTAACACCAGAGAGACATTATAACCAAATACTCCATTCCATGCCACGCCCCACAGACATCACACAGTACAGAAAACACATACACACACACCTAACCCACAAAGCACTGACACGACTTGATCCGAATGCGGTCCTAGGTGCGAAGCCGCCACCCATTGACAGGTCAGAGACCAGCCTGAGCAGATCGGATCGAGTTAACTTAGCACGATTCCGATGTGGACATCACCCCAACTTAGTCATATAAACACAGACTAGACAACTCTACAGACGACACCTGCCACCTGTGCCAGGACACACCGCAAACAATTGAACACATTATGAGAGACTATCGCTCTAGCACAACATAGAACACAACACAACATCACTAGTGAGCTGAACCTCTGGTCCACTCCGGAGAGGGCGACTGGTTACCTGCGTGCCGCCGGCTTGCTCGATCAGGGTGGGCTGATCGGCTAACCAACAACAACAACCTCGGGACCTAATCAATATGTTTGTGAAGTTTCATGTTTGTAACTGCGTCCTTTTATTATTTAGATTATTATTATTATGAGCGGCAATGTGAAGCTCAAGATTTTCATGACTGCGTTCTTTTCTATAGTTTTATCGACCAAATAATTGAACCGACAGTAATTGGAAGTTCAATTATTTGGTCAGTAAAACTATAGTCATGAAAATCTTAAGATTCACAAATCTTGACACAGTGTGAAGCAGAGCCGGATTTAGACGTGTGGAGGCCCTGGGCAGCCTCCATGTGGAGGGCCCCCTACCTTAGGGGAAGACATAATTGAAGTCATCCATAAGATTCATAATATAATTAACATACATACACTTTCAAAACATCGTGCACTCTTGTGTCTGTCCATTCCACTCATTTCTGCAAAAAATGAAAGCCTCGGGTTACTCGGGTATTCCATTATAGTGAGAGTAGGCCTAAAAGAGTAATAAAAACAAAATAATAATCAGTACACAACAAATAGTAATTGGTAAAAGTTTATGTACTACAGTGGTATTGGATGCGCGTGTTTTTTTGTTGATCATCTATCGGGTTTTTCTAGTTTCGGGTTTTTTCTATTTTGATAATGGCTTGTCAATATGTGGAGGCCCCCAAGATGTGGAGGCCCATGGGCAGCTGCCCACTTTGCCCACTCCTAAATCCGGCCCTGGTGTGAAGCTCAAGATTTTCACGGCTGCGTTCTTTTCTATAGTTTTATCGCGGTGCTGGGGCCTTCGGGCACAGTAATTTTGATTATTTAATTTATTAATACCCAGGTGCACAACCTCGGGACCTAATCAGTGTGTATGTGTGTGTGTGTGCGTGTGTGTGTGTGTGCGTGTGTGTGTGTGAAGTTTCATGTTTGTAACTGCTTCCATTTTGGAGTTATGGCTGGAACACACACACACACACACACATGTCCTTTTATTATTATAGATACTAGTACAGTTCCCGTCGCTTCGCTGACGGTTAGACAGGCTAAACTACAAAAAAAGAACCCAGCCGTGAAAATTTTGAGCTTCACATTGTGTCAACATTTCTGAATCTGGTATCTCCCAAAACCTCCTCACCCCCATTCATACAACTTGGGGGCTAACCCCCTCCCCCATTACCCCCACCCCTCCCCATTACCCCACCCATCCCCCATTACCCCCACCCTTCCCCCATTGCTAAACTACAGAAAAGAACACAGTCATGAAAATCTTGAGCTTCACATTGCCGCCCGTAATACAATTTCTGAATTTTTTTTCTCACAATTTTTTCTAACAATTTCTGAAAGTGTGACGGACGGACAGACAGACGGACAGCTCTCTTATTATAGTATAGATGAAAATTATATAAAAAAAATTTATATTATTATTATTATAAATTAATTATGAGTATGTGGTTTTGAAGTTGGCATTTTTGGCCAAAAACGTATATTAATTATTATTTTTTACTAATATAATGTTACTTAAAATAAAAAAAAAAAATAGATAACGAAAGTAAAGTTCAAAACTCATGAGTATTTTGCAAGAAAACAAACAAACAAACAACCCATTTTTCTCCTGTTTACTGGTAGCTTCAATAGTTCCCCACAATGATAATATAAAAAAACTTCGTATTATTAGAGACAGGAATAATCAACAAAAAACCATAATAATAATAAAGATAAAGATGAAAGATAATAGTCAACGTTCACGTCAAACTGAGTAATCCACCAGGCCGTTTAATACGCGGTAGTGAAATGTGCGAGAACAACCTTTTTTGATGGACTTTCGACCATACATACAGGTCCATAAACTGCTCCCTGACTCACCCACAGGATAGAGGAAGGGTGGGGGAATATAGTGGTATAAAATAAATTAAAAATAAATAAATATGTCACTATAAATAACTCAATTCTGACCCCATTGGCGCTTGGCAGGTTGTGGTCCAGAGCACCTCAATTATTCTAATTGGAGCGGTTACTAAGATACCTCACTGTAATTGGGCCTATCAAGAAAGCATGTCCGATTTGGATGAATGGCTGGTCTCGTATGGTAGGCCAAAGGTCTATATTAGGCCTACCCCATTATCAGTGCTAGGATTAGTAGCGCTAACTTTTTATTAGCAATACTGTTACTGCCGCTAATTTTCAAAATTGTTAGCGGAACGGGTAGAGGCACTAAATTTTTGGAGAAAGTCAATCGCTAATATTTCAAAACCACTTGTACTAAAATTTGGTTCGCCGACGCAATCTCCATCATAAAAGACTGAGGTAGCACTAACCAAGTTGATCATGACATCAGCATGTAGAAGTTGTAAGCTGTAACTTGTTGGACAGACTCTGTATATCCACTACTCTGCTTGTAGCAAATCATATTGTTTCCTGTTACGGACGGTGTGTCTCTGCACATATCTGACCAGACATGCGAAGATACGCACGAGACAATCTGGTGCCGACTGCCGAGTGTGTTGATGGTAGTTGTCAACCAGAGCCGGTTGAATGTAGACGTGCGTGCAGAGTTGCGCGTCTGTCTCTGGCCAGTCATGATGTCTTCAACGAATGATGACATCCTTGCGGCTGGTGTTTTGAAGAAAGAGAAAATGCACTCCATCGTGCGTACGATTGGTTGGGAGTATTCCCATTCATGCTTCGTTAAAGAGTATGTGATGGTAATGCGTCCTGTTGTGCGAGCTTTGGACATTCTGCAGAGAATAATGCGTACGTTTTATCCAAAATTGAAATTAGTTTGGGTTATTATTGAATGTTTCACCAACAGTGACCTTGAATAAGGTAATAAAGTAAGTTTAGTATGTATATACGAGGGTCACTCAATATATTTTGCCCCACCTTTTTTTTCTCTTTCCAAGTTTCCTTGTAAGTTCCAGAAATTTTGTACACAAGTAGTTACATACCTCTTTTACAAGTTTTTATTTTCCTACATAGTCTCCATCCTTTTCTAAAGCTTTCTTCCACCTCGAAACAAGGGCTTTTATTCCTTGCTGGTAAAAGTTCGCTGGGTTCCGCTGGAACCACCTCTTAACCTCCTCAACAACCTCATTGTCACTCTGAAACTTTCTTCCACGAATAGCATCCTTCGTTGGTCCAAACAAATGGAAGTCTGAAGGTGCCAGATCCGAACTGTATGGATGGTGGGGTAACACAGTCAAGCGCACTTTTATGATGGCCTCTCTTGTTTGCAAACTGTTGTGTGGTCTTGCGTTATCGTGCAAAAGAAGGACGTCTTCCAATTTTCTCTCCGGTTGAACTCGCTTTATACGTCTCTGGAGTCTCTGTAGGGTAGCAATATATGCCTCTGAGTTGATTGATTGTCTTTTCTTCATAATGTCCACCAGAATCACCTCTTTCATGTCCCAGAAGATGGTGGCCATAACCTTTCCTGCAGAGGGAGCCATTTTGAACTTTTTCTTGCGTGGGGAGTCTGCGTGATGCCACTCCATGGATTGGCATTTTGTTTCAGGTTCAAAGTGGTGTACCCAAGTCTCACCCACAGTCACAATTCGTGAAAGGAAGTCATCCCCTTCTGTCTCGTATCGAACCAACGACTCAGAAGCAATTTCTTTTATTTGGGTTTTATGATCTTCAATCAGTTCGCGAGGAACAAACCGCGAACACACTTTTGAGTATCCCAGTTGCTGAATTATCGTATCACACTTCCTTCACTATAATTCGTAGCTCCTTCTATGTGACGCGCCGATTTGATCGAATGATGCTTTTAGCACGTTGCACAGTGTGAGATGTCAAAGCCGATGCCGGGCGACCGACAGCTGCGTGGCTCATCATCGAGGCTGGCTCTCCCTCTCTCCGATGATGTCGCACGTTTAGACCAGCGTCCAACTGTGCTTCGATCAACAACAGCATATCCGTAAACGTTTTGTAGACGTTTGTGAATATTTCCAACTGTTTCCTTCTCTGCGATTAAGAACTCGATAACAATTCTCTGTTTACGACGCACATCACTGTCAGACGCCATTTTCGAAACTGCGTTAACTATCGGTTTCATACAAGGGCGTTTAAAAGCGGTTTTATGCAAGGAGGGGAGGTTCAAACTGGAAAAATCCGATTTGTGAAGTGCAGAAAGTTCAAACTTACGGCCCAAAAGACATTTCAGGCCCATGGCCTATTATTTAGCTAATAAAAAAGGGTGGGGCAAAATATATTGAGTGCCTCTAGTATCATCATGGGGGGTCGGGGGGGGGGGCGAAGCTCCCCCCGGTTAGCGCACACAATCGGAGAACACACGTGTTGAGGTTAGTTTATATATATATATATATATATGTTTCTAGACCGTTTGGTTTTTGTTAATATCCAAAATATACTTTTCTAATGTATTTTGGTGTTTGGTTCATATATGACCTTCATTTCTAGCGAAAATGAACCAAAACATACGAAAACTTTAATGTTTCATAACTTTGTTTCGGTTCATTTGCGCAAGATGTGAAGGTCATATTTGAATAGAACACACCAAAATACATTAGAAAAATGTATTTTGGATATTAATTTCAGTTTTGGTGAAACATTCAATAATTACCTTAGTTTGGAATGAACCTTACCTTACCTTACCTTATGTCGTTTCGTGCGTTGGTCTCTCTTCACACGGAGGTCAAGCTGGTGGCCCAGAAGAAGGTGGCTGGTGAAGAAAAGACGGAAGTCAGAAACCTGATGACAAAGAAGGTTGAAGAAAGGATTGTGCTTGAGACTGGACGGTCTCCTAGTTCGTCAACCACAGAAGAAGAAGATTTCTTCAAGTGGTTCAAAATGAAATCAAAACCTACAAGTGGTCAAAACAGTCCAGATCAGGTCTCAACGTTTTTGAACAGCCCACCCTCTCGGGTTATTGATTCAAATTGTTTTCCTTCTCAATACTTCAAGGCAGTATTCCTTTCTCTGAACACACCAATACCGTCCAGTGCAGCTGTAGAGCCTGTATTTTCTATAGCAAAAGATATAATGAAGTCTAAAAGATCTGACCTGTCCGATTCGAATTTCGAGAAATTGACAATGTTGAAAACGAACAAAAATCTGTGAAGTAGCTATAAAATTCCAGATAGTTTAAGAGTACTGACCACCTAATGTTTTTGTTTGTTTTGAAAATTAATGCAATTCACCACATCACTGTTTTTGTTGTTTAGCCGATCAGCCCACCCTGATCGAGCAAGCCGGCGGCACGCAGGTAACCAATCGCCCTCTTCGGAGTGGATCAGAGGTTCAGCGCACTAGTGATGTTGTGTTGTGTTGTGTTCGTTGTTGTGCTAGAGCGGTACAGTCTGTCATAATGTGTTCAATTGTTTGTGGTGTGTCATGGCACAGGTGGCAGGTGTCGTCTATGGAGTTGTCTAGTCTGTGTTTATATGTTAGTAAGTTGGGGTGATGTCCACATCGGAATCGTGCTAAGTTAACTCGATCCGATCTGCTCAGGCTGATCTCTGACCTGTTAATGGGTGGCGGCTTCGCACCTAGGACCGCATTCGGACCGAGTCGTGTCAGTGCTTTGTGGGTTAGGTGTGTGTGTATGTGTTTTCTGTACTGTGTGATGTCTGTGGGGCGTGGTATGGAATGGAGTATTTGGTTATAATGTCTCTCTGGTGTTACCTTAATGGTGCGAGGTGTCGGTGCGTGATTGTACATGTAGTGGCAAGGGTGTTGTGGGTTAGTTGTCGCTGCTGCCATGAATTGTGTTCCCCTTATGTCTAAATGTTCCCTAACTTTCAGTATTTTTGTTTCTGTGTGCAGGTGTTCTATTGGTGTTGTTTGAGTGCATCCTGTAATGAATGATACGAAGTGCGTTGTTTTGTATTGTCTGTAAGGTGTTTATGTGTGTTTGAGATAATGGGTGCCCAGCATGGGCTAGCATAGTCCATAACTGAGCGAATATATTGTTTGTATATGAGTGATGTTGTTTCCTGCTGGTGTCCAAAGTTTGTGCCTGTTAGTACCCTAAGCGTGTTAAGTCTTGACGTACATTTGTTTTTAATATCCTGAATGTGGTTTGCAAAAGATAATGATGTGTTGTATGTGACCCCAAGTATTTTGGTCCTGTGAGTATGTAGAATGTTGATGTTGTTTAGTGTAAGCTGTGGAATTACCTGGTGTTCTTTTGTGTTGCTTGTAAGCAAGGTGATGGTTGATTTTGTGGGCGCTACTTTGAGTCTATTGTGTGTGAGCCAGTCTTGTATACTGTTTATGTATGTTTGTAGGTTATTTGTAGCGGTGTCGATGTTGTTGTGGGTGGATGTTAGAGTGATGTCATCTGCATATGATGATAATGTAAGCTTGTTATCTATGGGTGTTGGAATGTCATGCATGTATAAGTTGAAGAGTGTTGGTGAGAACAGAGCCTTGAGGGACCCCGTTCGGAAAAAGCTTGTTTTTGGATGACTTGCCATTAAATGTGACATGTGAGTACCTTCCTGAAAGATAGTTGCTCAGCCACCTTTTGCTGTTATTGTGCAGGTTTGTGTTGAGTATTTTGTTTATGAGAGGGAAGCGTGGGATAGCATCAAATGCTTTACTAATTTCTATTGTTGTTAATAGTGTACGTTGAGCTGGTCGTCTGGAGTTGATGCCATCCATGATGTGCTGCGTGAGGTTAGTGAGTAATGTCGTGGTTGAGTGGTGAGGTCTGAATCCATGTTGAGTAGGCGATAGTGGAATGTGTGGGTTGGTGATTTGTAAGATTAGTCTTTCTGTTACTTTGGAAGGTGTGCATAGTAAAGTAATGGGTCTATAGGAAGCTGGTTCTGTTGGATTTTTGTTTGGTTTGAGTAGTGTAATAATTTTACCTTGTTTCCATATGTCAGGAATAATACAGTGTTGGTATGAATATGTGCTGATATTTGTGAGAGCTAGTATTCCTTGTGGGCCCCAAGTGTTTAAGGTGTATGTTAGATATGTTGTCTGGTCCAGTTGCCTTCGAATTCTTAATGTTTTTGATGATCTTGGTGGTCTGGTCTGTATTGAAGGGTGTAATGGTTGTGTCGAGTCTGTAGGTTTTCTTGTGTCTGGCTGTTTGTCTGTCTGCATGTTTCTGGTTGTTGTCTCTGTTTAAGTGACTTATCTTTGCATAGTGATTAACTAGAATGTTAGCTTGTTGTGTGTATGTTGGGATATTATTTTGGCTGTGACAGATAGCCGCGTGTGAGGTGTGAATGCCGCTGTTAGAGTGGGTAATGCCATTTATAGTCTTGTATAGCCTGGATGTATCTGTGGAGTGGTTTAATGTTGTTATGAATTCCCTGAATGTTTCTGTTTGTTTTTCTTTGAGTTTGTTGTTTATTTCTGTGTTGAGCTGTTGTATCTGCTGTTTTATGGCTTCTGTGTGTGGGGTTTGTGTGTTATATTTGAGGTTGTTACGTTGCCTTATAAGTTGGGCTATTTCTCTAGTGTAATTTGGGTTGTATTTCCTAATGTTGCCCTTCGGTATGTATTTGTTTGCATTATTGATGATCTGATTAAATGTCTTGAGTGTTGTATTGATGTTTATGATGGGTGTGCTGTTTAATGTGGTGAATTGTTCCTCAGTCTGTATTTTGAACTGTTCCCAATCAGCTTTCTTGTAATTTCTGTAAGTGTGCCTAAGGCTGTTGGGGCAGAGTGTAGAATGTGTTGTAATGATGATGGGTAGGTGGTCTGATGACAGTTGTTTTTCTGTTCTCCATTGTGTATGTGTTGCTAGTGAGGGGGAACAGAACGTTATGTCTGGGGAGGAGTTTGAGTATCCTGCTTGATGTGGTATGTGTGTATGTTCTTCTGTATTGTTAAGAATGAAGAGGCTGTTTAGTTGCGTGGCTATGTTGGCGCCTCTGGTGTTGCTTTGGTTGTGCAGGTACCAACTAATGTCTTTGGCGTTGAAGTCTCCTCCTAAGATGACATTAGTGAGAGAGGCCAGATTGTGTAACTGTGGATTGTAATTGGCTGGCACCTGAGGTGAACTATCTGGTGGGATGTAAATGTTGATTAGTGTGGTGTTGTGTTTTGTGCGTGTTTTAATGTTAACTGCCTGTATTTCTATCGTGTTATCCGCTTGGATTGTGTTTGTAATGTTTTGGGTAGCATCAGTGTAGCTAATGCATTTACGTATGTAAGTGATGAGTCCACCTCCGTTACCCCCATCACTGTTACATCACTGTTTCAATGATATCCATTTTTATTCTGTAATATGTTGTACCAATGGCACATTCAAGTTTTGGTATGATTTACTCTCTTTGTCAATGTTTTATCATTTCTTTGAGTTTCAGTTTGTGTATTTTAATTAAATACAGACGTATAAATTGAATAGAATTTCTTCTTCCGTTGGTTTGTTTTCCCTATTAATATACACGAAAGGAACTCTACTCCTACATAAAAATGTTTTTATTTTCGTAGACTATAACACCATATTTTCGTACCTCAGCAACCAATTATATCGAGGTGTGTGCTAATATATGTAAGTAAATTACGGAAGGGAGAACATATATAAATTAGGGTGGTTTCAGACAAAATTAGTGTTAGCGTTAGCGGCGCTAATTTATGAGTTAGTGGGCACAGCACTGCCTATTATTAATATTGAAGATTAAGCTAGGTTTGTGGTGTTTGGGTGGAAGGGTTTATTTGTTGTTTAATTTTAACCTCACTCGGCCCAATATTTTTCAAATTATCTAACCTTTCTGTAGTAAAAAACAAGTGAGGTATAACCCAGATGGCAAAATCTGTTCAAATTTTCCAGCGTCATGCAAGGATTTTTTTCTCATAACTCTTTCACATCGACATGCCATACAAGAGTTTTAACTGAAATTACTCATTTAACTAAAATTAAAGTTTTAACTGGTATTATCATGGCTTTAATAGTTTCGTAGGGTCAGGGTCAAATATGCCACACACGGACGGCCGTATCCAGGGGGATTAGTGGGTGTCTGTAACCCCGCCACCCTGGTTGTCCCAGAAAAAAATTATGTATGTGATTTCTAAACTGTAAACTGTGTGACCAGGTTGGGGCCTTTGATTATGTCATTAGAGCAATACAGTAACCAACATCATGAATTGGCATGTGTGAAAAACTATATAGGGCATTGGGTTGATTGCCTGTTACCCTCATCCGTTGGAAATGTCCAGCAGATTTCAGTGGAGAGTGAACGACAAAAGCCCTATATATTTTCGTTAGAGAGTGATGAATATGTAGGTCTTTAAAGGACCTCTTTATATTTAATTGTTTATGGTAATTTTAGCGTCGGGATTTTAGACGCCCTAGAATGAAAATGAAAATGAAATTACCTCACCTTAATTTTGATGGATCATAGTTTACTTCGATGTTGGGCGTTACGATCTTTTTCGGTGTAGGGCCGCCACGATGGAGTTACACGACGAATTAACACTTTGTTACTAATATAGGCAATCACTAATTTACCCCTGAAGGAATAGGCCTACCCTTTTATAGTCATTAGGTCTTATATTATAAGGAATTCACACAGAACTTTAGGGAGGACTTTAGACATCCTCCCGTTTAAAGCGTTTACTGTAACATAAACAGCCCTGAGACTATTCCTTTAATATATCTTCATATTTCTGTATAAATTGCTGATTTTGCAAAGGTTGTTGACTCTTTCTCCCTTGTTTTTGCATGGGTTAGCGAATGGAAGATTTCGTTTCACGTGAAATAAATGAAGGTTTCACGTGGTTATGCAGACCGACGCCTACATACGGTTTCCATGTATGTATGGCAATCATTTCATTCCCATTAGGCTATGTCAACAATCCCGAGCCAATTTTGTATAGATAATTAATTCAATTAATTAATAATTTATATTTAATTATGAAATAAAGGTATCACATACGATACCATGTTGTGGTTTTTCCATATACTGGGGGGGGCCGGAGAAAAATTTGTTATAGATCAAATTTTTTGATAAACTGTGTGTTTTAAACCATGTGAAATGGATTGAAAAGAATGAAATAGGAATTTAGGAAGAGAAATGTTACTCAAGACCTATTTAAATATAAAAGTTCAAGAGGTTAGCTTCTCAAGTTTGGTTAAAGTTATTTCAATCAGTTCGACTCCCCTTAGGTATAGGAAATTTATGTTATTAAAGTAAAGTTATTAACTTTTGCTCATTATTTATCTGTGTAAATTTTATGTCACCAATTTTTAAATGCTGGTTTACTAATGTTGTTTTGGAGTTTCGTCATGTTTTGTTTTGTTAATGATTTATGTTTTAATTAAAATGACTTCTACGTTGGTGAGTTAATTGAAATGTACTGTACTTCCATGTTATGTTGTTTGGTTGAAAGAGTTTGTACTGTATTCAAACCTCCTACCACTTCAGACTAGTCAATACCCGTAGTTTTAGTGGAGTAAATGTTACTCCTCCACAGGTAGATCTGGAGGGCTTGGGGCTTTGAATCCTGTACTGTTTTTATGCTGTTTGGTCTCTGGCCATGAGAGGCCATAAAACCCTTGTAATAGTTTGGGCTGTGGCCAAGGGGAGGCCACAAAACCCTTGTAATAGTTTGGGTTGTGGCCAAGGGGAGGCCACAAAACCCTTAATAGTTTGGTCTGTGGCCATGGAAGGCCACAAGAACCTTGTTATAGTTTGGGTTGTGGCCATGGTAGGCCAAAAACCTTTGTAATAGTTTGGGTTGTGGCCAAGGGAGGCCACAAAACCCTTGTAATTGTTTGGTCTGTGGCCAATGGGAGGCCACAAAACCCTTGTAATTGTTTGGGTTGTGGCCAAGGTAGGCCACAAAACCCTTGTAATTGTTTGGGCTGTGGCCAAGGGGAGGCCACAAAACCCTTGTAATTGTTTGGGTTGTGGCCAAGGTAGGCCACAAAACCCTTGTAATAGTTTGGTCTGTGGCCATGGAAGGCCACAAGAACCTTATAATTTGGGTTGTGGCCATGGTAGGCCAAAAACCCTTGTAATAGTTTGGGTTGTGGCCAAGGTAGGCCACAAAACCCTTGTAATTGTTTGGGCTGTGGCCAAGGTAGGCCACAAAACCCTTGTAATTGTTTGGGTTGTGGCCAAGGGGAGGCCACAAAACCCTTGTAATTGTTTGGGTTGTGGCCAAGGTAGGCCACAAAACCCTTGTAATAGTTTGGTCTGTGGCCATGGAAGGCCACAAGAACCTTGTTATAATTTGGGTTGTGGCCATGGTAGGCCAAAAACCCTTGTAATAGTTTGGGTTGTGGCCAAGGTAGGCCACAAAACCCTTGTAATTGTTTGGGCTGTGGCCAAGGGGAGGCCACAAAACCCTTGTAATTGTTTGGGTTGTGGCCAAGGTAGGCCACAAAACCCTTGTAATTGTTTGGGCTGTGGCCAAGGGGAGGCCACAAAACCCTTGTTATAATTTGGGTTGTGGCCATGGTAGGCCAAAAACCCTTGTAATAGTTTGGGTTGTGGCCAAGGTAGGCCACAAAACCCTTGTAATTGTTTGGGCTGTGGCCAAGGGGAGGCCACAAAACCCTTGTAATTGTTTGGGTTGTGGCCAAGGTAGGCCACAAAACCCTTGTAATTGTTTGGGCTGTGGCCAAGGGGAGGCCACAAAACCCTTGTAATAGTAATAGTTTGAGCTGTGGCCAAGGAAAGGCCACAAAACCCATCTTAGATTACCTATAATTAATTTACGTTTTATTTGTTATTTCATTTTTGTTTTTCCTCACTTTTTAATATAAAAAGTGTAGCATTTTATAAAGTCCTCACTCTTTCCAAAATGAAAGGGTGTTGCAATTTAATTTATTTTCCATAGGAAATATTACAATGTTTTGTATATATTTATATACTGTATGTATAATTTTAATTTTGTGATGTTACAGTTCTGCACTTAATTTTTGTGATGTTACAGTTCTGCACTTAATTTTTGTGATGTTACAGTTCTGCACTTAATTTTTGTGATGTTACAGTTCTGCACTTAATTTTTGTGATGTTACAGTTCTGCACTTAATTTTTGTGATGTTACAGTTCTGCACTTAATTTTTGTGATGTTACAGTTCTGCACTTAATTTTTGTGGTTACAGTTCTGCACTTAATTTTTGTGATGTTACAGTTCTGCACTTAATTTTTGTGGTTACAGTTCTGCACTTAATTTTTGTGATGTTACAGTTCTGCACTTAATTTTTGTGATGTTACAGTTCTGCACTTAATTTTTGTGATGTTACAGTTCTGCACTTAATTTTTGTGATGTTACAGTTCTGCACTTAATTTTTGTGATGTTACAGTTCTGCACTTAATTTTTGTGATGTTACAGTTCTGCACTTAATTTTTGTGATGTTACAGTTCTGCACTTAATTTTTGTGATGTTACAGTTCTGCACTTAATTTTTGTGATGTTAATGAGTCTTATAAGTTAAATTGCTGAAATAAATTTTATAACCTACACGACAGGTTGAATTATAAATTTAGTGTTTTTAGTTAGAATAGGCCTTGAGTGTAAAGAGTAGGGTCTACTTTGTGAGGTAGGCTTCGTAATTTATTATTATTTATATGTAATGAAAAAGCCAAACATGGAATAAATTCTGTTCAGATGTCAAAATGTTTTATAAGGCGTAATTTTATTATTATTTGTTTGTTTTAATTCTGTTTTGTTATTTTATTCAAGGTTAAGGTTTTCACAGCAAATAACCCTTCCCCACATACGGACCACCATGTGAAAAACTGTATAGGGCATTGGGTTGATTGCCTGTTACCCTCATCCGTTGGAAATGTCCAGCAGATTTCAGTGGAGAGTGAACGACAAAAGCCCTATATATTTTCGTTAGAGAGTTATGAATATGTAGGTCTTTAAAGGACCTCTTTATATTTAATTGTTTATGGTAATTTTAGCGTCGGGATTTTAGACGCCCTAGAATGAAAATGAAAATGAAATTACCTCACCTTAATTTTGATGGATCATAGTTTACTGCGATGTTGGGCGTTACGATCTTTTTCGGTGTAGGGCCGCCACGATGGAGTTACACGACGAATTAACACTTTGTTACTAATATAGGCAATCACTAATTTACCCCTGAAGGAATAGGCCTACCCTTTTATAGTCATTAGGTCTTATATTATAAGGAATTCACACAGAACTTTAGGGAGGACTTTAGACATCCTCCCGTTTAAAGCGTTTACTGTAACATAAACAGCCCTGAGACTATTCCTTTAATATATCTTCATATTTCTGTATAAATTGCTGATTTTGCAAAGGTTGTTGACTCTTTCTCCCTTGTTTTTGCATGAGTTAGCGAATGGAAAATTTCGTTTCACGTGGTTATGCAGACCGACGCCTACATACGGTTTCCATGTATGTATGGCAATCATTTCATTCCCATTAGGCTATGTCAACAATCCCGAGCCAATTTTGTATAGATAATTAATTCAATTAATTAATAATTTATATTTAATTATGAAATAAAGGTATCACATACGATACCATGTTGTGGTTTTTCCATAGCATCTGTTTATTGCATCTGACTTTCCACTCCATATGGTCATATCAGTCTTATAGTGATAGAAAAGGCTCCTCCTCTCCTGAGGTTAATACAGAAAGAGTAGTAGTCAGGAGTCAGTCATCCAACACATTGTCCATGGCCATTCGTCTTGCAAACATGGTGATAATGGTCCAAGGGCGGATCTAAGGGAGCGGGGGCTAGCGACGTCGGACCCTCCCCCTTCAATTTCTTGCAAGTGCCTTATTTGAATAATGTGTATGCCTCTGGAAACAAATTTTGTTTGAATAAAATAAAATAACCGTGATCTATTTACTTAAATTCTATTCTGAGTCTTTACCCGTATACACTGCACTTCCAAATTTGTAGTTGTAATGGTTTTCATAGGTGCCCTTAGTACTGTTGCAGCTATATCACTATTTTTATCTTCATCTTATTCTGATAGTTCTCTTCATTGGCCAGATATTTGTAAATGTTTGAAAAATTTTCTGTGATAACTGTTGTACCCAAGCTAAATTTTTATTATATTTGAATGAGACTGCTCTAATAAAACAATACAATTGATTTTACACTCGCTCATTGGTGGTCTGTTTAAAGAAAAAATTCTTAGTACTGTGCCCTTTTTTCTTTGGACCCCTCCCCCTTACTGAAATGCCTAGATCCGCCCTTGTGGTGTCCACATCAATGGCGATGTCACGGTGGATGTGCATTAGAGCCAACCCAGTCAGTCGTGCTGTGGCCATGCTGCAATGAAGATAAGTCTTCAGGCACTTCAATCTACTGAATGCTCGCTCTGCAGTGCAGCTGGTGACCGGTAGGCTGCAAAGGATGCGGAGCAGCATCTTGATGTTAGGATACATGGCAGTAGGGTTGCCAGACGTCCCACATTTGATTAAAAAATCCCGCGTCCCGCTTTGTATTCAAAATGTCTCGCAAAAATATTTAAGCCAATTTTTTCGGGATGAATTGATGTAGAATTTTCTAGAATTATGTAGGATCCTGTAAAATTCTATAGAGTAATGTTGAACGTTCTAGAACATCCTAGAAATTACATAACGCTTATAAAATGTTGTGTTTGGCCACGAGTTGGCAGTTTTTCGGCTGTAGTTATCTTGTAAGCTTTGAATTAGTGTGAATCTTGCAATTGCTTGACCATACAACTTGAGATTGTGTAATTCAAATAAAATCTGTATGTCTACTTTTTATAAAAAAATCGTTCAGGTGTAAATTGCTGCACTTGCGTGAAAGTTTTTGCGTGAAAAAGGAACACACATACACACACGATTTTATTTAAGATTCAGAATATTTTTTTGAATTAATTATTTGCATTCATGTTTTTTTTTACTTATTATTATTATAATAATAATATTATTTACAATTTTTTCCCTAGCAAAATGGCTAGTTCAGAGACTCCTAAAAAACAAAAATGTCTAGTGACTTTCAACAAGGATTGAACAAAAACTTTCGATTGGATTCAGCCTGGTAGAGACCAGTTCACTGCAAGATACAAAATATGCAACAATCACCCGTTTACAATAAGTCATGGTGGTAAAAATGATATAATGCGACACGCGAAGTCCCAAAGCACACATTGAAAATGTGAAGGCATCGGCAAGCTCACGAACGCTCACCGATTTTTTTGAGAAGAAGGATTCCCAAGACGAAAATGAAGTGGCTCTCGCTGAAGCATCTTACTGCTACCACGCCGTTTATCATTCACATAGTCACAACTCAGCTGGATGCGGGAGCAGTTTGTTTAAAGGTATGTTTAGAGATTCCAAAATTGCTGTTAAATTTTCTTGTGGACGGACAAAGCTGTCATTGATCATCACAAACGTTTTGGCTCCACACTCTAAGGAGCTTGTACTTAAATCCTTGAGTGGTAATCATGCATTTTCTCTTTGTACTGATGCTTCCAACAAAGGAAACATAAAATCCTTCTCGTTAGTTCTACAATATTTTGATACTTTACAAGGAATCAGGACGTCCTTATTATCGTTCTTTTCTTTGGATTTCGGGGACTCGGCCACAATTTTTGCAGCAGTTCGGCAAAGGTTAGAAACAAACTGATTGTCGCTCAAACAAGTGATGGCTTATGGAGCAGATAATGCCAATATAAACTATGAAAGTATAAAATAGTGTCTTCACAGCATTGCAGAGCCATAATCAACACCTCGCCAAAGCTGGTTGTAACTTGCACAAAATACACAATGCTATTAAAACAGCGTGTAACTGTCTAGACTCTAGAGTATGATATAGAGACAATCATTATAAAAATTTACGACGAGTTCAGTTCTTCCACTAAAAAAATCGCCGAACTAAAGGAATTTTTCAACTGGTTGGAGACCGATTGGTCTGAATTGTTGTGCCATGTGCCCACCCGATGGCTCTCTTTATTGCCAGCAATAGAAAGATTGTTGTCTTCTTTTGAGCCCGTTAAACCTTATTTTTTAAGCCGACAGAGTGTGTCACCACTTTAAAAATGTTTTTTGATGATGAAACAAATGAAGTGATAAATAATTGTTGTTATACACAATCATGAGTAATATTCTACAAATGTTACGTGAGAAAAAGGCTGAAAAATTTTATGGATTCTTGGCTCGGCAATTGATACAGAAATGCGATAATGAATCAGCAGTTAAACGATTCAAGATTGATTGTCAAAGTTTCCTCGATGCAGCAATCAATTATTTGGAGAAATGGTTCTCCAAGACCTTGCCATCTCCAAACCTTGCAAAAATTCTGGGGCATATATTTTCCATTCCTCATTCCAACACTGTGTCTGAAAGAATTTTCAGCTTGATGAAAACAAACTGGAGGAAAGAGAGAAATCAGTTGCTCATCGAAAACTTAGAATCAGAACTCATGATTGAAGAAAATTTTTCTATGACTTCCAAGGAATTTCAATTATACTTGAAATGAGAAGATGGAGCTAAAATTTTGAAGAAGGTTAAAAGTTCAGAAAAATATTGATATGTCATAATATCATTAATAAAGCGATGCATACTACAATATTTAATATGCTATGATAATTTCAATATTATTTACGATATTTCAGTATCATGTATAATAATTTCATTATTATTCACGATGTTTAATTGTTAAGCATTATTTTAATAAAATTTTTCTAATTTTGTTTGTTGTAACCATTGAAGAAATCTAATTTCAATTTGAAAAAAATTTGGTCTTAAAGAAAACCCTAGAAAATTTTTTGGCCCGCATGGGCATTTGAAAAATCTGGCAACCCTACATGGCAGTATGGGGTAAGGTGTCTGTGATGTAAAACATTAGGCTAGGCTAGTAACCATATCTAGCTGACTTATTATACAGTATTTCAATGAAAGAAGACACGTGTACAAGACATGTAAACCTGACAGCTTTATTGCTGTAGCATAATAAATTTGCCAAATCTTTTGACGTATGATGTATGTAGTTTCTCAGATCACCTTCATCCAGGTGATCTACTTACATCTGCTGCTTCACATTGTGATAATCATTTACCAGGTACCAAAACAGTATTGTTGGACGGGAGTGAATAAATATCTAGACTAATAATTATAAACAACTCTTTTGGTAAATATTTAGACCAATAAAAACCAAAACAAAACACACACTTTATTTCAGACTCAACAGGTACAAACATTATACAAAGGGTTCATAGAAGATTAAGAGATGGTTGTTGTTGTTGTTGTTTAGCCGATCAGCCCACCCTGATCGAGCAAGCCGGTGGCATGCAGGTAACCAATCGCCCTCTCCGGAGTGGACCAGAGGTCCAGCGCACTAGTGATGTTGTGTTGTGTTCTATGTTGTGCTAGAGCAGTACAGTCTGTCATAATGTGTTCAATTGTTTGTGGTGTGTCCTGGCACAGGTGGCAGGTGTCGTCTGTAGAGTTGTCTAGTCTGTGTTTATATGACTGCAAGTTGGGGTGATGTCCACATCGGAGTCGTGCTAAGTTAACTCGATCCGATCTGCTCAGGCTGGTCTCTGACCTGTCAATGGGTGGCGGCTTCGCACCTAGGACCGCATTCGGACTGAGTCGTGTCAGTGCTTTGTGGGTTAGATGTGTGTGTATGTGTTTTTTGTACTGTGCTGTGTGATGTCTGTGGTGCGTGGTATGGAATGGAGTATTTGGTTATAATGTCTCTCTGGTGTTACCTTAATGGTGCGAGTTGTTGGTGCATGATTGTACATGTAGTGGCAAGGGTGTTGTGGATTAGTTGTCGCTGCTGCCATGAATTGTCCCCCTCATATCTAAATGTTCCCTAACTTTCAGTATTTTTGTTTGTGTGTGCAGGTGTTCTATTGGTGTTTGAGGGCATCCTGTAATGATACGAAGTGCGTTGTTTTGTATTGTCTGTAAGGTGTTTATGTGTGTGTTTGGTGTTTATGTGTGTGTTTGAGATAATGGGTGCCCAGCATGGGCTAGCATAGTCCATAACTGAGCGAATATATTGTTTGTATATGAGTGATGTTGTTTCCTGCTGGTGTCCAAAGTTTGTGCCTGTTAGTACCATAAGCGTGTTAAGTCTTGACGTACATTTGTTTTTAATGTCCTGAATGTGGTTTGCAAAAGATAATGATGTGTTGTATGTGACCCCAAGTATTTTGGTCCTGTGAGTGTGTGGAGTGTTGTTGTTGTTTAGTGTAAGCTGTGGAGTTACCTGATGTTCTTTTGTGTTGCTTGTAAGCAAGGTGATGGTTGATTTTGTGGGCGCTACTTTGAGTTTATTGTGTGTGAGCCAGTCTTGTATACTGTTTATGTATGTTTGTAGGTTATTTGTAGCGGTGTCGATGTTGTTGTGGGTGGATGTTAGAGTGATGTCATCTGCATATGATGATAAATAAGGTAAGCTTATCAGTCATTCAAAAAAAAAAATTTTTTCTTGCGAGAAAAGTTTGTAAATTAATAGGATGTAGGGTGGGGATCACTAGTTCATTAAATATCCTATATACTATTGAGCTAAAATGTGTCTGTGTCTGTCTGTCTGTCTGTCTGTCGGCTTTCTTCGGAACCGTGCACAGCCTAAACGTCACATCGGAAAATTCTGAAACCACCACCAACTGATAGCCCATGAGCTTCCTATGTGCTCTGTGAAGTTTCCCGGTCCTAGGTCACAATTACTGGGTCCGAAGGCCCCAACACCGCGATAAAACTACAGAAAAGAACGCAGCCGCGAAAATCTTGAGCTTCACATTGTGTGACATATACTGCTACGGAGGGCGGGTAGCAGTATATGTCACAGTGCTACCCGCCAGGGGGTAATTGGAGGAATGGGTGTGGGGGTAATTGGGGGAGTTGGGGTGGGGGTAATGGCGTTTTTTTAATTTTGTAGCTGGATCACAGTGCTACCCACCCGGAGGGCCAAGTTGTACAACGGTCGCGAGCGACAGCGAGCTACCGCTTGTTTGATCTATCATTCTATTTTTGGCACGTTCTGAAAGATGCATAATTAATGTGTAAATTATTTAAATTAAAATCTTTAAACGAGTCCTTTTTTAGCTCATAGTTTGAAACTTAAAATTTTTAGTGTTATGGTGGTCAAGAATTTTAAACACTTTTATAGTCTTATCAGTGTAGTAGTCTGGGGGTAACGCAAGGTAACGGCGTTACTCCACTGGTTTTATTTTACTTTTAGCGTTACCCTACTGGTTTTATTTTACTTTATATTTTTTATATTTTTTGCTGTTTCGACTGAACATTTTTGGAATACATACTCTTTCTAACTATATTTCTTTCCTAACCCCTTCAATTTCAACGTGTTTTTGGGAATGTACATAAAATGTAAAAACGCTGTAGAATTTTATAGAAACGCTATATAAGAAAAATTGTTGTTGCGTTACCCAACTGAAGAAATTACGACTACACCACTGAGTCTTATAGATATAGAACTTGTGCTCAAATTTGTACCAGAATCAAAGGTGGCTATGTACTGGTTTTTTCTTTAATTTGTGGACTTGGTTGTAATGTGCAGCTAATTTCACTATTATAGACTTGGGACAAATCTTGCAGGGAATAATGAGAGTTCCAGGGTGTTCTGGGAAAGAGTGGAATTTCGTTTTACAAAAGAGTTGCGTAGTTAGTTGGTTTAGCGGGTGAACAATCTTGTATTGGCAGACTTAAGAGTATATTTTAACTAAAGGGTTGGAGGATTGGGTTCATCGAGAGGTGAAGCCGAGGGGACAAGGCGGGTACGGTGGCGACCAGTTGATAGAACTGAATTGATGAAAGGAGCGGATAAGCCAACTTTTTGAATGATATAAAGTGCCAAATAGTTCGGAGGCAGTCATAATAGCTCAGTAATGTGCTGTTTGGGCTACCCCTGGCCGTTCCCGTCGCTCAGCGAAGTTAACCGACATTGGGTCTGTGAAGTAGCTGGATGGGGAACCGTCATCGGCGTCCAGATTACGTAGTGATCCGGGTTCGGATCCCACGTAAAGCTGTAGGTCACTTCCATTGTATTACTTTAGATGTTTCGAAGGAGGTTAAGCAAGAAGAATACTTATTTATAGGTTAGGTTGATCCTTTACAGCAGAAAAGGCCGTTTTCGTCCTCCTCGAAGCCTTTGAGTGGTAAGTTGTCAACGTTGTATCCAGTCTGGCGCCACTCAGGCGTGAATTGGTGGCGGAGAAATATACACGCGTAGATACAGGATTAACCCTACCCTGAACCCTAGCGAGACCCTACGCATACAGGAATACTACGTAAAGGGTTAAAAGAAAACTCGTCAATCGAGAAGTACCCTAAAATGGCCAACATAATTGTTTTCAAATCTTTAACCTTAAGATATTCATAGATCAAAGTGCCAGATGGGACGGATCTGTCCTTTGTATATAATTTTATACGTTTCTCAAAATTTGGACATGAAGGGTTTTCTTACATCTCGTTTAACAAAGTGTCCAATAAGATAAAATTCAGGCAGTAAGGAGTTAAGCTAAGTTAGGTTAGATTAGTAATTACGGACTCCGAACTGGATTCTGGAATTTTACCGAAATGAGGTTGGTGAGGGAAATAATGAAATTCAGAATGCAAATTCCAGCATGTTTCGGGTCGTGGTAGACAACAAAATGGA
Source organism: Bathynomus jamesi (assembly GCA_023014485.1). Classification (NCBI taxonomy): domain Eukaryota; kingdom Metazoa; phylum Arthropoda; class Malacostraca; order Isopoda; family Cirolanidae; genus Bathynomus; species Bathynomus jamesi. Next base: position 275,800 of record JAJOZX010000788.1, read on the forward strand.
GGACTGAGCATCTTAGGTGAACTTTGACATCAAGGAAGGTTGATGCTGAAGAATTTTTCCATTCAGTAGTGAAGGATTGATTGGGAGACAGGTTTGAGTTAAACGAGAAAAAAAAAATAGAATCCGTTTTTGCTGGTTAATGGGGACTAAAACGTCGTCAATCTTCAGCTGCATACCAACGAAGTGAGTGGAAGAAATAGCGATTATTGTGTTTTAAAAGCATTATAATTAGCAGGGATGGGGAGTCGGAGTCGGAGTCGGAGTCGGAGCTTTTTTGAAGAGTCGGGAGTCGGTAAAAACGACCGACTCCCTACTCTTTGATTCAATTTCTATATGCCAACAATTTACCAGAATACTACTCTGCCCTAAATAAATATCTTCCTGAACTAATTCTAGATTCACATTTCCACATTTGATTTATTGTTCTGGTAAATCTTAGCAAATGAATTTCATATTTCTATTTTCTATTTCAGGATACTAGGTACCATATAAAAATTAGCAATATATTAATTATTAATTTAATTAGCCCCTATTAGTAATGAGTCGTGGGCCTAGTAGAAAATCAGCAGTCTTTCAATATTTTAAGCTAAATGAGGATGAAAGTATTTTTATTTGTCAAGTAGAAAACGATGGTAAAGAGTGTAATGCAAAAATTAGTGCTTACACTGGGAAACATGCTAATGCTCCAACTCGAGCCTCAAACTTGAAACGCCATCTACGAAACAAACATCCCAATATTTATAAGGTTGTAGATCAGCATGATAAGGAAATCCAGAAACCTACTTCTAGTCAGGCCAGTAACTCTATTTCAAAAAGCAAAAAAGTCTCTGTTACAAAATTTTTCCACAGTGAGAGAATTACAATATCAATGACAAAGAAAAATTTAAAAAAATACCTTATAGATTTAGTTGTAAAGAATGGGGTTGCACTTACATTATTTTCCTCCCCAGCTTTCCGTGGATTAAATGGAGAAATGGCGGCAAAACTATGAGTGTCATTAGAGAGACATGATATTCGAAACATGATTTTAAAGGAAGCAGAAAGCCAGAAAACTTTATTGAAAACAATGCTGCAAGGAAAATTCTTCTTTCTTAAGATGGATGCCTGCACGAGACAAAGAATTAATTATATGGCAATAAATGTTCAGTTCATTGATGATGAAGGAAAACTAGTTATACGTACTCTGGCAGTGAAGGACACTGAAGCTCAACATTCAAGCGAATACCTGACCAAGCTAATTGAAACCATCTTGACAGAATATGAAATCACTAGAGAGCAAATATTATCAATTGTTACTGATAATGCTTCAAATATGACAAGTACAGTACAGAAACTTAATGATGGTGAAGTAAAAGGAGATCTTTTTGAAGACAGTAGTGAAGAAGATACGGATGAAACTGCTGACAAACTTGACAGTGTTGACACTGTAGACAATGATTTTGCTGGATTCTCAAATATCCCCCATATGCGATGTGCAGTCCACACATTGCAACTGGCAATTCGTGATGGGTTAAAAGAAAGGAATGCTGCTAATGTAGTAGGTAGGTTACGCAACATAGTAGTGGCTGCAAGAACGCCTAAACTTGATGCAATATTAAAACGTCGATCCGGAAAAGGTGCAGTTATAGATCAAGCTACACGTTGGGGGAGTACCTATGAAATGATTAAGCGCCTTCTTGAATTGAAGCCATACCTTATCGATATGGCAAACCCAGATGTAACAATGACTGATATCCAGTGGCAGCAGGCAAGTCAACTTGAGGCATTACTTAAGTACCCATATGTGGTTACAAAGAAGTTTCAAGCAGCTGAATTGACACCTGGCACATTTTACAAGGAATGGAAAAATATTAATTATAAACTATCTCAAATTGGCGGCATTGTTGCAGATGGTATAAGAATGTCTATGCAGCGTAGAGAAGAAAATTTACTGAATAATGACGTACTATTGGCTGCAGTTTATGTAGATCCTATGCACAGGGTACTTTTAACTGAAGAACAGATTGCTAGAGGAAAGTCAGCTCTGTGTGATGTAGCTGTGCGAATGAAAATGTTAAATGAAACAGATGCCGCAAGTAATTCAGAATTTGAAAGCTGCTCTAGTCCTGCCATTATGCAAAGCTCCTGCTCAAACTCTGAAGAAGAAATGGATTTTGAAAAATATCTCGATAATGAAGAAAAATCAAAAAAGTTAAGCGATGCCGTTTGAGTCAAGATGATAAACCTATAAAAATAACCCCATTGACCAAATTCAGAGAAGACACTAATGCAGCTTTAATAAAAATAGAGAAATTTGATCGTTCATTAAAACTTGATGTGATGAATGCCATACCAAAGTATCCTGAATTAGTGCAAGATGTAGCCAGAACTGTTACTGCATTGCCACCAACACAAGTCAGCGTTGAAAGATTATTTTCAGCTCTTCGGTTAATTAAATCCCACCTACGGGCTAAGTTGAAGGAAGACATAATTGATGCTATACTTTTCTTAAGAACAAATTCTCCTTAGAGAGTTAAATTATTAAGTATGTTTTTTTAGCCTTTTTTTAATATTTAGCTTCAATATTAACATATCATAATATATAATGGAAACAAAATATTCTTTACCAACTTTTTTTTATTTAGCTACGGTACCGTATGCAACGTTAAAATTTTAAAATTGTTAACCAAATGAGGTTATAAATATTTTATACGAGATCATTTTCTTTTTCTGTTAATTTTTATTTTTGTGTAATACAACATTAAAAAAATAAAAATATATATATATATATAAATTAGAGACCTTATCTTATGATACTTAATATATTTTAATTACTTCAGTTGAAGTGCGACAACAAAGGCCGAACTTATTAAATTTTCTGTCGATTGCTATCCGCGTTTTAAGAAAATATCACGACTTAACCTAACCAATCGTCAATCGCGTACAGTTGACCTAACTGCCATTTAATGAACCTAACCGGGTATTCAATAATTTTACCATAGGTTTCGATATATATATATAGTCCATATAACAAATATTAATAATACAATGACAGTTCATACTAAGGATAAAAATATATACAATTGATTAGAAATAATACAGTAATGTCGTAGTTAAGTAGAGCTATAGACAGACGTTTTCGTACCAAGAAGTCCATAGCTTAAGCCTTAGAGCAGTGGTTCCCAACCTGGGGTCCCCGGACCCCTGGGGGTCCGCGAAGGTAGTACTGGGGGTCCGTGAGCTTTCAATATTTCGAGAGGCTCCAATGGAAATCGTACATTTACCCACGATAAGGGCGCTCAGACTAAAATTTCAAGTTTCCTTGCTCTTGGCTGGAATTATTAATACTTTTTAAATATGCTGTATTTTAATTGCATACTCTCTTATGTCCTTTATTTGATAGTGAAAAATGAGAAAACGAGTTAATTATTAGTTAATAAAAAGTTTGTTTGGTAGACGGAATCTTTCAAAAACATGGGGTCCGTGGGAAAAAAATAAAAATAAAAGGGGTCCTTTGTGGCGAAAAGGTTGGGAACCACTGCCTTAGAGGATAAATGGCAGGACTCATCGATGATAGCTTGGATAATCGGGTTGGTTGATTTTTCAATTCTTTGCATTAGACTGTATTGAGCACGTCTTGTTACCTCCGGGAAGCTCGGGAAATTGCGGGTAGCAAACATTTGCGAAGCTGAGCATCTGGGGGGCGGTAATTTATGCAAGAGTCTAAAAGACCTGTTGTACAGCAAATTTAGAGTTCTGCCAGAACCTTTTTTATAATTCACCCAGAGTTGCTGTCCGTATATATTACTGCAGAAAGTACAAAAGAGCGTGTCTTTAGCTTCACTTGTACAGAACCCAAAGTTCCTTGGAATCATATTCGTTTTAGCACAAAGGCTTCGAGATTGTTTTCTTATATCCGAGTCGTCACTGAAGGAGCTGGTAATAGTTTGATCCAAATACTTACTCTTGTACTTCCTCAATTACTTCACCTTTCATTTTAAACCTAATGTTAGCTGGCTGATTATAGCTTTTAGGATGAAATTGCATAACCTTAGTTTTTGTAACAATAAAAAGAATATCATGTTTCTGCGAATACACTTAGCAGACTTTTAGTAGCCGATTCAGACCTTTAACAGAGGGACCCTATATCCTATTAATTTACAAACTTTTCTCGCAAGAAAAGTTATTTTTTAGGAATGACTGTTTCCTTAACAAGAATCGCTCAGCTGATATATATTACACGTATAATTACCATGAAAGGATACAATAAATAAAACCAAAATTACAGAAATTCGTTTATTTTGAATCGCTTCTCAGAACAGAATGGCTAAAATACTTTTATTTTACCGATGAGATGAAAAGCAACAGAAATAAAATTTCTAAAGTCTCAGTATCTGCTCTTACGAGCGAGCTCTGTTTTTCAGTATTGCTTCATCATTATGCCAGATTACTTACAACTAAGAAAAAATGTAAGGAAATGAACACAAAACAGTTTACCTTAATTTGGTTAAGGTCTGTAAGGAAATAATTTTAAATTTAATTTCCTTCATTTTAAAACCTCATTCCTCGTCTGTCTCGTCGATTCCTGTGAAATACAAAACAAAATAAATAAAAATAAAAAAAAGCCTATTTAAAACTAACAAATTTCTTCGAAAATATAATCCTCGCTTTCTGAAATGGATGAACTTCCCAGAAAAGCAATGCCTTCTTAACTTTAAATTCTTAACGTACCAACTTTTATTACAAATATCGATAGAATTCTAACCTCAATCATATCTGTAACAATTGTGTTATTACACGAGAGTCAAATATCAATTTCACAAAAGAACATTAAATAATAACGCGAGTTTCTTCGCAACAACATGACTGAGAGTGGTTTTAAATGAACTATTACAAAGCCAACTAGACTTCACAATGACAATAGAAATTCGACACTGCTAGATCAGATCTGGGTGAAGTCCCCGCTTGAATGCATCTCGGGTATAATTATCCTAAATATCACGGATCACTTGCCGACGTACACCATACTAATCACCCATTTCTTTGGAAAGGAAACCATAAAAGTTGACTATATAGATCTTACGGCTATAATAAATTAAAGTTCCTGAGAGAGAAAACAGCTTTTGACTGGATTAGAATAACTGAAAGTAACCATAAAAAGCACAAGCAGATCATTACTGTTTAAAAATTGATGAACAAAAATCCAATCCAAAAAAAGCTATGGAACACTGAAAGAGTTAACACAAATGAAGTTAAAACAAATCTCTTGTCCTCCCTTACACAAGGCCGAAATTCTTAGTAACCCCAGAGAGAGAGCAAATTTATTAAACAACTTCGCAAATATCGGCTCCAATACTGCTGCCTCGATCCTAATTACAGACATTCACTACCAACAATACATGTCACAACCAAATCCAAACTCATTTTTCTTTGATCCACTCTATAAAAAAAACTATATACGGTTATGGGTTATTGCAGTTACCCTCATCTATTGGAAATTTCCAGCAGATATCGGTGGAGTTGAATGGCAAAAACCCTACGTTTTTTCCTTAAAAAGTTGTTTCAAGACCTCGTCAAGTAGTGTTTTTTTTTTGGTTAATGTTTAATTTATATGCCTTCGATATTTAGCGCTGCCTAATCGTAAAGAAGGAAATTACCATACCTTATTATTTCGTTGGGCCTCGCGGCTCTTTCGATGTAGGTGATGGAGTTACGCAACGAGTTTATTCGGTTTAATTAATATAGGCATTCGCTACACTTAAATACCTGAAGGAATAGGCTTATCCTTTTGAGTTATTAGTTTTATATTATGAGGTACATTATGAGATACTCAGAAATTATAGGAAGATTAAGTACGTCTCCCTTGTTTAAAGCATCGCTGGAACTAAGCAGCTCTTTGATGAGCTAATATAAAATTCCTTTTCTTAAAAATTCGCCGACTTTACAAAGTCCCCCAGACGTCTAATTTTTTTTTTCATTATTTATTCTCTCGAAATAATACGTTTTTCTTGTTATACAGGCACAAATGCCTACATATGGGGTTTTATGTATGGCAATTATTTCCATTCCCAACAGGCTTTGTCGCCAATTCCGAGGCAATTCTGTAGTTATTAAATTCAATAAATTAATATTTTGTATTTAATTAAGAAATAAAGGTACCATATATGATACCATATTGTAAGAATGTATAGTTTTCCATACAATCCTACCAAACGATACCTCTAGCAATAAAAAAACCTAAAAAATAAAGATTCTGACATCAATACGATCCCGGTAGAAATATACAAATTAGTACCCGATGAAATTGCAATCCCACTCAGTAAACTAATGAATTAATCAGTAATACGTCTATAGCAGTGGTTCTCAAACTGGGGTACGCGAGGGAATCTTACGGGTTACGCGAAGACGTCCTGAAAATATAACCTTTCCTTTCCTTTCCGATGTTCCGTGTGATGAGTCCTCATTTCACGAAGGTCAAGCTTGTCGCCCCTCCTCTCGAATTGGCCTAGTGAAGTAGTGAATTGGTTTCTTGTACTCTCCACCTCACATAGCCAGGTACGCCCGGCTCATCGGGGATTGTTCTGAGCCAGGCGTCTAATCTTCTTTTGAAGATGGCCACGCAACACCACTCGTGTTCCTTAGGTCTTTGGCCAGCTGATTAAAGTCTTGGTCCTCTCACAACAAAACTATTTTCTTTCAGGGTTAAAGATGTTCCCTGTCTAGCCTTTAATTTGGGAACACGACGCAGTCTTCCTTTTCTACTTTCCAGTGTTGTTTGGGGAGTTACAGGGTTCAGAGTAAATTAGGGACTAGTTTCTCCATTATTTTCCGTGTAAATAATGGTCTCTCTCTCTCTTCTCCTTTCCAGTGAATATAGGTTTAATTCGCGTAACCTTTCCCAGTAATTTAGTTCTTTGCACCCACTGATCTTGACTGTGAAGCTTCTCTGAATCACTTCTAGCTGTCTAATCTTCTTTTTTATATGAGCATGTTAGGACCGAGCAGTATTCCAATTTGGGTATGATCAGTGTTTTCAGTAGAGGAATCATTATATTCCTATCCTTTCGTTTAAAGGTTCTCAGTATCTGCCCTGTTATTCTCTTTGCTCTGTTTACTGCTATCTTATTTTGTGTTTCAAATTTCGCATCATCAGTCATTACAACTCTCCTAAATCTTTTGCTTCAGAATTTCTCTGAATTTCCTGTTCCCTTTTTCCGTACCGTAACAGTTGAAATTTCTCAGTGTTAAACTTCATATTGTTGTCTTCCGTCCATTTGTAGAGATCTTATATCTTCTGGGTCTCTTATTTTTCTACTGATCTTTGTGTCATCCGCAAAGGATGTTACTGTGCTGTCTCTGGTAACGTCCTCATCTATGTCAGTTAGCATGATTATGAATAGTAGTATTGGAGCTAATACTGTTCCTTGTGGTGCTGAGCTGAGGACCTCTGATTCTGAAGAAGATATTCCTTGTACTGTAACGACTTGCCGCCGCTCACTAAGGAAATTATATATCCATTTTCCTACTTTTCCTGTTATTTCCATATATTTCAGTTTATTTATTGATTCCATGGTCATACTTGTCGAACGCTTTGGCAAAGTCTGTCTATATTACATCATAGTTTTCATTACTTTCAAGTGCGTCAATAATGTTGGTGTAGTGTTCCATTAGTTGTGATAGGCATGATCTGCCTGACCGAAACACATGTTGATCATTTAATTTTTTTCGAGTTTCCAAAAAGTCAGATTTTCTGTCTAACTATTTTTTAAAATATTTTTGTGAGATGAAATATAAGCGACACTGGCCTATAGTTTTTTGCCTCGGATCGATCTCCTGCTTTATATATTGGGACTATGTTGGCGCTCTTCAAGATGCCCGGTATTTCTCCCCTGTCCAGTGATCGTCTCCATATCCAATATAGGGGCTCAGCGATTGCATTCTTGCAGTTTTTGATCAGTGTGGCATTCCATTTGTCCGGTCCTGCCGCCGTGTGTGCTTTTAGTTTCCCTATAGCTTGCGTAACATCATCTGGCGTAAAGTCGAAGTCCGTTATACTTTCGCCTTGTAGTTCTTCTTTAAAGAATGCGTTTCGTTTCTATCGCATATCAGTTTGTCAGTTTTTGGGATACTAAATGATGATTCGTACTGAGCTCTTAATATTTCAGATACTTCTGTTAGGTCATCAGATAAAGCACTGTCTTCGTTTTTCAACTTCCTTTTTGCAAAATTATAGAAGTACTTTGAGTTAACCTTTATCGCTTCTACAGCGTCGTAGTCTTTTTCTGTATGCTTCTCAATTAGTTCTTGTATGACGCAATCGATACTCTGCAGTTTATCATTTAATATTTTTCTGATGTTTTCTTTACAGTTAGTTAATTTTGCAGTCACTTTTTTTCTCTTTCGGAGCCCTTTTAATTTTATATACGATTAACAAACGGCCACAAGTCACACGGTCGTAAAGAAAGTAAAAATACTCTCTCTCTCTCTCTCTCGAAAATCCAGAAAATACCATGAAAGAATTCAAGGGGTACAGAAGAAGAAAAAGTTTGAGAATCGCTGGTCTAAAGGAAGCCAGAGTATGTCCTGTATTTAAGTAGAGAAACCCAAACACTCCATCCAATTGTCGCCCCATTTCCGTATTGTCAACTTTAACCCATTCACTGCGCCGTGTCATATACCAAAAGGGGTAGCATATCATATATGATACCGCCGCAGTGGATGGGTTAAGTAAAGTATTTGAAAAAAGAAAGTGTACTACTGTACACGATTTTTTCAAATAATTTCAAACTTAATAAATTCCTAATCAAATAGAATATTTTAACAAAAACACAATTTGGGTTTAGAGGTGGAAATCCAACGGAAGATGCCATAAACATGGTATTAGGAAATGTTTATCAGAACTTAAACAGCAAAAACTGTCTTGATCTTCCTCGACTTGTCGAGAGCATTTTATATACTTTCGCCGAAATCTTAATGAATAAACTTCATATATATGAAATAAGAGGAAATATCCTCGATTGTTTTAAATCATATCTGTCAAATCGCCATTAGTACATCAGATTAAGACAATTTATCCGACAAGGGGATGCTAACTAGTGGAGTCCCACAAGAATCTATTCTTGGGCCATTTCTATTTATAATTCACGTCAACGATTTTCATCTTTATCATATTAAACTGCGTACAATATGCAGATGATACCACACTTACTTCTTCCCATCATAACGCAGATTTTCTGATTAATAAAACGAACAGGCAATTAGAAAACGTGTATAAATGGGTGTGCTAATAAACTTTTATTGAACCTGACAAAGTCATCTCGTATGATTATTACCACAAAACACATTAATAAACGCTGTCAAAGAAAAATTGGGACTACTACTACTATTGTAGGGATGAATGAGGTTAGTTAAAGTACTTGGCACTAATTTAGATGAAAAAACTAAATTTCAAGACTCTCAAAACGCACTCCTTAGTTGCCTAGCCGGGTCGAATTTCTGGGGGCAGATCGGGCACTATGTGGGGCTTATGAATTGGGGTCCTGACCAACATACTCCAAAAGAAAGTTTATGCCCCCCCCCCCCGTACCACTAGCATACTCCCTCCTATTTTTGGCTCCGCCCCAAAAATGAAAATAGTCTCATATGAAAATGGAGACCATTTAGAGCATCTTCTCATAGAGATGACCCCCCCCCACCCCTAAAATTGCATAATATATATCGTGTGCAATTTTCAGGCAATTACCTCAAAAATTTGGATTTCTCAAAATTTTCACCACGCGTATTTTCTCAAAATATTTGCTATATCAGAAAATTGATTACACACAAACATCGTTTATGTGTAATCAATTTACTGAGCTGTGTGTTGAATTTCATGTTTTAATTATCATATATTTTTACAGGAATTATAAGAATTTATGCTCTTTAGATTTACTTATGATCCATGCATGATTCTATAAAAGCTGGATTTTTAATTTTTTAAAAAGGTTGAAAAAATGTCAACCAAAAACAAATCTTCGAATGCAGCTTTTGGGTTTGCCACTGAATTCCGCCGATCAATGATTCCTACAAAGGCAGACGTTGTCAGACACTATTTCTTCATTCAAAAGAGAGAAAAAAATCAAGTCAAGGGGATCAGCAACTGCGAACGATTGCTACAATATAGTTACCAAAGATCTCCAAGATATTTGGGCCATGTTCTCTTTCCCTGTCATTCAAGAAAGATCTATTTCTTCTGCAGTGAAAAGATTAATCAGATCAACTCTTTCCTTGAACAAGGTTCCTCTACGTCAAAGGAATGAAAATTTTGCTAAAAAACTTGCTTCATATGATGAAATGTTTGACATTTGTACTTGCAAATATTATGATAAAGGAATAGAAAGGCCGTTTTGTCGATGCGAGGTAAAAATCCCAATGGTAGAGTGGGAGTCATTTGTAGGCCAAAAGCAAAGAATAAATCAATTAGGGCCATTTGATCGTGAAGCTGCCGCTGTCCAGAGACGATCCCTCTCAAGAGCAAGAGAAGAACAAGAGAGGCAACAAAGGTCACAAGTGGAAATGGCAGAGGCTATGGAAATTGTACCATCTTCTTCAGTAGATGACTTTAGCGAAGATATAGAAGACAGTGACAATGAGCTAGAATTCGTGCCCGATGTGGAATTGATTGAAAATGATTAAAATAGGTATTCATACAATGAATTACCATTGGTGGCAGACCGTTACCGTGTGAGTTCGAGAGCTACAGCAGCTATTGTTAATGCTGCATTGAAAGATATGGGAATAATCGATCAATCTAACATGCTTGATAGGAAGAAAATAGAGAGAGAGAATTTGTGTAGGCAAGAAAAATATTGTTAGATCTAGATGTGAAAATGTGAATATTGAATGTATAGGGTTTGATGGAAGAAAGGATGATACGTTAACCAAGCATGGAAAAGAGGAAGAAGAACATTATGTGCTGATCAAAGACCCTGGAGGTATCTATGTAGACCATCTCTGCCCTGACGCAGGAAATGCTCGGTGTATAGCTGATGAAATTATAACGTTCTTAATTGATTCAGCGAGCATCGACACTCTCATTGCTCTGCTATGCGACGGTACTGCTGTCAATACTGGTAGAATTGCTGGTACCATAAAATTGATTGAAATTTTTTTGCATAGATCAGTTCAATGGCTCGTCTCTCTTTTACACATGAATGAACTCCCCTTCACACACATATTTGAAACCATAGACAGAAAAACATCAGGGCCAAATACCTTAAAAGGTTCAATTGGAGCCAAATTGAAATGTGATTTAACCATTTTAGACTTAGTGGCATTTTCACCAGTTCAGGGCAACGTCCAAGATATACCACCGAATGTCGTGAAAGAGTTGAGCAGTGATCAAAAGTATCTCTATGATATGTGCCTAGCAGTGCAATCTGGATGGGTATCTGAAAGTCTAGCCCGCAGGTCTCCAGGTGCCATTCATCATGCTCGCTGGATTACCCGAGCAAACCGGATTCTTCGTTTATATGTATCGACTTTGCATCCCGAACAAAATCTGAAAGAACTGGTACCCATCGTCATGAAATCATATGCTCCTGGATGGTTTCATATCAAATCCCATCCTAAAGCTACTGACGGAGCACGGAATTTTTTTCATTTGATTGTCTTGATGCGAGGATTGGAAGAAAAACATCGCATTATTATGGAACCGGTGTTCCGTAATAATGCCTATTTTGCCAATCCCGAAGCTATCGTACTGTCAATGCTTACTGATAGCAGACAACATGTCAGAGAAGATGCTCTTCAGAAGATACTTCTCAATCGGACACGTTTCAGTGCACACGAAATTTTGAGCTTCCTAAATCTCTAAATTTCGATTCCAAAGACTACTATGAGATGACTGACTGGAGAAAGGAAGCTATCAATCCTCCACCTTTGATAAGGAATTTCAGCAATGAAGAGCTACTGCATACAAGAACAGAACCCTTGAAAATTGCTGCCTTTTCATGCCACAGTCAAAGCGTGGAAAGTGCAGTGAACTTAGTGACAAAAGCATCAGAACAAAGTATTGGCTACGGCAATCGGCACAAATTTATCCTCAATCAACTGGAATCAAGAAAAAGACTGCCACAGTTTGAATGGAAAAGCCAATGGGGACAGGGCACATCCACGAGTAATTAGTGAATTGTGAAGGTAATTTTTAAATTAAATTTGTTTTTACTTCAAAGCTGTTTTGTGTAATAAATGGTACAATAGACTAATTGTCTTCTTTTCAGACAAATATACTAGGCCTATATAAGGTTTATGAATTGGTCTCCTAGGCAATCAGTACTCCAAACTAAAGTTTATGCCACCCTTTTCTATATACCGATAACACTTTTTGGGGATGCGGCAATTTTTCAAGAATTTGAAATTTCTTGGATAATTGCCTGAAAATTGCACATGATGTATATTATGCAATTTTAAGGGGGGTCATCTCTATAAAATAATGCTCTAAATGATCTCCATTTTGATTTATGATACTATTTTTAATTTGGGGGCGGAGCCAAAAATAAGAGGGAGTATGCTAGTGGTACGGAGGGGAGCATAAACTTTCTTTTGGAGTATGTAGGTCAGGAAATCATTTCATAAACCCCACATAGTGCCCATCTAAAAAAAATCATTTTGAATAGATTTCGACCCGGCCTACGTCCTTACCCTATATTATTCCTTCATCCATCTACATTTATTATGTTGCTTTACAGCACGGGGTAGCTCAAAGAAATACATAAAACATCCTTATTATGATTTGAAATCATGTAACATTTCGTGAACTTTATATTTTATTTATTATTACCATTATTTTTTGTGGTCTCTAAAAAATGTTTGCGAACACACTTAAATAATGACAACAGACAAAGTCACGCTTCCCCAATGTTTAGAGTTAAAAATATGTTAAAACTAAATGACTTATACAAATTCAATGTTGCTGTCAATATGTTCAAAGCTATCAAAAAAATCGACATGGCACCCATTCGAAGAGCAATCACCCCCCCCCCCCCCCCCCCCCCATCAAATACACCATCGTTATAGCACCAGACTACCCAGTGATTTTATACACAAACCTAAATATACAATAGAAACTGCGGGAAATGCACTCTTTCAAAGGAGCGGATGTATGGAATGTCATTCTCACGCGTATCAGGCGGGCTTCATCACTAAAGAAGCACTTTATTAGCTCCTACTGATGTATAAGTTCACTACTACCACTTTTATCATGGTAATCAATTTTGTAATCAACTATTTTACATATGCTAATTTTGTGACCTTTAATTGCGTAATCTATTCTTTTTATTAATAATAATAATAATATTATTATTATTAAGCAGCATTTATTATCTGCTCAATATACAATAATTGATTTAATTTAAAATTATGTAACCTTTTGTAACTTAATATAAAATAAATAGTCGTTTCACAATTATTCACGTCATTGTAAATTGTAAAAGTACTGTATTTCTTTTATCAATAAAGGTTGTTCAGTATTCAACATTTACTATTATTATTGCTGCTGTTATTATTATTTTTTGTCGTCACTACTACTATTACTCGACACTTTCATTGTTTTATGTAGTATTTTTTACTAAATATACAATACATTTAATTTGAAATCGTGTAACATTTTGTAAACTTCATATTGTACTTATTATTTTTTGTCCTCTCTATTATCATTACTTGCCACTTTCACTATTTTTATGTAATAAATAAGGTAAATGCCATTAACTTTGCCTAAAAAGCCTCCATACTTCCGAGGGCATATTCGGGTGAAAGTCCCGTAAATGTAATGTCATAATTATCTATAAAAGTTGTAAAACTCCGTGACTCGTATTCTTTTTTCAATAAAAAAAGTACGAAATTTGAAAAAGTTTATTTGTTTACTACTTCTACGAACACGTAAACTGGTTACGATGTTTAACTAGAAAGTAATACAAAATAGGTAACTTCGGTAGACTGTCAAAATAAAAAGATTCTCGAGGTTAACCTTTTAACGACGGGTATATTTTTCTTTAAACCTAAAAGTATAAGAATTATCGTTATTCGGGACTAAATATTTCGATAATTGATCACTTAAATGACGCGCCGTTGGGTTCCTTTTCTGACCACTAAACCACGCGCGTATAAACGTGTTGAAACGTTATATTGTAGTACAATTTATATTATTATTATTATTTTCGGTCGGACTGTAAGCCACGATCGTGGCTCGGAGCAATGAAATAGTTAATCAATGAAAACTTTCATAAAAAAGTTCACCTAAAAGCAAAATTTGTAAAAAGCATAAAAATTACTTATTAGTAATGATCGTTTGGTTTTTGAAATTTTTGAATTTGTCACCAAAAAGAAATAACACCAAGCAAAAACGAAATATTACCAATAAGTAATTTTCTGCGATTTTCAGAAAGTTTCTAGGCGAACTTTTTCCCGAATGAACATTATTGTTGCTCTATATCATTATCAAAGAGAATCTTCAATCCAATTAAAATAAACGATGCAGAAATATAAAGTTCATTATTTATGTTCAGAGTGAAGGCTTACCTCTTCGAACCAATGAATTTCTCAGTGAAATTCTTATTTCGCAAGATTAAGCACGGCATAATTTTACCTCCGTACTAGCAGCCGAGGTCACATGACAGCGGGAATCTATAGCCTAACGTGGAGCCACGGGTCGCTACATCATCTGAATACGGACGACGGTCACCCATCAAATTAAATCCCAGACCCAAACGTTGCATTAACTTCACTGATCTTACGGAAAGCTGCGGAACGACTTGACCAGGTCGTCGCTCGCTTAACTTTGTTTGTGTGACTATAATTTTAGAATTCCGGTTACTTAACACTAACTGCTCCTACCGAGTATACTTGATTCTCATATAACTTCCTGTGGTGCTCGACTGAGTACGTATTTTTTTTTTTTTTTTTTTTGGGGCGTTTACCGCCATTTCCCGCTATACGCTAGCGGATATCATGGCGAAGCAGAATATGAGAAAGAGAAACGGAGACGGGGGAAAGGCACTAGAAGTGGGAGGACCGCGGACGACGGGTGAGAAGTCACCTAAAGCTCAGAGAGGAGGCGAGATTGGGAGAGGAAAAGGAAAAGACGGTCAAGCGAGGAGAGGGCTCTCAGCGAGCATAAGACGTAAACGATCGGGGAGGGGGAAATCAGAGAGGAACGGGAAGGCGCGACGACGTACTGACGACAGGGTGGGGCATTCCACAAGGATGTGAAAGACGGTGAGGGGCGACTGGCAGGAGGCGCAACAAGGAGCCTCCTGCCGGGACATAAGATAGCCGTGCGTGAGGCGCGTATGGCCGATGCGAAGCCGCGCAAGGACGACCTCTTTGTGTCGGGAGCGGTGGAAAGAGGACGCCCAATATGACAGGCGGGGGCGGATGGACCAGAGTTTATTTCCGGTGGCATCGTCCCAGGACTGCTGCCATATGCGGTCGTAGAGGGACCGAAAGACCTGCACATAGTCAGAGAAGGGGAGCGGGCGGGGGAGGGGAGGCATCGAGGCGGCGGACCGGGCTGTGCGGTCAGCCGCCTCATTACCGGAAACACCGACATGGGCAGGAACCCAGCAGAAGGTGACCCGGATCCGGTGAACGGTGTGCAGGACATGGTACTCCTGTTGAATAATGCGTACGAGGGGGTCCGGGGAATCATAGCGCTCGAGCGCTTGAAGGGCGCTCAGCGAGTCCGAAAAGATGGTACAGGAAGACCGCGAAAAACCCGATACCAGACGGAGGGCTTCCAGAAGGGCAAAGAGCTCCGCGGAAAAGATGGAGGCCTGAACCGGCAGGGGGATACCCCGGGAGGTAGGTGACAGCGACGGAGAGAAGACGGCGGCCGCGACACCTGCAGGGGAGCGCGAGCCGTCGGTGTAGACGGGAACATCGTCCGAGTGTACGGGAAGATGGGCCAGAAAAGAAGACCGGAGGACGGTAGGAGGAGACTCCTTACGCAGGCCACGGAGCGCCTGGCAGCGGCAGATAGGGGTGGTCAGCCAGGGGGGCGACAGGTCGAAGGAGAACGGCAGAATAGAGGGTGGGGGATCCCCAGGGACGAAAAGATGTCGGCCAGGGAGGCAGCGAAATGCCACGTGTCAGGCCGGGGTAGCGCCTGGGAGATCGCGGAGAAGAGTAGGGACCTCGGGAGGCGGCAGATACGAAGGTAACACTTCGCCATGAGAAGGCCCCGGCGAAGGGGCAGGGGGGGGTGTCCGCAGTCCACCTGAAGACTAGCGACAGGGGACGAGCGGAAGGCACCCGACGCCAGGCGAAGGCCACGGTGGAGAAGAGGATCCAGCATACGGAGTGCCGGAGAGGAGGCGGAGCTGTAGACCACACAGCCGTAGTCGATGCGGGATTGCACCAGGGAGGTGTACAGGCGCAGCAGAGTACGCCTGTCCGCCCCCCAGGTCATGTGGGACAGGTGACTCAAAAGGGAGAGGGTGCGGCGAGATGATTGCCGCAACCGCCTAAGGTGTGGAACCCAACCGAAAAATTCGTCGAGGGTCATACCCAGGAATCGAACGGATGGGACGAGGGGAAGAGGAGTGCCGGCAAGGGTAAGGCGAAGGTATGCGACAGACGGAGGCGCCGAGGACGGAAAAGCATACTGGAAGACTTAGAGGGTGAGAAAGCATAGCCAACCGAGGACGCCCAGCGAACCACCGCGTTGATGGCTAGCTGGAGTCGACGTTCAGCCAAAGACGGGAGGCGGCCAGAGCAATAGATAGCCAGGTCATCGGCATAGAGGGAGCTACGAACGGAAGTAGGCAGGACCGTAGCGACTGTGTTCATCACTAGTGAGAAACACAGAACGCTAAGGACACTACCCTGAGGGACACCCTCCTCCAACGGAAAGCGGTCAGAGAGGGTAGAACCGATGCGGACGCGGAAAGAACGGGCGGACAAGAAGTTATAAATAAAGGAGGGGAGAAAGCCTACGAAACCCAGGGAGCGTAAGCAGTCAAAGACCGCGCTCCGCCGAGTAGTATCGTAGGCCTTCTGGAGGTCGAAAAAGACGGCGAGTACAAAGTGACGCCGGGAGAAAGCCTCCTGCACGTCGTGGCTAAGGAGGAGGAGGAGGAGGGGGTCGGTGGTAGACCGGAAGCGCCGGAAACCAGCCTGGGTAGCAGGGTATTGGTCACTCGCTTCCAGAGTAAGGGACAGCCGCGAGGCGACCATCGCCTCCATAACCTTGCAGGCGCAGCATGTCAGGGAAATGGAGCGATAGTTCGACGGGAGTGAGGGGTCTTTATCGGGCTTCGGGATGGGGACGACGATGGACTCACGCCACCGGTCCGGGAATGAACCCTCCAACCAAATCCGGTTATAGAGGTCCAGTACAAAGCTGAGAGCAGAGGGGTGGAGGTGCCGTAACAAGTCATAGGGGATATTATCGGGGCCGGGTGCGGAGGAGCGTCGGGGGCGGAGGGCCTCCCGAAGCTCCGTCATGCGGAGGAGGTGATTATAGGGGTCATCCCTATGAGGTGGAAAATCCGGTGGGTCGCGGCGGGAATCGGAACTGGAGATGGCTGCGAAGTGCGCCGCGAGTGCGTTCGCGACGGCCTCCGGATCGGAGACGAACTCGTCGTCCCCGACCGGAAGCACCGGGGGTCGAGGGGGGACACGGGTCCCCTCAAAGCTACGCACCTTGCGCCAAACAGTCGAGGAGGAGATCCCGGACACGTAACTCCGCCAGGAGGTACGCCGGGCCACTGCCTTCAGGCGCTGAAACTCTATCTTGTGCTCCAGCTGGCGGGTCCGGTAGAAGCGGCGGCCGGCACGGCGCCGCTCCTGAACGGCATGGGAGCACTCTGGGGTGCACCATGGGACGCTTCGCGGCCTGGGGGAGCCAGAGGTACGGGGGATGCAACTGGCGGCAGCCGAGAGGATCTTATTCTCGAGGAAGGCGAGGGCCTCACTGACGGAGGGAAAGGCAGGAATTGATGGCGAGATCGCCGTGCCCCTCGCGTATGAGGCCCAGTCTGCTCGGGCGAACAGCCAGCGGGGGCGGACAGAGGTGGGGGGGGAGGAGACGGGTCGGGGTAAGACACACTGGGAAGTGGTCACTGCCGGAAGAATCCAGCAGGACCTCCCAGGTGAACTCCGTCACGATTTCGAGGGAAACCAGGGAAAGGTCGATACAGGTGAAACTGTCGTGGGCCGAGTGAAGGCAGGTTGGGGAGCCATCGTTCAGAAAGGTGAACTCGAGCTCGTCCATAAGGGAGAGAAGGGTCCCGGAGAGAAAGGTGGAGCAAACGTCCCCCCAGGCCGGGTCCCGACTGTTGAAGTCCCCGAGAATCAGGAAAGGACGGGGAAGCTGAAGAATTAGGTCACGGAGAGAATCGGGTGGAGGGCGTACGTTAGGGGAGAGGTAAAGAGAGCAGACCGTGAGCTGGCGCCCCAAGGAAAGGCGCACGGCCACAGCTTGCAGGACTGTACGGAGCGGGAGGGGGCGGAAAGGGACGGAGCGGTGCACGAAGACCGCGGCGCCCCCCCCTCCCCGCCCCATCGAGAGGCGGGGAAGGGAGCCCGCAGTAACCGGACACTCGAGGGAGGGAAGGGGATCCCAGAATCGTCTCCTTAAGGCAGAAACACGCCGGACACCTGGAGGCCAGGAGAGAGGAGAGACTCTCGAGGCCTACCAGGAGCCCGCGGATGTTCCACTGCAGGAGCGAGGTATAGGGAGGGGTAGGAAAGTCAGCGTAAAGGATGGTTATGGGGTGGGTGGGCCGATCGGGCGGCCCGAGATTAAAGAGGGAATCGGAAAGCCCCGGAGTTCAGCGAGGGACGCCGAACGAGGGCGAAGGCGAGGGTCACCCCGACGAGGGGGCGATGTGGAACCAGACGCCGGCAAGTCCTCCAGAAGAGGAGTCTCCCGGACGTCCGGGGGAGAGCGATGCAGAGAAGGGGATGTGAGAGGTATCCAGAATGCCCCTCCCTTCACCAGAGGTGCGGGGGAGGCAGGACTACGAGGGGGAGTGGAAAATAATACCTCACCCAGAGGCATTGGCAGGTCGAGGAGAGAGATGGGGCGGGTCAAGCGCGGGGGCGTGCACGTCCCACCCACGCCGACCAGGCGGGCGAGTTCCCCCTCCAGTGGGTCCATCGACCGGGCCGGAGAGGGGTGTATCTCAGCCCCCACCACGAGGGCCGTCGGGGACCCCAGGGGGGAGCGTGCATAACGGTTGCGCATTGGGGACGGTGAGGACACCGGGGCGGTAGGGCGAAGGGGGCGTTTGTGTTTGGGAGAGGAAGCTGATGCGAGGCTTATGGCTTCGAACCTTTCGGGGTCACCACTGGCGCGGCGCTTGCGGCCCCTACCCCTCCGTCGTGCGGCCCGCATGGGTGACGGCGGGTCACGATCCGGAATGGGGGTGGCCGAAGGCGCCGGTGGAGAGGGCGTAGAAGGGGCAGGGGGGTTGCCGACGAAGCATCGGCGTTCGCGGAGGGAGCACGTGGGGACGCGCTGGTAGTACGGGGAGCCGCGGTAGGAGTCCGCTGGGCGGCAAAGGATGGACTGGGAGTAGCGGACACGGTGGGTGGAGGCGCGTTGGGAACCGCCGGTGAGGACGGGTCCGGGAACGGAGAGCCTCGGCGTACGAGGCACCACGCCGGGCCTCGCAGCCACGCAACCGGTCCCGCGCCTCCCGAGCGCTGAGAAACTCTGATGAACAGAGGGCCCGAACCTCCCTTTCAAAGAGGAAGGACGGCAAGAGCGGGATGAAGCAGGGTGTGGTCCATGGCAGTTGGTGCAGGAAGGCGGAGCAGTACAGGGCAAGGGGTGGGGAGGGCCGCCGCAGCGGACACACAACGGGGCCGGCTGACGGCAGGAGCTGCTCACGTGGCCAAACCTATTGCACTGAAAACAGCGCGTAGGATCTGGCACGTATGGTCGTACTGAGAATTCGCACGCTCGTCTCTCACCAAAGCCCCAGAATACCGAAACGGGGGGCACCAGTGAGTCGAAAGTGAGGAGCAGGCGAGGAGAAGGGGCGGTTGGGGATCGCGATCTGTCGGGAAAGCGGTACACCCTCACAACACCCTGGGAGGCGAGGTCAATCTGGAGGTCTTCCACCGGGATGGGTAGAAGACGAGCAGCGTAAATTGTGCCCTGGCACTGATTGAGGCGGGGGTGGGGGGACACCGTAATCCCGCAGCCCAGGACATTGGGGATAGCGAGCAGAGAGGAGGTTTCGACAGAGGAACGCGACCTTATCAGGATGGAGCCATCCCTATGAGGCCGAAGGTCAAAACGAGCCATCCCCGTCACCCCATGGATCGCTCGAAAGAGGCGTTCATGGTTAGTGGGGAGGGGCCTGGAGGAGGAGGGGCGGAGGACGAGGAACTTGTCCACCGTCCTAAGGCCGAGCGAAGACGTCGGGCCAAACACCACCGGTACTTCGAGGGGACGGGGAGACGAGAAAGGCGGACGGCGACGTCGGGTCCCACGTCCCCCAAGGGCCGAGGGGGCCGGGGGCGATGAGGCCCGACCGGAGTGGGAGGCGACCGGGGCCGCGGGCTTCCCACCTGAGGGCGAAAAAGCAGGTGGGTCCCTATCGGGACGTGGAATATGGGGGGATCCAGGGGTCGGGGGGTCCACTGCAGGTCCATCCGCCACTGGCGGGGGTCGGGCAGCGGCGCCACGAGCCTGGGGAAGAGAGGGAGAGGAGGTGTCGGCAAGAAGAGCAGACGGGGTGGGCGAGGGCTGCCGACTGCCCTTACCAGACCCAAGGTCCAAAGAGGTAGTCAGAGGGAGGTCAGATGCACAAGCCGGGTCGTCAACGAGGTCCATTAGATTTGTAAGTGTTTCCATAAAGAAATTTTTTATTGTTGTTTCGCGCCCGGGGCCGCGGGGAACCGATTACCCGGGGCCCAAGGGGACCAAGCGCATGCCGGCGGGGGATGGGTGCCTCGTCCCATGTAGGTACCCCCGTTTCAAAGGGGCCCTAGCAGCGTCGAAAGTTCTCCCCCGCCGGCAGCAAAGACCAAGGCCCCCCAGGGTCCCAGGCCTGGGCACCCTACCAGCCAACTTAGTCCGGCCCCGGCCATGGGAGCGAGACCCCCAGCGACCAGCCCCGGCAGCCCACGGGGCGCGCGAAGTGAACAGAGAAAGCAGAAAAAACAGAGGGGGCAAGGAAGAGGGTAAAGAGGGGAAGACAGGAAAGAGGGGAAGACAGGAAAGAGGGGGCTGTAGGATAGCAGGGTATGCTAAAAGTCCACTTCGCAACCGGGCGGGGGACCCGGCAGGGCCCCCAGCCGCGGCTGACCCCCCTCGCCACATGGAGGCAGGAGCCCGCGGGCGATCCACCCCAGAAAGACCGCCCGCGGGGAGGGGGACTGAGTACGTATACTCGATTTGGGTTTTCTGTTGATCACTGAAACCCACTGAATCAATGATGGCATTGAAATGGAGCAGTTAAAGGGTTAATGTTCACAGGTCCTTTCTGAGATTAAATAAAAATCATTAAAAGTTATCTAGAACAATATCAATAAAGGGTTATATATATTTGGAAACAAAAGACAACCCAATCTATATATATAAAAGGCTAATGCTGGTTGTCTGTGTCTATATCACCCTAAAACACAGAAACGGTTCTCAAGAGAAAAAATTATTAGATAAAAGTTGCTTAAAATTAATCGAAGCCTACGGGAAAATTATAATCTATATATACAAAGCTGAAATCAGATAATTTTTGTTTATGTGCTTATTCCAGAAAATAATAATAATAATGATGACTGGGGTTTAACTTCCCTTCGCAACATCTAAGGTCATATGACGGAGGGGACCTACAGTTTTACGTGGAATCCGAACCTCGGATCGCCACATAATCTGGACGCGGAGGAGGGTCTCCCATCCAACTAACCCAGACCCAATGTCGCTTAACTTCGCTGATCAACGGGAAGCGGTGTTATGACATTGGCTACGACGTAGCCCGGAATGTTCTTAAAAAAAATTAAAATTGCCCCCGTGGATTGTTTAAACCTGGATTTCATGAGTTTTCCATGTCAGAGGTCTCTTTAGACGATATATATATATATATATATATATATATATATATATATACACACACAACTGCAAAGAACACGCAGTATAAATAACGTAAAGAACGACGCTTGTATAGGAGATATTCCGCGCAAGACGAGAGAGAGAACGAAACAAATGAAAAAATGAGGTAACCACCCGGGAATCGAACCCGGGATCTTCCGATTGCCGGTCAGATGCGATATCATTACACCATGGGCCTCACTCTTCCAAATGCCGTAATTCTTCTACATACTCGCAGAAACCAATGCCCTAAGGGGCACCTCCCGCATGCCGTAACATTATATACATTCAACTGCAAAGAACACGCAGTATAAATAACGTAAAGAACGACGCTTGTATAGGAGATATTCCGCGCAAGACGAGAGAGAGAACGAAACAAATGAAAAAATAGAATTACGGCATTGGAAGAGTGAGGCCCATGGTGTAATGGTATCGCATCTGACCGGCAATCGGAAGATCCCGGGTTCGATTCCCGGGTGGTTACCTCATTTTTTCATTTGTTTCGTTCTCTCTCTCTCGTCTTGCGCGGAATATCTCCTATACAAGCGTCGTTCTTTACGTTATTTATACTGCGTGTTCTTTGCAGTTGAATGTATATAATGTTACGGCATGCGGGAGGTGCCCCTTGGGGCATTGGTTTTCTGCGAGTATGTAGAAGATTACGGCATTTGGAAAAGTGAGGCCCATGGTGTAATGGTATCGCATCTGACCGGCAATCGGAAGATCCCGGGTTCGATTCCCGGGTGGTTACTCATTCTTTTTTCATTTGTTTCGTTCTCTCTCTCTCGTCTTGCGCGGAATATCTCCTATACAAGCGTCGTTCTTTACGATATATATATATATATATAATCCAGGCACGTGTAGAGGGGGTGGCTACAGGGGCTTGAGCCCTCCCATTTGCTCCTTCATGCCTCAGAAGCTGTTGTTTAGCCGATCAGCCCACCCTGATCGAGCAAGCCGGCGGCACGCAGGTAACCGATCGCCCTCTCCGGAGTGGACCAGAGGTTCAGCGCACTAGTGATGTTGTGTTGTGTTCTATGTTGTGCTAGAGCGGTACAGTCTGTCATAATGTGTTCAATTGTTTGTGGTGTGTCCTGGCACATGTGGCAGGTGTCGTCTATGGAATTGTCTAGTCTGTGTTTATATGTCCGTAAGTTCGGGTGATGTCCACATTGGAATCGTGCTAAGTTAACTCGATCCGATCTGCTCAGGCTGATCTCTGACCTGTTAATGGGTGGCGGCTTCGCACCTAGGACCGCATTCGGACCGAGTCGTGTCAGTGCTGTGTGGGTTAGGTGTGGGTGTGTGTGTGTGTGTGTGTTTTCTGTACTGTGTGATGTCTGTGGGGCGTGGTATGGAATGGAGTATTTGGTTATAATGTCTCTCTGGTGTTACCTTAATGGTGCGAGGTGTTGGTGCGTGATTGTACATGTAGTGGCAAGGGTGTTGTGGGTTAGTTGTCGCTGCTGCCATGAATTGTGTTCCCCTCATGTTTAAATGTTCCCTAACTTTCAGTATTTTTGTTTCTGTGTGCAGGTGTTCTATTGGTGTTGTTTGAGTGCATCCTGTAATGATACGAAATGTGTTGTTTTGTATTGTCTGTAAGGTGTTTGTGTGTGTGTTTGAGATAATGGGTGCCCAGCATGGGCTAGCATAGTCCATAACTGAACGAATATATTGTTTGTATATGAGTTGTTGTTGTTTCCTGCTGGTGTCCAAAATTTGTGCCTGTTAGTACCCTAAGCGTGTTAAGTCTTGACGTACATTTGTTTTTAATGTCCTGAATGTGGTTTGCAAAAGATAATGATGTGTTGTATGTGACCCCAAGTATTTCGGTCCTGTGAGTGTGTGGAATGTTGATGTTGTTTAGTGTAAGCTGTGGAATTACCTGGTGTTCTTTTGTGTTGCTTGTAAGCAAGGTGATGGTTGATTTTGTGGGCGCTACTTTGAGTCTATTGTGTGTGAGCCAGTCTTGTATACTGTTTATGTATGTTTGTAGGTTATTTGTAGCGGTGTCAATGTTGTTGTGGGTGGATGTTAGAGTGATGTCATCTGCATATGATGATAAGGTAAGCTTGTTATCTATGGGTGTTGGAATGTCATGCATGTATAAGTTGAAGAGTGTTGGTGAGAGAACAGAGCCTTGAGGGACCCGTTCGGAAAAAGCTTGTTTTTGGATGACTTGCTATTAAATGTGACATGTGAGTATCTTCCTGAAAGATAGTTGCTCAGCCACCTTTTGGTGTTATTGTGCATGTTTGTGTTGAGTATTTTGTTTATGAGAGGGAACCGTGGGATAGCATCAAATGCTTTACTAATGTCTATTGTTGTTAATAGTGTACGTTGAGCTGGTCGTCTGGAGTTGATGCCATCCATGATGTGCTGCGTGAGGTTAGTGAGTAATGTCGTGGTTGAGTGGTGAGGTCTGAATCCATGTTGAGTAGGCGATAGTGGAATGTGTGGGTTGGTGATTTGTAAGATTAGTCTTTCTGTTACTTTGGAAGGTGTGCATAGTAAAGTAATGGGTCTATAGGAAGCTGGTTCTGTTGGATTTTTGTTTGGTTTGAGTAGTGTAATAATTTTACCTTGTTTCCATATATCATGAATAATACAGTGTTGGTATGAATATGTGCTGATATTTGTGAGAGCTAGTATTCCTTGTGGGCCCAAATGTTTAAGGTGTATGTTAGATATGTTGTCTGGTCCAGTAGCCTTCGAATTCTTAATGTTTTTGATGATCTTGGTGGTCTGGTCTGTATTGAAAGGTGTAATGGTCGTGTCAAGTCTGTAGGTTTTCTTGTGTCTGGCTGTTTGTCTGTCTGCGTGTTTCTGGTTGTTGTTGTCTGTTTAAGTGACTTAGCTTTGCGTAGTGATTAACTAGAATGTTAGCTTGTTGTGTGTGTTGGGATATTATTTTATGGCTTCTGTGTGTGGTGTTTGTGTGTTATATTTGAGGTTGTTACATTGCCTTATGAGGTGGGCTATTTCTCTAGTGTAATTTGGGTTGTATTTCCTAATGTTGCCCTTCAGTATGTATTTGTTTGCATTATTGATGATCTGATTAAATGTCTTGAGTGTTGTATTGATGTTTATGATGGGTGTGCTGTTTAATGTGGTGAATTGTTCCTCAGTCTGTATTTTGAACTGTTCCCAATCAGCTTTCTTGTAATTTCTGTAAGTGTGCCTAAGGCTGTTGGGGCAGAGTGTAGAATGTGTTGTAATGATGATGGGCAGGTGGTCTGATGACAGTTGTTTTTCTGTTCTCCATTGTGTATGTGTTGCTAGTGAGGGGGAACAGAACGTTATGTCTGGGGAGGAGTTTGAGTATCCTGCTTGATGTGGTATGTGTGTATGTTCTTCTGTATTGTTAAGAATGAAGAGGCTGTTTAGTTGTGTGGCTATGTTGGCGCCTCTGGTGGTGTTTTGGTTGCGCAGGTACCAACTAGTGTCTTTGGCGTTGAAGTCTCCTCCTAAGATGACATTAGTGAGAGAGGCCAGATTGTGTAACTGGATTGTAATTGGCTGGCACCTGAGGTGAACTATCTGGTGGGATGTAAATGTTGATTAGTGTGGTGGTGTGTTTTCCGCGTGTTTTAATGTTAACTGCCTGTATTTCTATCGTGTTATCTGCTTGGATTGTGTTTGTAATGTTTTGGGTAGCATCAGTGTAGCTAATGCTTTTACGTATGTAAGTAATGAGTCCACCCCCGTTACCCCCAGTACGATCTTGACGGATCGCCGTGAAGTCAGGGATGGTGGGTGCCTCAGAAGTTGCTGAAAGTGCCTGATTTCTTACAACAGCTAATAGAAAACAATGACAAAAGAACAAAAATATATTTCAATGATATTAGAAATTTAAACAGCTCTCTTGCATTTGCATCTATTGGACCTCACATTTCACCACCAAGGGGGTTTGGTCTTTACTGTTTTAGAATTCATGGTCAGATTCATCATCTCATTGGGCCAGTAAAACCAACAGACAATTCGCCAACATATGCCAGTTTGTATTTTATGGACACAGAGCAGGGAATTCAAGAAAGACTTGGTCATCATGAAAACTCAGGGTCATTCCATGTCAAGTCAGCCACCTAAAACACACACCCCTTTCAATTTTGCTCATACTTGGCACAATAGCAGATATACATGCCAAACTTAAATTCCCAAATTATTAGAGCTGACTGACCTTTGGTTACTGAGATACAAGATCACAAAGTTGTGACATTTTGACCTTTTTTGCGTTAAATGACTATTTTCAAAACGGTGTAACTAAAAAACTATTAAAGCTAGAGCATTGATTTTGGTCTCATTTTAAAGCTCTTTAGTAGCCCCTTGTTTATTGTCTCTACTGTGGAAAATAAAAAAATCCCTTCAAAAGTTGACCTTTAATAAAAAAAAAATACCTTCTAAAAAATTCAATTTTTTTACATTAATACCTTGAGTCATGTACAACAAAATCCCAAGAAGCTGTAAGTGGCTGATAACTAGTTCAATGTATAAAAAATAATGAATTCAAGCAACATTTTGAAAAAAGTCATTTTATACAAAAATTGTCAAAAAGTCATGACTTTGTGACCTTGTATGTCAGTAACCATTTTTGTCTAAGGTCAGCTCAATCTCTTACAAATACAACCCATATCTACATACTATCTGCCGCCTTCTACAAACAAGCAAATGCTTATTTTTAAATATTTGTTCTTTACCCACCTCACCTGTATGTTGTGCATGTACAGTATGTGATGGTTTTCAGTAGTTGACAAGATTCTTGTGGGCCACCCAATTTATTGTGATTTCTAGAAGAGAAAACAATTTTTAATGTATACCTAGATAGCTACCTAATTAACAAATACAAGTAACATATTAAAATGTACATACAATATGTATAGGTATAGTGCTCATTGATTTCCATTTATCACAACTTAAAATGTATGCAGTGTATATATAGTTACATGACCATTTTAATTTGGAATTCTTACCTTTCTGTGCTGTAGATCTGCCAAAGCTTTGGATGCCTTCAAAGTAACTTCTTTGCAAATCCTGTATGTTCGTCCATTAGTAGTAGATGCCTCAACTTGTGTTAGAATATCTGAATATGGTAAGATTAATTCATCTGGTCGACCAGGATACACAAATGATGGGTTTGGGCCATGAGGATGAAGGAATGTGACTTTTACTTCTCTATTCTCTGGTATCTTTTCCAGCACATATGCCACCCACCAATGGCCATCATATGCAGCAGTAACAAAACCATGTATTTTCTCCTCAGTCACAACTTCTTCCTTTTCAGTAACTTTCTCAATATTTGAATAATCTGATAATGAATAATGTTTAACCTTAAGAGAAGTCAATGAAACTGGCTGTAAATGGTGTAATTTCTGTGTACCAGCAATAGTCCTTGCAGTTGAGTGTCTTTCTTGGAGAAGTTGGCTTTCCTCTTCATGCTCTTTATTGGTTGAAAAATGACATTTTATATTTACAATATTTTCACTTGCAAATGTATATAACTGTTCTGCAGTAAGGATCTGTTCATCATAAGGTCGTTGTAGACTAGCTTTTGCAGCTAATCTCTCAACTGTGCCTCCAACACCATCACAGGGTCCCTTTCCATGACTTGTTGCAAAAAAATTCCATTCTGCCTCAATTCCAAAATCATCTCTGTGATGGCAAAGATTCAAAAAGTTTTTGCAGTTCTTATACTGTCCTGCACACCCATCTGAAAAGTAAATTATTTTGTGGATGGAACCGATGGATGAGATATTATCTTTTAGAAATTTTATCAGATGCTTTTGAAACAAATGTACAGCAACTGTGTTATGGATATTACACTCTGAAATAATAACAAAGCTAAGGTGAGCAATCTCATCTTCCTTTTTATAGTAAATAACAAATGGATGTAGAGTAGCCATCTCATTGTTCCAGTGAAAGCTCTGAACCTCATCTTGAAGAATAAAGGAATAATTTTCAGCAAAATCACACACAGCAAGGACCTCACCATCTTTCAAAGACATTTTTGTTTCATGGTAATAAGTTGCTTGCATCTTTGTCTTGAAGTCACGTATCTGGTATTCTTTCAGTTGGTTACAGAATTATCATTTATTTTTTATACATTGAACTAGTTATCAGCCACTTACAGCTTCTTGGGATTTTGTTGTACATGACTCAAGGTATTAATGTAAAAAAATTGAATTTTTTAGAAGGTATTTTTTTTTTATTCAAGGTCAAAGGTCAACTTTTGAAGGGATTTTTTTTATTTTTCACAGTAGAGATATTTAACAAGAGACAATAAACAAGGGGCTACTAAAGAGCTTTAAAATGAGACCAAAATCAATGCTCCAGCTTTAATAGTTTTTTAGTTACACCATTTTGAAAATAGTCATTTAACGCAAAAAAGGTCAAAATGTCACAACTTTGTGACCTTGTATCTCAGTAACCAAAGGTCAGTCAGCTCTAATAATTTGGGAATTTAAGTTTGGCATGTATATCTGCTATTGTGCCAAGTATGAGCAAAATTGAAAGGGGTGAGTGCAAAAAGTGCCATTTTGTGGCTGAGTTGACATGGAATGACCCCTCAGTGATTGATGAACAAATGCTACGTGACTTACTAAGAATACTAATGAAGTCAATCCATATGCCAAGTCTTTTAAAATAATGAAGGAAATTGAGGAAGAAAAAAGACGGATAATGAAATAAAGGGAGTTACGAGGGTGTTAACAATTCTTTGGATATGCGACGATACAATGAACCTACCTCTACAGGCATGGCAGCAATTTTTGTTGCGCCAGATGGAGAACTGCCTGCATATATACAATTTACAATAAACTCAAAAGAGGAAGGAATTAAGGCACTTTCAGCAATGAACCCAAATCAAGACCTTATGGTTTACTCCCTTGCTTTTTCCTTATGTTGAAACGGGCTGGCAAGTTGGACTTGAACATAATGAAGAAAACATGACAGCCAGGCAAAACAAAATAACACTGCTTTAATTTTATTCATATCGCTTAGCAATTTGTGAAAACTTTTCACTCCTTCATGCCTCAGGAAAACTACTCCAGCAGTACACATTGTAGATATGTATGTTTCAGTTGAAGGAAACAGGCTAAAATTTATTAGAAAAAAAAAAAAAAAAAAAAAAAAAAAAAAAAGCTCAGAGTTGAATGTTATCAAGGTCTTATTGACATTAACACAAGGGCTGAAGAAAATGTCACTCCACGGAAAATGGTCACTCTTCCCTCTTCATTCATTGGAAGTGCAAGAAATATGCAGCAGAATTGAGCATGGTTCATGCAGCGCCCTAAACTTGTATCAAGAGTTTTTTATTCCAAACTTAAAAACCTATTAAAAGAAGTAAACAAGGGCAAAATATTTGGTGACATCAAGTCAATAATATGTCAGTGAATTTACAGAAAAGCGGCTTGCCTCATGCCCACATTTTAACAGTTTTATAAGATAACTTTAGGACCAGAGATTTAACTCACACTGACCAAATAATATGCGCCGAAATTCCTGAACTACAAAAGAACTCAAGACTATGACATTGTAAAGTCTTCCATGGTTCATGGTCCAGATGGCGATATCAACCCACATTTTTTTTTAGCATGGGTGGCAGAAAATGCGCTAAAGACTATCCCAAATCTTTTGCTAATGAAACAGATCCCAATGTTAATGGCTATCCTCGCTATAGAAGACGAAATGATGGCAAACGAATAATTCTGAACATTAAGGGAACCAATGTTCAAACAGATAATACTTGGATTGTGCCATGCAATCCATCTCTCTCCTTGGGGTACAATGCACATATAAATGTGGAAGTTTGTTTAATTGTAAAGGCGGTGAAATATTTATATAAATTTGGAAAAACTATATATGGCTATGGGTTGATTGCCTGATATCTCTCATCCGTTGGAAATTTCCAGCAGATTTCAATGCCCTCTGTATTTTAGTGCTGCCTAATGGTAAAGAAAGAAATTACCTTGCCTTATTATTTCGTTGGGTCTCGCTTCTGGTTGTAGGGCACGACGATCTTTTACGATGTAGGGCCGCTATACGATGGAGTTACACGAGTTGATTTGATTTAATTAACATAGGCAATCACTATATTTAAATTCCTGAAGGTACGGGCCTATCCTTTTGAGTTATTAGGTTCATATTACTTGTTATTCACTCGGAACTTATAGAAAGATTAAGTATACCTTCTTTGCTTAAAAGCATTGCTTAACATAAGCAGCTCTCAGTGCCGCAAATATAAATCTCTCTCTTAGGAATTCACTGATTTTACAAAGTTCGTTGACTCTTCTCTCGAAGTAATTTTCATGAGTCAGCAATAGAAAATTTTGATACAAAATAATTCGTTTTTCTTCTTGTTATGTGGACCCAATGCCTGAATATTGGGTTCTATGTATGGCAATTACAGTATTTTCATTCCCAATAGGCTATGTCGCCAATCCTGAGGCAATTTTGTAGATATTTAATTCAATGAATTAATAATTTGTATTTAATTAAGAAATAAAGGTACCACATACGATACCACACTGTAAGCATACATAGTTTTTCCATAATAAATGTGTCTCCACAGGTTACGACTGTGCCAATCTTAGAATTGGACAGCGAGGAGGAGGCGAAATTAAATACAGTTCGACGAAATCAATCAGTTTTTAGATGCGAGATTTGTTTCAGCTCCTGGGGCAATGTAGAGACTCTTACAATACAATATGCATTTTCAATCGCATGCCATTTGTCGCCTGCGGTTCATTTGCCTCTGGAACAGCCAGTGTATTTTCAAGCTGAAGAAGAAGACTCTCCTCTTCAACAAGCTGCAAATAAAAAGACAACACTAACAGCTTGGTTTAAACTGAACAATCAGGATCCAGCTGCAAACAATCTGTTTTATTCTGACATTCCACAACACTATGTTTGGGATATAAGAAGCAAAATTTGGAAAATCAGACTACGAAATCAGAAGCCTGCCATTGGTCGTATGTGTACTGTACATCTGACACAGACAGAAAGATATTTTCTTTGACGGCTTCAACTTCATTCAAAGGTTGCAATTCATCTGAGGGCATAAAAACAGTAGAGGGTGAATTATGCGCATCTTTTAGAGAAGCAGCATCGAAAAGAAATCTACTGGTAGATGACGATGAATGGGACAGATGTCTGGAAGAAGCATCTACATTTCAAATGCCCTATCAACTCAGGCAGGTGTTTGTATATATTTATTTTTTATTCTCCAAAGGATCCCAGCTCATTATGGAATAAATATAGAAATCACCTTTGCGAAGGTTTTTCTGGAACCTTAGAAGCAGCTGAAACTGAAAATATGTCTATGAAATAGAAGAAACACTTATTCAAAATGGTCTATGCTGCCAAATTTTAGGATTCCTGTTTCCATAAATAATGAACAAATAATTGATGTTCAACGAGAATCAAGACTGACTGAAGAATACACGAACAAAGGAATATAGTAGACAAAATCTTATTAAGAAGAAGAAATCCATAGGAACAAAACTTGTTCTTCATAGATGGTCCCGGAGGAACGGGTAAAACGGAAAAACGTTCATTTACAAGACATTTATTCATGTTACGAAGCCCAGCAAAGAAAGTTATAGCAGTTGCATGGACGGGTATTGCAGCTAATCTGTTACTTGGAGGTCGGACAGCTTATTCCACTTTTAAGTTTCCTGTTCCTCTGTTAGAAGGAATAATTGTGTGACCAGGCACAATTGCTTCGCGAAGCAGAACTTTTAATTTGGGATTAAACATTGATGTCAGAAAATAAATCTTTAACTGTATTGGACAGAGTGCCAAGAGATGTAACAAAAAGTCTAAGTATTTCACGGAAAACTTATCGTCTTTGGAGGTGATTTCAGACAAGTATTGGCAGTTGTCCGCAGATCAAGAACATCACTCATCGAGGCATCCATGAAGTCTTCGAAATTCTGGCCTTCAATTCAAACATTAAAATTATCAAAGAATATGCAAACGGGAAAGAGAGAACAAAGATTCAGTGACCGGCTCCTGCACCTTGGTAATGGCAATGTAACAACAAGGATTGACATGATGTGTTCCCTTTACCTGAGGCGTGCATAATTAAGGGATATATAATCACAAATTTTTGGAGCATACATTCAGCAAAATGACAGATCGAATGCGCTGCATAGAGCAATTTTATGCCCAAAAAATGAAGATTGCCATCGGATTAACAAAAAAATTTTTTTTTAATATTTTGGAAGGCCAAGCCAAAACGTACTAGTGTTGATGAAGTGGTTTCAGATGAGCCAGAGGAAAGGAACATTCAAGACGATTACATATACACCTTAAGACCAGCAAGACTTCCCCCACATGAACTTACTTTAAAGTTGGTGCAATTGGTATGCTGTTACGCAACTTAAATACAAAGAAAGGAATGGTAAATGGTACACGATTCGTTATTTTCAACGCAAATATCAATACGATAGAGGTACAAATGTTAAATGGAGCTGCAAAAGGGAAAAAGGTATTGACCCCAAGAATTGATTTACAGCCGTCAGACCCAACTATGCCCTTTCAATTTAAGCGGAGACAATTTCCAAGATGTGTGGCCTATGCAATGCCCCTGTTTTCACATGGCCAATTTTATGTGGCGTTTTCAGGAGTGCGTCAATTAGTAGACATTAAAACAAAAGTGATAAATATGACAGAACAAGGAAAAAACCACAAATCAGACAAATCTTTACTGAAAACATTGTGTATCAAGAAATTTTGAATTAATTTACTTGCAACTAAACATAAATATACTTCGTTCCTAAACCTAAAATTATCTTCTTTTCTTTAAGCGCCAGGTGCATACAATACTCAAGACATTCTTTATGGAACCCACCATTTTTTAGCTCTTTTAACCAGCGCAAGAGTAAAAGTTTTTTCATGTATTCTTGGGCGACTATAAGACCACTTCCGTCTTCCATCAGTTTGCACCGTCTTGACTATTATGATGGTATGGGAAACCATTTGAAAACAAACACACCTTTTTTTCTATTCCCTTTCGATCATTGTTTTAGCAAAAGCTTTCTTACCACAGGCTCCTGCTTGGGAGGGATCACCATTTTTTTCTTACATTGGAAAAAGGATAACATAATAATTAATTACTTGCCGTGACACTGGCGACTTTCTGCCTGTCTCTCTTTCTTTATTAGCTGCAATATCTTTGCTGTTAAGAAATATGATGATTCTGAAATTTTACATTACAAATGGGTGGGATTGCAAAAATGCTCTTATGGTATTTTTACCATGGGCTTCTGCTAGTATCATTTAAATCAGATTAAATAAATCGCAACCAGTGTTTTGGAGTTCCTGCAGGTAAATAGACTGTTAACCAGTATTTCACTACAAGTCTTAAACTTTACACGTGAGAAAAAATATACAGTACAAGATGAGGGTCGTGGTTACTACATAATAATTAAAACGCAGTTAAGGGGTCCTCTCCCACAACCCCACAATTTCCAGCCCACCAAACCGTGATACATTACTTTTTAGTCGCTTCACAATTTAAAGGCATAAAATATATATATATATATATATAGGAGGAGGGGCGACAAGCTTGACCTTCGCGAAATGAGAAATCATCGCGCAGAACCTTTGTAAGGTTGTAAGGTAAGGTTATATATCCTCCTTTCCCCGACTCTTCTGGATTTTTTCATTTGGCTTTGTTTTGGACCTTGACTTGACTCTTTCCTTGGACCTTGGGTGAGGGAGGTGGTTGTCCTTCACCCTTGTCGCTCTTAAACCAAACCCAAGCCCTGTCCCTGCCATCTTTCACCGCGCGTTGGATGAGGGTGGCCGCCTTTTTGGCACGGGGACTGGGTACGGGTGTATCTCCCCTGCGTGACATCTATTGGTGGTCGGACTGTGTGCGCCCACGATTCGCCTTTCCCTTGTTGGAGTCGGTGGTGGCTGGATGCGCATGGGGTATTAAGCTTCTTTTTGTTTGCTATGGCTTCTTCGCCTCCTCGGTTTGCGACTTCTGCTTCTACTTCCCGGACTACTACTACTCTCGACACTCGGGTGGTGGGCAACCAGGCCCTCGAGTCCTTTGCCACTAGAAGACTGCATCCTGATGGGGTTGACTCCCCTCTGGAAACAAAACACTTGCACTCTCCTTTTCTGTTGCTGACCCCAGCCTGTACCTTCAATATGCCCTTGGACATACACCCTCTGGAACAGGGGTCTCGCCCCAGCCCACCTCAGCCGCCTTCGGGCAAGTCAGGTTCTACCCAAGACTTGCCACCAAAACCCGGCTTCTTGCCCTCCCCGTATGCCCCCCTCACTGCCGTCAGCCTGCCTCCACACAGAGAGAACCCCACGGCGGACAGGGAAGTCGGCATTCACAACCTTCCTATCGACCGTTGGATATCCCAGTCCACTTCGATTCTACAGCCTCCCTATCCCTTCCAAGTATCCACAAATTCCTAGTGATCCGGCCTACCTCTGGGCCCCTCCCATCCAACTCTGAACGGACGTTCCAGGAGATCCGAGCCCGCAGCAACTCCAGCCTCTATGATGTACGACCACAGAGGGATGGCTCCCTCCTCATAAAATCACGCTCAGCCGCAGAAACAAAATCCCTACTCTCCCTCACTGAGGTCCTTGGGTGCTCGGTGTCCGTTTCCCCACACCCTCTCCTGAACCAGAGTCAGGGCACTATTTACGCCACCCACCTATTGTCAATCACAGTGAATGAGCTCCTGGAGGACCTCGCATCCCAGGGGTGTCACTAAGATCCATCGCTTCACATCCCGAAAGGGAGGCACCCCCTCCCCCACCCCGTGTCTACTTCTTACCTTCAATACCTTAGTCCCTCCTGACCATATTGTATGGGATATGGGAGACAGCACGTCTTGCGAGTTTTCTGTCTGCCCATACATCCCAGACCCGACCCGTTACTTTAAATGCAACAAGTTTGGACACCTTAGCTCAGTTTGTCGGCAGCCGCACCAACTGTGTGTCCATTGCGGACAAATCGCTCACCCAGACAATTGCCCCAACACACCCAAATGCTCCAATTGTCAAGGCGCACACCCCTCTTCATCCCGCGAATGCCTGTTCTTCAGGTTCGAGGTGGTGGTTCGGGGGCTGCAGGTAACGGACTTCCTTAGCCTCCGAGAGGCGCGAGACAGGGTGCAGAGTGGGGAGGAGAGGCCAAGGGTCTCTTAAGCTGCAGCACTCGGCTCAGTTCCCTCGACTCACCGTGAATCTCCAAAACTACACACTTCCCAGACCGCCGGAATCGGGACTCTCGGCTGCTGTCTCCCAGGGACCCTGCGTTCACCGCACTCCGAGAACACACTCAAACCTAGCGCCTGGGGTAAATCAACGAGGCGGAGAAGCCGGAGTGAATCCCCAGACCCACCGACCATCCAACAAGCCTCCCTCTCTTCTCCTAAATCTAAAAGAACTCTAGCACCTACACCCTTAACCTCGCCTACGATGACACCCTCACCCTCGCCTCGCCCCTCCAGAAATTGAGTCGTTGCTGACGTGCATGAGCCACCACCTAGGGCGAGACACGGGGCAGATCACCCCACACCTGAGGATCCAGTGGACATGGCACTGGCACGTCTACATGGTGTGACCAGAGTACCCTCGGCCGCACCCTCGAACCTCATGGATCTGCCCTTACCCCCTGGTGCCATCTTCTCCACCCCACCACGGGAGCACCCTGGCTCATCCCTTTGTACCCCTACCGACCCGGCCTCTCTCATACCTCCAGCTCTTCCTTCATCGGCCATCCAGACTTTGTCCTCTACCCCACCCGTCCGGTTTTACTGGTACCCCCTGTAGTCACCCCGGGTGTTCCGAGAAACCACAAACAGGGAGGTGCCAATTTGGACAATGGAACCCTCCCCCGTTGCACGACCACTGAACCCTGCCCAGAGACTCCCCACCCTCTGGGCCCGCGTCGGTCCCCGGGCTGCCGCGATCCACGTCTCCGGTCCCGTTCGGTCGACTCGGCCCCACAGTCCCCGAAGGGTTTGGCGGGTCAGCCGATTCCCTCCTTGGTGAACGGCAGGTGACCCGACAGGACCCCGACTTACCCCCCCGCCATCATGGACCTAGATCTCCATCCACAGTCTAACTCCCTAGCACCTTCACCCTCTCCACTTCTCCCTCATTCAACAATGAACCCTCCGAAAGCGACGATCCTACAATGGAACTGTAGGAGAATCTTCGCAAATTACGAAGGCCTAAATTTCCTGATTGCCTTTGCTCGTCCGTTATGTGTCTGTCTCCAGGAGCTAATCCTGGGGACCAGACCGATGCCCTGCCCTACTGGATATTTTAGCACTGCCTCTCCGTCTCCTATCTGCACACGAAAGGCGGGGGGGGCTGCCATCGTCGTCCACCGGACAGTCCCCTTTCACAACCTCCCTATTAGATCCCCGTTACAGGTGGATGCTGCCAGGATTTTCCTGGACAAGCAATACACAGTCTGCTCGATCTACCTCCCCCCTCATTCCCAAGTTTCCCACGATGACCTCGTTGAGGTTGTTCAACAACTCCCCAAGCCCTTCGTACTCTTGGGCGATTTCAATAGTCACTGACTTTTGTGGCTCCGCCCCTGATTACCCTCATGCCAGAACTCTCCTTCGAGTGCCTCAACGACGGCTCTCCCACACACTACCACGCCACCAGATGCACCCAGTCCTGTATAGATCTGTCGTTCATCTCGACGGACGGCCTCCTGGACTTCACCTGGCAAGTGCTTCGAGATGACCATGGCAGTAGCCACTTCCCTGCTTGCCACACTGAATCGGCACCATCAAACCGTTC
This sequence comes from Bathynomus jamesi, assembly GCA_023014485.1. Lineage (NCBI taxonomy): Eukaryota > Metazoa > Arthropoda > Malacostraca > Isopoda > Cirolanidae > Bathynomus > Bathynomus jamesi. Next base: position 312,656 of record JAJOZX010000788.1, read on the forward strand.
GGGTACCGGAGAAGTGGATAACGGCCAGAGCTAATTGGCCACTTTTCCGGAACAACACTTCCACACGTTGTATGACGGCCCACTTTCCATTCTCCGATGAATGCATTGCGTACTTTGAGGCGACAGTTGTCGCGGCAGCAAGCACCAGCATTCCCCGAGCCCGACGTGTACGCTGGTGGAACTCAGAGTGCGCGGAGGCTACTCGAGCCAAGAAGAGGGCTACCTGACGATTTTATCGTACGCGAACCCCTGCCCATCGCATGGAGATGCAGCGGGCCAGAGCCGTTGCTCGCCGTGCGATGAAGACAGCGCGCCGAGCTTCCCGGCGTACCTTTGTATCAGGTATCACCTCCTCCACACCATCGACTACCATCTGGAAGAATGTGCGGAGTATCGAGAGACGACATGCTCCTTCCCAACTCCCGGTCCTCCGAACTAATGACGGGGTTCTCTATGACCTTAGGTCGGTGGCGAGTCTTCTCGCATCTACCTTCGCTGCCGTCTCCTCCACAGACAGCCTCCATGCGCTGGCCCCTAACAAGAGCTTTTTTCATTGTTTTCAGGTCCTGAATCCATCCTGAAAGTGCGTCCCACATGTTATGAAACACGCTATATATATATATATATATATATATATATATATACACAAAGGGCGGTCTGAAAGTAAGTTTACATGGCGTATAATTTCGTCACTAAAGGACCTTCATTGATTATGTTTGTATCAAGTGAATTCATTAATCATTGTTGGCAAGACTACACGTCGATTCGGCTGCCATCTACCGTACATTGGTTATATGAGTCAGTTGAACATGGCAGCTCGACTGAAACAGTACCCTGTCATTTCTGCAACGATATTCAGTGTGTCAGTGGTCAAGAATTTCTCGAGCGCATTATCACAGCAGGCGAGACATGGGTTCATCACTGTACTCCAGAAACAAAACGTGCCAGCATGGAATGGAAACACCCTGGGTCCCCGCGACCAAAGTAGTTCAAGATTGTGAGGTCTGCTGGCAAAGTGATGGTTACCGTGTTTTGCGACCACAAAGGTGTTTTGCTCGCAAACTTCATGCAAAAAGGCACAACAATCAATGCAGCTGCATATTGTTCAACACTGGAACGTTTACGAGCAGCCATTAAACGTAAATGTCCTGGACTGCTCCGTAGGGCAGGGCACTGTTCCAGTCGTGCTGCCATGTTCAACTGACTCATATAACCAATGTACACGATGTGCAGTGTTGCCAACAATGATTAAAGAATTCACTTGATACAAACATAATCAATGTAGGTCCTTTGGTTACTAAATTATACGCTGTGTAAACTTATTTTCTGACCGCCCCTCGTGTGTGTGTGTATACTGTATTTATATGTATATATATAGGGTGTTTCAGGAAGAAAGGTCAATACTTCAGGAAGTGATAGTATAGGTCATTGTGAAAAAAAAAGTTCATATGAATAGGTGTCTAATTCTGAATGGTTACGGAGATAGAGCTGTTTGAATCTGATGCGCGCGCGGCTCTTCCTCCCCCTTCCCTCCCCTATAACCTTGAACCATGTAAGCTGTAATGTAAGCATGTAACATAAGCCAATCGACAGCTGACTGTTGTGAGTGACATTGTTTGGTGTTTGAAGCAGTATTAAGAATGCCACACACCTTCACACATGCCGAATATGCAGGTATGGTGTATGTCTACGGTTTTTGCGATGGAAGTGCAACAGCTGCTGTTGCACAATACCATCGACGGTTTCATTTCTGTATCTGATACCATTCAAAATGCCAATGTTTAAACATTAAATATTAGTAATTGGTTTCTCTTTCTTGATTACCATTAACAATGCTTTTGTATTTGTAGATTCAAACAGCTCTATCTCCGTAACCATTCAGAATTAGACACATGTTCATATGAACTTTTTTTCTCACAATGACCGATACTATCACCTTCCGAAGTATTGACCTTTCCTCCTGAAACACCCTGTATATATAGTAAACTCGAACAGTCGGAACAATTTATACAAAAGTTCACCTTCGGTTCGCAGAAAATAAAATTAAAGTTGAATTATTGCTAATTAATCACTGTTCAAAAACATGTTTTTTCTCAAATCACAGTAGTTGTTTCCTTTGCATTTTTCATTTGATTACAAAAATAACGAAATTTTGCTATCACGTCAGGTTTTCGAGAAATTTGAAGTTCAATTCTTGACAAAATTTGTACATAGATAATAAATTGAACAAATTATAAAAACTGCATCCAGTGATGGGCAGTTACCGTACATTAAACTGGGTGGCGTTACCGTTACTCGTCGAAAATATACTCGGCGTTACCGTTACATCGTTACTTTTGAAAATCCTTAAAGCATTATCGTTACTCGATACATGTAACGATGTTTCAAGTAACTAGTTACATTTGATATTTGTTTATGTGCCTTTACATCTATTTTGAAACTACATACAAACTTACACATGGCAGCCATACCACAAATTCTAATAGCTACTATTATTGACTACTGCGCCCTCGATATATCCGAGGGATAGGTTCTGCTAAAACCTCGCATAATGCAAATTCGCATATATCAAACTTATAGTTAAATGAAAAAAATAGGGATGCGTTCCACAACCAGTTTTTTTTTTACCCTCCCGGCACCCCCATTCCCCAACAATAAATATGCCACTTTTTTATACCAAAAACATTCAACAAGATAACAGTAATGCTATATTACATCAATACTGTACAGTATAATTATTAAAGGACATAGTAAGCCTAATAAGACATACGATACCAACGATGGCAGGTGTGTAGGCTCCAGGAGACGAGTGTTGATTGCTAGAGCACAACGCGCACACACCAACATGCTATAATGGTTTATGCGAGACTGTTGTTGTTTGGCGGGAACACGTCGGTGTGCTCAGCGGCTCAGCAATATTTCACACTAGGTGGCGCATAAATACGAATTTTTTCCGCATATACTGAATTCTTGGTAGAAATAGGGTCTTCGCATAACAGCGAATTCGCATATGCTGAAGACGCATATATCGAGGGCGCAGTGTATATGAATGTGGTTCTCTTAAGAACGATATATTGCACAATAATTTGCACCCGAATGATTTTTGGGAAAGATGAAGAGACCTAGAAAATATAAATTTAGTTGTTGCCACTAACACGGAATAGTGAATTGCATTTAATAGTCCTCATGAATGGAATGGCAATGTTATCAAATTCAAATATCGAAAAAATCTGTTACATTGATAAAAAATTTGCAAAGCGTTACGTTACAATGATACATTTGAAAATCTTTCAGGCGTTACCATTACTCGTTACTTTTGTAACGTTCGTTACGTAGTTACATGTAACGCGTTACTGCCCATCTCTGACTGCATCTACCCAAAGCTGAGAGTATGCCAACAGAAAGTGTTTTAGCTAATGTAGGATGATGTAATTTCTGCTCCTGCCACGTTCAAACCTGTTGTAACATGTCAACTTTCCTTGTGTTATCCGTCATAGAGGACTACTTATAGAAAAACTATATATGCTTACAATATGGTATCGTATTTGATACCTTTATTTCTTAATTAAAGACAAATTATTAATTTATTGAATTAAATAACTTCAAAATTGCCTCTGGATTGGCGATATAGCCTATTGGGAATTAAATTAATTGCCATACATAGAACCCCATATGTAGGCATTGGGCCTGCATGACAACAAGAAAACCAAATCTATTATTCCGTATTCAACATTTTCCATTGCTGACTCATGAAAATTACATCAAGAGAAGAGTCAACGAACTTTGAAGAATCAGCGGATTCCTAACGATTTATATTTTGCGGCATTCTGAGCAGCTTATGTTACAGCGATGCTTTAAGCAAGGAAGATGTACTTTATCTTCCTTTTAAGTTCTGCGTGAAATCCTCATAATATAAAACCTAATAACTATAAAAAGGATAGGCCTATTCCTTCAGGTATTTAAGTGTAGTGAATGCCTATAGCAAATAAACCGAGAGATCGTCGTGCCCTACGAACAAAAGCGAGGCCCAACGAAATAATAAGGTGAGGTAATTTCTTTGTTTACCATTAGGCAGCACAAATACCAATGGCAAATAAACATAAAGAGGTCCTTTGAAGACCTACATATACGTAACTCTCTAACGAAAAAACGTAGGGTTGTATCGTTAACTCTCCACTGTAATCTGCTGGAAATTTCCAACGGATGAGAGGTAACAGGCAATCAACCCATAGCCCTATATATGATAGTTACGAGTCATTCAGTCTGCCTCAAGCTGCTTCATGGTGCGGGTTTGTTCATGTGCAGTGAAGTTTGGTTTTATAGTTTTTTTCCATTTATCTAATCATTTAATTGTGGATGTGTTACAAAAAATAGCGCCTTGAAGGAAAAAAAAAGGATAATCTGAGATGTCACGTAAATTTATGAACAATCCTAACAGTTTGGGCTCCCCATATATGCTGTGCGCGTTGTACTGTGCCTCTCAGGGGTTGGTTAAAAGGACGAGTACCTCTTTGCCATTTGCAGTCCCCATGATTTGGAGTGAGCAAAAAGATTACTTCAAAGATTATTTTTGTTTAACTAAGGTCCGTGGTTTTCCTCAAAAAATAAGAAAATTGGATACCCGAATTTGCCATCCGCAATACCTTCACAATACATTGTGAAACTCTGCCAGTTCCTAAGACCCCTGGGTCGTGGAGCTTAGATGATGATGATGAACCTGCTGAAAATGAGCCTATGGAATTGTCAGATAAGGATGAGTATCGACAAACTCAAGAAAAAGAGTCTCACTTGATAACTCAACCTGAGCTTATTGATCTGGTTCGAGATTTGAATTTAACGAAAAATCAAATAGAACTTTTAGGGTCCAGATCTTTTCTATGACTGGTGATCTTTCTTTTTGTAATGACACTGATAGTTTGATGATGGCCCTATTTAGAATGGCGACTTTTCATTGAATCGTCAAAACTTAGTTTGAAGGCTGTCCTGTTGCATACTGGAAATATCTATCCCTCAGTTCCAACTGGACATGCTGTCTATATGAAAGAGTCGTATGAAAATCTGGAATTTCTCCTGAATAAAATAAATTACAAAAGATACAACTGGCATATCTGTGGTGATCTCAAAGTCATTGGGCTGCTTCTTGGTTTTCAGCTTGGGTATACAAAATATTGCTGTTTTCTTTGTGAATGGGATAGCAGGGCAAAGCATTCTCATTATACTGTTAAAAACTGGCCACCTCATCAATCTTTCACTCCTGGACAAAAATAAAGTTGCCTGTCATAAATTGGTGGATCCTGAAAAAGTTTACTTGCCACCTTTACACATCAAACTAGGGTTGATGGAATTTTTTTTTTAAGGCAATGGACAGAGCAGGAGATGGATTCCAGTACTTGGAACAAAAATTTCATCTGATTAGTGATGCCAAAACAAGAGAGGGAATTTTTGTTGGTCCACAAATATATGCATTAATGAAAGATGGTGCCTTTGATGAAGTTCTGAATGAATCTGAAAAACAAGCTTGGAATGCTTTTAAAGCAGTATGCCAGAATTTCTTAGGCAACCAAAAATTGCCTAACTATGCAGAAGTGGTTGATGAACTTCTCCAAGCTTACAGATCACTGGTATGTAATACGAGCCTAAAAATTCATTTTTTGTATTCGCACATGGATTTTTTCCTGCCAACCCCTGGACATGTCAGTGATGAACGTGGAGAGCAGTTTCATCGGAACATTTCTGCGATGGAGAAACGATACCAGGGCAAGTGGAGTCCAAATATGCTGGCTCATTACTGCTGGATGCTAATAAGGGAAGCCTCAGATGTCAGAAGTGAAAACCATTAAGAAAAATATTTTTAAGCAAGTAAAAATCCATTTTAATATTGTCCTTGTGTATAGATTATTCTACAGGGTGTCCGAAAAGTCTGGAACCATAGGAGAAATTAGTTATTTTGTTTTTTGGTTTCAGAGTATCCATGAATGATTGCGTTAAGTTTACAAGAACGTATAGAGATTATTCTTCTATGTGGATGTGATGGCTGGTCCCATAGAAGTGTGGCATATGAATTTAACGGTCGTCATCCTGAAAAAATCCAGCAACACAGCGTGGTTGGAAAATTATTGAAAATGTTTAAAGAAACTGGCTCTGCAGCAGACAAACCCCCGTTCAGGTCGTCCCAGAACCGCAGAAGAAATCTGTGAGACCATAATGGCGAAAATTTATGCTAGTCCTAAAAAGTCATTGAGGTATACAAGCTTGGAAATTTTAGAGTATTAAAAAGTACCATCCATGATGTTTTGAAGCATGTGTAAATAAAGTGTTTCTCCTATGGTTCAAGACTTTTCAGACACCCTGTATTACATTCGAATATAAAAGTGATTTTCTCAAAAACCTGACGTAGTAGCAAAATTTTGTGGTCATTTTTGTAATCTATAAGAATCACCAGATTTCATTTGAGCAAAAAAAGGAAAAGTTCAAATTCAAATTTGTTGAACATTGTCAAAGAGATGCTGACTATAATCTGGTTATGGTAGCAAGACAAATTTGACAGTTAGTCAGTGTCTGGGACTGGTAATAAAAAACACAACACACACCACACCACACCACACCACACCACACAACACCACACACACACACACACGATAAATGAACTGGCGCAACACACTAAAAAATACTGATCATGATGATAAATTGATGAACTGGCAGTTGGAAAATGTTGACTTTCTTCCTTGAAACTAGTGTGTACAAAAATCTTACTTTTTTTTCTTTAATTTTTCTTCAGTTCTGTTATAAAATTTTTAAAACAAAATGCAAATTACATAAACTTGAGCATTTATTTCCTATTTAAAATAAAGTTATTTGAAAGTTTATGTCTAATTCAGTAAAGAAAAAGTTCATAAACTGAACACAGTATTATTAATGATACACAGAAGATTTTGTTATTTGCAACTTTTTGGTGTCAATACAAAGATTAGAGAAGCTATGTATGTCTTACTGACTGGACTTATGGGAAACACATTGGCTATGCTATATGACAAATAAATATGAAATGAATTCTCCAAACTTGTGCTTTTCTAAGGAATTTGTCTATTCCTAAACTACCACTGGTTCACTCCAATTAAGGTGACTACTGAGGTCACAGCAGTATCATAATGAAGTAAATCCGAAACAGTTTGAGATTGAAAAGTTCAAAATGACTAAGACTTTCAAAGTTAAAGTTATATCTGTTAATAATAGTGGTTTATATTCTCTTGTTTCACTTAGCCTAATTATGGTACTAATTTTAAAGTTAAAAACCCTGTAATTTCCAAGTTAGAACTGAAACAATCAAAGCTTTTATAGACTTACTATACTGCACCATCATCTTCAACCGACCTTTATTGAAGTTAATAATAATTACTTTTAGGTTATTTCAGCATTTAAAAAAAAATGAAAACAAAATTAAATCAGAAATATAATGTAATTATCTTGAAAACTTACTTCTTTTGGTGCCTTGATTTTTGGACAAAAAGTTTCCTGATCGAAGCATATGTTGCAATCTCTCCACTTCTTCCATCGATTTTGCATTAGCGATTGCCTGCCTGATTGCAACTTGGTCTTCAGTTGACATTTGACCTGAATGGAATGGAACCATTAAGTGGAAAAATAAATGGTTGAAGTCCGTGAGTAGCTCTTCCTTTTAATTTGGAAAGAAAATTTGTTTTATTTAATACAGAAAGGGATTCATTTAATACAAGAAAGGATTCATCCCAAACTTGAGACGCAATCCTGTCTTTAACTACTCCATTTCAATGCCATCATTGAATGAGTGTGCTGGATTTCAGTGATCGACAGAAAACCCAAATCGAGTATACTCGATCGGAGCTTCACAGGAAGTTATATGAGAATAAAGTACACTCGACAGCAGCAAAGAGAGTTAAATAAAAGACTTAAAGTGGTTTACGTCCCAAGATTTTATACGTGTCATAAGAAATTACACTAGAAATGTGTGTCAAACTTCAAAGTAAGTTTCAACCAACTACTGAAACTCAAACCAATTTCTTTAAAGTTTTTCTTTATGGCAATGAAACCACAAATCGTAAGGGACGAAAAACATACAAATAATTTTACCTATCTGCTGTCTTGTTTCGGTGAGAATATTTCCACCAGGGGTAAATGTTCTTGCTTTCTTTATCTCCCTCTGCAAGTCTTTTCCTTCTCTGCTCTTAAATAGCTTCTTTGCAGCCTCTCTCTCTTTGAGCTTCACTCTTCGGAAATCGATTACTCTTAGCTAAATAAAGAACAAAATAATGAGATTAAAGTACATTTTTGTTTCTCGCAACATCACTTATACAGAAATCTGTGCATTTCAATTTCTATGTACAAAGATCTTAGTGTATTTTGTGCATGCAGTAGTTAACACTTTCAGAAACAAATATCACACACTATTTGAAAAAAATTACATAAATATTACTGGACAAAAAAAATGGGACACACTATGTAATCTACATAAAACAAATCTTCATTTAAAAGGTAATGTGGATGAAAAACTTTGTCTAATTCGATGCTAACTTGAAGAACCAACGAACCAAAGTGTAGTTTACATAACTAGAAATTGCATTATTAGTACAGTCGCCCCTTGCCATTCACGGGTTCGTGCTTCGCAGATTTTGCTTATCCAGTCACACTAATCCACGGATTAGTGTGACTGGATGAAATTTTGCACACAACTAACCTCACTCAGCTGACCATTTATGGACTTCTCGGCACCTTAAGGCCCACACACGCACCCCTTCTGTCATTACTGAAATAATGTACAATGTCTGGGTCTGAAATACTATTTTCATTATTCATTTCCCAGTACTGTTTTGTAGTTAAATACTATAGCAGGCACGGGTATATTCCTCTCAACAAAAATAAGATGAATATATCAGAGCAACACCAAAACTTTACAGCCACAACTGGGAGCAAGTCCTGTACTGTCCCTAATCACCTAGCATCTGCTTCCAATTTGAGGGTTCCCTTACTACAGTACTTGTGTCACCCCTCGCAAACCCTCTGGTGGTACATTTTCTCTAATCAGTAGAAAACCATTTTCTAACGCTATTTACCCTCATAACCAGTGATTTTATAGATAGTCTGTGCACTAAAATAAATTATATTAATGTTTTAATTGCCACCCAAAATTAGTATTCATATTTTATGGGGCATGTCTGGGAGTCCCCATGTGCATAACTCCCTTTTCCCATTCAACCTTCGTATCACAGTTTGCAGATTTTGCACTTCACAGGTCTCCGTGGAACAAAATACACGCCAACAGCGAGGGGCGACTGTATATGTTACAGTTACACAGTTACAGGCTAACAAAGACCCTAAGATCCACTCTAAACTAGCCCAAGAAGGATGTAGAAAAGTTAGAAATTGAAATGAAAATAAATAATACTGAAAACTTATACCATGATTACACTTATAGATGTGTAAAGACGAGAGCATGCACCCTGTTTCAGCCCAGGCGTGATTTCTCATACAGGATGGAGATCGCACAAAGACTATGATGAATCCTGAATCAGTAACCATTCCCACCCCACTTTCCCCTTCAAAAATGGGAATCAACCATTTGAGCCAGTTCAAAATGGGGCACAACCTAGACAGCATAAACCTTGCTTAAGAGTAGTTCCAACTAATAGATTTTCCATCAGAGACAGATCAGAATGTTACTCAGGAAATTAGGCAAGTTGGCAATTCCATTATTGGGGGGCAATTACAAGAGTTCTGCGACAAGAACCGAACTTGGAGAAAGAGTACTGCTATCCTGGAACCCATGCTGATGACATCACAGACTCCATAAAAGAGTTTGGTAAAGATGCTGATAATGGTACGATGTTTATGGTGCATGTTGGGACTAACAAGGTTAAGAGTTCCATGTCAGAGGAGCTAATAGAGAAACACGCAGCTGATGCAGACTCAAAAGGATAGTACTAATAAATTAATTCCTTCAGAAATTCTCCCCAGAATAGCAGGATCCAACAACCTTTTCAGCAGAGATACCTACATGAATAATATTCTTAAGTCCCTTTACCAACAGGAAAATGTTTAATTCATCAATTTGTGGAGTCTTTTTTTTAACAAAAAGGATTTATTTTTGCATGATGATCTTCACCTGAATGGTGTGGGAGCAGCTCATCTTGGTAGACTATTACATAGCTCTGCAATGGCTTTGCAAGCAACATTTGGTGTAACTCCTATGCAAGCAACCAGCCCAACATAAATTTTCCTTACAGTGAATGACTGCCTCCACGAAGATCCTCAAGATTCTACTGCAGTATTCAAAATTTTCTAAATGTATTTTATATTAATGCTCAAAGTTTAAGATTTAAATTTGATGACCTATTAAGTATTGTCCTTCACCAGAAATGTGAGGTGGTAGCAATTACCAAATCCTAGTTAAATACAAAGAGTAGAGATTTTCTTGGAAAATATCATGTCTCTGGTTATGAGATTTTTAACAAAGAATAGAAAGAAGGGTAGTGGTACAGTACTATACATTCAGTCACACATAAAACCCATAATTAAAAACTACAGAAATTGGTAATATAAATGTGACATTTGTTGAAATTAAAGACAACTCACGAAAATAATTAATTATAGGTTTAGTATATCAGCCTCCCTCTCAGACTGTCAATAATGATAACACACTTCAGGAATTATTTTTTAATGCAAGTAGTGAACATGATGCGATAATTATGGGAAATCTTGCTTTACCTTGCATGAATTGAGGTAGTCCTTTACAGTCTAATTTTGGTCATTGATTGTACAAAGGTTTGCTCAAAAGTTCACTTTTTCAAACAGTCAAGGAACTCGCTAGAGAATGCAATATTCTAGATTTAGTTTTAAGTACAGACCTACTCGTAGACTTAATTTACAATATCTCTGTAGGAGACTACTTCACCAATAGTCACAGGGAAATAACATTTGAAATTTAAATTAATGTTCATAATTCTAAGAGCCTGAAATATGTTTTGGATTCTAAAAGTGAAAATGTGAAAGAATTTCCACCCCCCTCCCTATCTCCAATCTTGAAAATCCTTACCTATGGTCAAAACTTGATGGAATAAGCCGTTTCAGGCATATTCCATAGGGCCCAAGACCAATAACAGATACCTTCCTTCATTTATAGGCACAATGAATATGTGATAATCATTGGCAATTCTGTCACACACCAGTTGCCTGCCAATGTATTGTAACTGTAATCTCAGGATCTGGAAGTTGACTGCACCCCCCCCTCTCCAAATTTCGCTCTGGTTTCGCCCCTGATTAGGGCATATTCTGAACATTCTTGCTGAGTTTCATCATGATATGATCAAAAAACATGATTATAGAAATTATTATTATTACTACTACTACTACTATTATTATTAGTAATAGAGATTTTTGATTAGTTTATGTTTAGAGAAGAATATTTTTACTTCTATCACTTTTGCTGGTAAATGCAATATTTTTACAGATGATCCACTGACCTATGATAAAAATTTGATGGAATAAGCCCTTTTGGGCATATTTCATAGAGCCCTATGACCAAAAACAGATACCTTCCTGCATTTATAGGCAGAGTGAATATGTGATAAGCATTGACAATTCTGTCACACCAGTTGTCTGCCAATGTATTATAATCTCAGGTTCTGAGTGTTCAGTAGAGTGTGCCACTTTTAATAAAAATTTGAAATTTTGAGGTGCAATATTCTCATGTGGTGATCCCTGCTACTTTATTGGCGAATATGAAGTTTTAACCCATTCTGAAAATATTTGACCCTGGATCTGGGGCATTGAAATTTTGACCCCAGCCTGTGACAACAAGAGACCAATTTTTCATATGTATTTGACATAAAATCTTTATTTATTAACCGATTCGAATGATTCTTGTGTTGATTCAGAATTTAAAGTTCTTTAGTTATTAATGTTATTGTATTTATTAATATTAATTGTTATTAGTAGTTATTAATGTTATTAATGCATTTTAATTATTAATGTTTTTGTATTTCTTTTCAGATCTTTTATTGTACTTCTTTTCAGACTATGGATAATAATGCTTATTTGCTAAGGCGAAGTGAAGTAAATGTCAGTGATGATTCCAGTGATCTTATTATTTGAAAACTTTTGACTGACATAAAAACTGGTAAAGGCAGTGTGTTGCCATCCAATGGTAATGCGTTGAAGTATTTTATTTATTTAACTAGAGGAGAATACCAAAATGCTTCTCAGGATGAAATGATTGCAATTGCTTTGAGGAAAGTGAAGGTCATCTGAGATATGGCAAGCATTCCTATCACAAATGTAATAAAGAATCTTCTGCCTAAAGCCAAACTAAAAAAATTTGATAAAAGAGCATTCTTCACTAGCTCATAACAGAGGTAAACCTAATTTTGAGCAAAAACAAAAAGACTTTCTAAGGAAGAAATTATTTGGTATCACGGCCAGTGACGCCTTAGATAAGATAAAAAAAGACGAGGTTAAAGATGAAAATCAAAAAATGATAGACACAACATTTCTTGAAGATCAAAGGACAGAGAAAAAATATTGTCTGGGAAATGTTGACAAAAGTTATGAGAAAATAGTAGTGAAAAACATAACATGAAAGGAAAGCTACAAAAAATTTGAAAAGAGAAGAAAAAGAAAGGACACTGCAGAAATTCCAAGCACTTGAAAGGCCATCAAAAGCCAATTCTTCTTCATCAACATCCAGCAGTGACAACAATAACAATGATGAATTCACCATTCCTAAAAACACACCCAAAAGACAGAAATTTTTCGTTCCAAAAACATATCCTCCATGGCAGATCGCCTTAACATCTCTTTGGGACAGAGGACAGCAATGACAGCAGCAGTAGCTTCTGCTTGTGGAATGGATCTAAGCAAGCTGGCCTTATCTAAAAGTTCTGCCAAGCGTGCAGCAGAGATGGTTCGAGATCAAGCATCAAGACAAATAAAAGAGGATTTTATTACCCCACCTTTCTTGGTCATCCACTGGGACAGTAAGTTGATAACAGATAAAGCAGGAGGCAAATCAGAAAAACTTGCCGTGCTGGTATCGGGTGCCCCAAATGCCAAAGAGGGCAAGCTGTTGGCCATTCCTGAAATCCCAGATACTAGTGGCGAGTCGCAGGCTACTAAAACTTTTGATATGATCAAAAAATGGAACTTAGAGCGCCATGTTATTGGGTTTGTTTTTGACACTACAAGCTCCAACTCAGGGCGCCATACTGGAGCCTGTAAGAGACTTGAAGAATATCTATGTAGGAAAGTATGGTGGCTTGCTTGTCAGCATCACCTATATGAGCGGATACTCAACAGTGTGTTTGTGGAAATATTTGGAGGAAGCACTTCACCAGATTATGAAATTTTCAAAGAGTTCCAGGAGGAAAAGTGGCAAGGCATTGACACAAGCATAAAAGATTTTAGAACACTGAAAATCAAGGACAGAAAGCTAAGGTCTAAACAGCAAGACGTCTTAGATGCATTAACCAATTTGCTGACTGAGAATGCATTCAAACGTGGTGATTATTGGGATTGCGCTGAGTTGACAATCCAAATTTTAGGTGAAGTACCCCCAAAAGGAGTATGTTGGCTCTGTCCAGGAGCAGCTTATCATGCACAATGGATGTCTGCAATCCTATATACCTATAAAATGTATGCTTTTGGATAGCAGGCTGGCTACGATGAGAATATGATGAAAATGCTTGAGCAGATATGTCTTTTTAATGCACTGTTCTACACTAAAGCATGGCTACATTCAGACAATGCTGCAGATTCTTCTTTTGATGATTTAAGCTTATATCACGATCTGAAAACCTATGAAAAACATAACAGTGAAGTGGCAGATGCAGGTCTTAAAGTCCTTGATAGGCAAATGTGGTACTTTGTGGAAGAAGTGATACCACTCTCCTTATTTTCACACAAGGTCAACAATGCAGAGAAGGATAAGATTGCCAATGCCTTATAAAAGTCAGATAAAAAGATTTATGACATGAAAACTGGCCATCCAGTCTTCCCTATACTCAGGGAAGGAACCAAGCTTTCCGACCTTGCTGGTCCAAAATCATGGCAGTTTCTGAGGCTCTTTAAATCAAATGGGGAATGGTTGAGAAGACCAGTAGAAGAATGGGAGAAACACGAGGACTATATTCACTTAGCTTCTTACGTGCAAGACATGAAGGTAAACAATACAGCTGAAAGGGGGGTGAAACTTATTGAAGATTATGCTAAGAGCTTCACCATTAATGAACAGCAATGCCATTTCCTCCTTCAACTTGTTGAAAATGAAAGACGCCTCCTTCCAGACATCTACAAGAAGAACAGTTTGCGAAACTACTTGAAAAAATAAAAGGCGAGTGTTCTATATACTGTTTCATGCATTAAAATATTTTCAGTATTTAATCTGGGTTAATATTATGAATTATTATTATTAACAATTTCTCCTTTTTCAGGGTCTTCAACAGCAACCGAATTGGCAATAAACTGGCAAGGAGGGTTCAAAGGGATGGTTTATATTACTTTTGTATGCTTAAAAGAGGGGGGTTGATTATGTCATTGACAATTTTGACTTTTCATTCCGTTTCTGTGAAAGGTTTACTTCAACATGTTCAAAATTGTTCCCACCCATTGGAATAAGCCTATTATTATTATGCTTTTCAGATGGGCCCATTGCCACGAAGCTGATCTGGGAGGATGCTTCAGGGTGGTGGTCACCACAATGTCTCCGGTATTGCACCAAATTTGTCTAATTTTTATAGATTACCCAAGTTTTTGACCAAACACTTATAGTAAAAGCTACTGTTTCGAATCAGTTAATAAATAAAGATTTTATGGCCAAATACATATAAAAAATCAGTCTGATGATGTCACAGGCTGGGATCAAAATTTCAATGCCCCGATCAGGGGTCAAATATTTTCAGAATGGGTTAAAACTTCATATTTGCCAATAAAGTAGCAGGGATCACCACATGAGAATATTGCACCTCGAAATTTCCAACTTTTATTAAAAGTGGCACACTCTAGTGTTCAGTGCCCCACCCCCCAGAAGTTGTGATTGAAATTCACCTCTACATAGTTATCACATTCTGAACATTCCTGCCAAGTTTCATCACAATTGGATGAAAAGCATAATTTTAGAATTATCACTAATTCTGCTAATACTATTAGCAACAGAAATTTTTAATAATGATATTATTAGCTAATCTTTAGGAGGAGAATATTTTGACTTCTATCACTTTTGCTGGCACACACAATATTTTTGCAGATGATACATTGACCAATGGTAAAAATTTGATGGAATAAGCTCTCTCAGACATATTCCATAGAGGCCTACATTGTTAATATTCCCTCCAAGTTTCATGAACATCCAATAAGTATTTAGAAAATTGGTAGTGTATGGGCTCCCCTTCAAAATGAAATGTGTCAAACTGTGCATAGCCAAGATATCTTAAATGACTTTTTAGAAAGTAGAGAATACAAAAAATCTGTTCTGAAAACATTGAGATTTTTTGTTGTATGGTCTTTGGTGATGTTTTTCCCACTTTGATGGGGTGCCCGAGTAGGTATAAAGGGAATTTTGCCAAAATGATAATGAATCAAAACAACATTCCTCTCTCTATATTCTTGCCAAATTTCACCATGATAGATTGAAAATTCATGACTTTAGAAATTATCACTAATACCGATAATACTATCAGTATTAGCAATTTTTGAAGATAAAATATTCACTTATATTTAGAGATTATTATTTTGACTTCTATCACTTTTGCTCCTACAGACAATATTTTTGGAGATGATATAGTAACCCATGGTCAAATTTTGTGCAAATAAGCTCATTCAGGCATATTCACTAGAACTACACAGGGGTAATAAATTTTGAAAATTTCATGAAAATCCAACCAGTAGTTAAGTCAGAGAGCGTGACAGAAGAATGGTATAATAATAATAAAGTTAATGATTAGAATAAGAATTTCCTACGGAAATTCTTAATAATAACAATAATAATAATAATCTTTACTGTAATGGAGCTGATTCTGTCTACACAAATCTTGACACAATGGGTTCGGATGTGAAGCTTAAGATTTTCATGGATGCATTCTTTTCCATAGTTTTATTGACTGAATGACTTTTCTCAATTTCACAAACATGGATGAAATTTTTTAAAAGGGTCCACAGACTAATTAAACTGGTGATGATTATTAGAATGAGGTGTTGATGTTAGAATAAGGAAATACAATTATTTAAAATAGGATATTTTTTTTCCATTCCTTTTTCCTGTTTGTATAAACAGTTGTCCAAAATTAGATGGGACTGTAGGCAGTGTTCCCTCTAAGGTGTGCGCGTGTGCGCGTGCACATGGGGTTTTATTGCCGTGCACACAGCCAAATTTTATGCGCACAAAAATTTAAAGTTAATTGGACATAAACAAAAATTATTTTCAAATGCTTAAGTTTTCTGTTATCTTAACTTTTTCAACACAAGAAACACAACTGTTTATGTTATCTTCATTTACTAATTGGCAACTCCGTATATCTATATCTTACGACATAAATACTGAATCATTTGAATGAGTCACGGTTGCTGAGCTGACTCAGTTATTGTCTGGAGTTTCAACGTTCTGTGTAGCTGGTGCATAGTGAAATATTTGTTACCAATAGTTTGTTGATATATAGTCAAATTCATTTTCCAAAATATACGACAATAGCTTTCATAATATTTACTAGTTCATTACGGAGTACCGTTACGGTATGTCGGGAGTAAACTAATAATATTAAGTTAAGTGCCTAAAAGATATTTATATTCGGTATAAACCGACCAACTTTATTGCGCGTATTGCTGTCATGTGCGGGATTACGTGTTCCAGTTGCAATGTTACTTTCTTTAAAATTGGTTCTTTTGACCCAAAGGAATTGTAACCTAACAACATAGGTTTGGTTAAATCAATATAAGGCCTATTCCCATAATTTTCTTCGGTTTATCCGTCTCTAATGTATTCATCCGTGCAGACGAAAAAGGCCTAGGCTGCCTATATACTCTAATCTTTATTTACGAATGGAGGTATCAGCTTCTACTCTTAATTTATCAGATATTATTAATAATTATTATAATTATTATTATTATTATTTAAATCATTCATAAATTCTTAATAATACTATTATTAGGGTAAATTACAAGGAGACAGCCCCTCGCTGAATTATTAGTTTATGATGATGAAAAATATACCACACGTCGTACCGTACGACATGTTGCACGAGTATGTCACTGCCAGGCATAAAAAAATGTTTTATGGTGGTCATTTTATAATAAAATTTTACTAATTTAATTATTAAACATTTTATGTTTAACCTTTTGAACCACAACTCTTCATAATGATTGTGTGACAGAACCTGCTTAAAAACCTGAAATTTCAGCTATGTTTGCATATGATTTTCTCAATAAGTTTCATTTCAATTTAAATAAATTAGGTACCGCGGGCAACTTAGGGTGCATTAAACGCCCCATGATTTTAAAAAAGTTGTTGGATTTTAATGTCTATTCCCTCAAATGATACACTTGTTGGTAGAAGTATGTATGCAAACAATAAATCAAATCGGAGGTGGTCCTGGGTGGCCACCGGCCACTTTTATATATTTAGTAGTGATGCACCGAATATTCGGCAAATATTCAGTATTACTTATAATACTAATATACAAATATTCGGTATTACTATACTTACATTGATTGAAAGTTGAAAATGTATAAAACACAACGCCAATGTCACTACGCCAATGTCACTACTCCAACTTTGCTCGTTTCCGCAAATTTGGCCTCGCTTTGCGGTCACATTCAACCACTTGAAGATTTTGGAAGTGGTCTTCTCCTCTTGCAGCTGAGACAAAATCAGTTGTGAGCTTTACTGCTCTCTCCGCAGGGTCATTCACAACATTTAACCCATCCACAATGGACTTGGCTGCCTTGAAGTGGTCATTGTTCTGCCAATTGTCAACATCCTCTGTTAGGAAGGTCATATCCAGGTGAAGAAGGTTCACTGTAAACCACGAGTCCTCGTTCACAAGATCAGCCAGGGTTGTCGCTTCTGTAATTTTTGGAAATGACGGTTTGCCATATCCAGAACCGTAGCAGTGTTTTGGAGTGCTTGGCATTTCATCTGGTTGTATGGCCAGTAACACATCTGCAAGGGCACGACGCTCCTTTTGAGGTACTGCATTGCTGAACAGTGCCAAAACAACCAGTTCTGGGGTTAAATACCACAAATGTCTATCAAAGGCTTTCACAGCGCTGACTGAAATGATTGAGTTGGCAGCTTTATAGTTGAGCAGAGTCTTGTATAAGCACAAATCAAACCATGGGGCATTTGAAGCAGACTGACATATGAGCCACCAATCACAATAAATATAAACAACAAAAACAACAAACTCCTTCAGTTTTTCCTATTGATGTTGTGTTGTTACAGTTCCTCAAGGTAGTACAGAAATTTGCTCTTCAAGTAGGCATATTTTGATGGAATAAAGAATCTTTGACATCCACCTTGCTTTATGCATGGCCCCAGGTCTGTGGAGTGTTCCTTGTTTTGTGACATCATCATCAAGGACTACCTGGCAGAGTTGTGCCATTTCCTTGTAGTCTTCCCTACAGTATGAAGCGCTTGTGCGGATTGTGCTTAAAACCTTGTTTTTGCAGGATAAAAGCAGTTGTTGTGCATCGTCATTGTACATTGAAATGTCAATTTTGGTTAAACTTTCATCCTTTGCATGCGATATGCGTTCCCAATTCTTCTGGAATCTTTGGAACAAAGATGCTTCTGGAGACTTTGATGTCTCAATTTTGAGAGCGTCAAACACATGATCCAGGATTACCTCTCCAACATGATGGCGACATGCACACCACAGAAGAACACGGTCCAGTTTTGATTGAATGGTAACACAGGCAGCTGTAACGTGTCCAGTGTTTGATGCTGTTGTGTCAAAACATAAGTTGACAACTGACTGTTTGCACTTCCATGAATGTAGAAACGTGTAAGTGTGCTCGGCAATGATGTCACCTGATGACATATCACTTCCACGAGGATATCTAGCCACTCCCAGTAGCTTTACATCAGTGGCATTCCCAACCAACACTGGCAATCTTTCTTCCTTGCCATTCTTGTTTGTGAGCGTATGCATCTGCTTGCCATCCCAGTGAAGTGTTGCAGCTGTTGGGGCGATCCAATTTTCTCGAATATCTTTGGCGATAGCACTTGTTATTGATCGTCGAGCCTTATCAGCAGTTGAATACGACTTGGCCACACGACGTGGATCACCTCCTGCCTCTTGAATTACAGCTTCGGTGAGCACAGCCTGTTGAACAGGAGTTATGTTTAGTCGAGTAGCAACAGACACGACTGAAGGCCTTTTCAGAATATCATGAGGAATAAAGGCAGACGTACCTGCATATGTTGATCTGTGGTGACTACGCTTCCTTTGAAGCTCTGGAATCACCTCTTCTTCAGTTTCTTCCAAGCTATCTGCAGAGGCACTATCATCAGAGCATACAGAACTTTTCATCTCTTGTACACTGGATGATTCATGACGTTCTCGTCTTGAAGCTTCCGCTAAGATGCGTTTTTCTTTTCTACGATCTTTATCAGCTCTCTTCTTGTCAACACTACCAAATGAGGCTACTCTGTCAGATTTCATTGACTCTAAAAATGCTCTATCTTCTTCATTCTTAATGTTTGTCATTGCATCTTTTGTCCATACACCAAAGGTCTTATCAAGACGTTCATTCATGGATTGCAACTTAGCCAAAGTGTTTGGAGATTCTCTGCGAGAAACAGGTATTTGACGCAATTTGTTATTGTCATTAAGAAGGTCAAGTATTAGTTTGCAGCATTGATGGTCTGAAAGCATAGGAATATTTGCTTTAGTGTAGAATGTTTTCAGCTGGATAAGGACTATGCTGGCAGATTTCCATTTGAGTGGCTGTGTTTGTTTGCCTTCACATATTTCTTTCTGGATGTGCCACATCACGCATCGAAGAACCTGCCGGCAAGTTGGGAGGCGGACTCCTGTCAATGTACCATCTCCTTCTGTAAGAGCATTGCCAAGACCAAAAATGGCACTTGCTAATCTGGTCTTCTTAGCTTCCATTGTTACAGCTTCCATTGTTTCTGAAAGACAATAAAGGATATTATTAGACTATAAGTGAAGTTTCGTTCATGGTACATATTTTATGTAAATCACCCCTTTAGGGTGCATCAAACGCCCTTAGGTTCTTGGATTTTAATGTCTATTCTCTCAAATGTTATGTAAATCACCCCTTAGCAACTCTATATTAAAAGAAACAATGTAAGTAGTCAACTGGTTGGTAAATAAAAAAAATAGATATTTTTACATAGCGCTGCCCCCGAAAATTGCTGCGAAAATATAAAAGTGACTGGTGGCCACCCAGGACCACCTCCGATTTAATTAATTTTTGGCATACACACTTCTAGCAACAAGTGTAACATTTGAGAGAATAGACATTAAAATCCAAGAACCTAAGGGCGTTTGATGCACCCTAGCGGGCATTAGAATATAGTATTTTCTCTAATTATAGAAGGTAAATTCAATCAAACGCGTTTTCTGTGAACTATATCTTATTCTAAAATATAAAGTAAGAATACATATAAATTATATATATGTGTATATGTACATTATGTATATATATATATATATATATAAATATATGAGTCCAAATCTACCCAATGGCCCGAATAGGTTAATATTATGTTCAATATAATAATAATATGTTTTGCTATGCAATCATTTTACGTTATTTAGCATAAATATAGGTACAATTTTATGATAATTGTTTGTTTTTGTTTCAGATTTTAAAATTAATGAACCGACACTATAGTTAATTCAGCATGTCTTTATCAGTAAAATAACAAGTTACCTTTACGTTTACGGTAATTGCAGTGTTATAAGTTTGCTCAAATAATACTGGTGTGTGCATGTAATGAAACATTCGTACTCTTTAATTTAGAAGTTATTACATCTTATAATTAACCCATTACACCAATGCATAAAGGAGCTAAACGGAAAAGAGCTGCAAATTTCTTTAAGACAGAATGGATGGAAGTATATATAGAAACAGGAACACCAAAATCTGATAGTGATTTGCGCGTGCAGTTGCGAGACATTCACTTTCAATTCCGATACTGGAGTGATTTGTAATTATTGTCGAGATGCAAAAGTAGTAGGGGAATTTGCATGTGGAAAGATGTGGGGTGATGTATGGAAACTTGACTTTTTAAGGCGTCATTTATCAAGCAAATCTCATTTAGACGGTGTAACGAAACTTAGAAATAAAAATCCTTCATTACCAGCAAAAGGTCTGCTCAGAATGTTGCATGAAAGTCCTGAAGAAAGAAAAAGAAAATTAATGTTTTGCGAGCGAAAATGTTCAAATCAAGAAGAAGTTCAAGTTTTAATTGATAATGTTATTTTAGCTGTTAAAATGAATAATTCCATGTTCTCTGTTCAGGACATTAATGATCATATGTCAAAGTATGTTAATATTCCAGATAATTGGAGAAGTAAAAATTATGCATTTGAATTTTTGGAGAATATTAACGCCATTTAGTTGTACAACATTGTGTTGCCCATCGCGAAGATTTGGGTATTTGTGATACTTGGAAATAATTCAAGCTGATAAGGAACATCGAAACTTTAATTAGGACCATATATACATTATTTTCCAGATCTACAACAAAGAAGAGCAAATTCGAAGGGATTGTTATTGCTTCTGAAAATAAGTCAGTTGCCTTCAAACCTCTTAATGAAGTATGGTGGTTGTCAAGACATTTTGCACTGGAAGCAATAATTAGAAATTATGATTCTTTAATAGTGTATTTTGAGCAGGATGTATCAAATGATCCAATTTCAAATTATTGTCACACAAAATTAACTAACCCTGAGTACCGAATAGCTTTGGAAATTTTGAATGATGTTTTGGGTGATTTGGCTTCCTTGTCTAAGCTTTTACAGAAGCGTAATCTAACACCACTAGATGCAAATCATCTTGTTCATGGTAAATTGAATAAGATAAAAGAACAATATCTTGGTGAAAAAATTTCATGGAGTAAACATGTACAAACACTCCTTAACAAATTTCATGAAGAAAATATTGAAGTTGATACTTGTTCTTTGTTGAATTTCATAAAAACGCTTTGTGTTCACATGGAAGACCAGTTTCCTAAGAACGAAGTAAAAGAATGGTCTTTATTTGATTGTTCAGCAATTACAAAATGCAACTTTGGCTTTGGAGTTGAAGAAATTCAATATTTGTGTTCCAAATATGTCGATTTTCTAAATGAAAGGGATGTCATTATAGAACAGTACAATGACTTTAAATTTATTGCAGGTGAAAAAATAAAAGTGAAACTTATTGAAAACTATGCTGATATGGTGGTTTTTGTCCTCCAAAATGAACAATTTAAAGATCTTGCAATATTGATGGACATAGGAGGAACTTTTTTAGCATCTAGTGTGGACTGTGAACGTGGTTTCAGTTTGATGAACTCGATAAAAAATAAGCTGAGAAACCGTTTACAAGAAAATCATTTAGATATGCTTATGCGTGTGAAAAGTTACCTAAATGATGGAGGAACAATCAACCTTGAAAGAGTATATTCAAGATGGGCAAATCTGAAAGACCGTAGAGAAAAACAATAGTAAGAAGAAACTAGTATAAACCATTAAAATTCAATATATTGTTTAATTTTACTTAAAATATTTTTAATTTGGATGTTCTTATAGAAAATATATTTATTTATAGAATAAATGAATGTAAACTTCATTACTCATAGTTTTATTGTCTCCTTAAAAAGTATAATATGGTGCTATGTTTTAAAATAATGATACAATTGTTAATCTTTCAAAATCATCTACCTCCTCTTTATTGATTTTTTTGATGATTCAATGAATGATGCCAAATTATAAAGTTTGCACAATTTTATAACATTATTGGGAATGTTGCACACAAGAAACAAAATGCGCACATAAGCAGCACAAAATTAGAGGGAACATTGACTGTAGGACTAGCTAAATAGGCCCCATTTTTAGCTAGTAGTAATAATAATAATAAAAATCATTACATGCCTGAGAGAAGCACCTCAGAAAGGTTCCAGCCATTGGAGCAGTAATCATTTCATGAGAAATCAGGGAAGTACTGCTTAAGGGCCTCCCAATCAATGGTGCCAAAATGCCAAAGGCACCTCCTCTTGGGAGGATCCAAAGGCCAAATTGGAGCAAAAGGTCAGGAAACATATATAAGATTGTGGTCAGAGGAGTTCAATGGAGAAAAATGTTCGACAGAGTAAGGAGGAGGATGAGAGGCAAAAAATAAATCCATAATGTTGAGCCCATCTCCAAGGCGATCAAGGATACAAGTTGGATGCTGTACAATCTGCTTCAGATCATTCAGGATAGGAAAGTTGTAAGCTAGTTCACCAGGGGTGTTAGTAAAATGAGAGGAAAGCCAAAGGTGGTGGTGGTGAACAATGAAAGCTCCTAAAATGGAGATTTCAGCAAAAGGAAAGTGGGATAGTATGCATTCCACTTTGGAAGTGAGGTAGTCAAAGAATTTTGGATACTCGGTGGAATTAGAAAGGTAGACAGCACAGATGTATTTAGTTTAACATTGGCATGCAAGCTGTAGCCAGAGGGTATAGAATTCAGAGGATTCGAGTTTGGAAATACAAGAGCAAGTAAGGTCATTGTGTACATATATGCAACATCCACCTTTGGAATGAAATTGAGTATTGAGAAAGTAGCAGTGTACAGAAAAGGTGTTGCTGTCAGTTGTCCCAGATACCCAAGTTTCAGTGAGGAAGAGAAGGCGAGGTTTAGAGGAGGTGGTGGTGTTCAGAGTGAAGATTTTGGGAAAGGCCACAAATGTTGGCAAAGTCTATAAGTGAATCAGGCAGAGGCCCAGAACATCTCAAATGGGTGGTAGCAGATCCAGCCCTGCTGCTTGGGTCTGCATTCCTGGTTTTGGCAACAGGGGAGCCAATACTGCAATCTGCAATTGCTTTTCCTATATTTCTACTCCACCATTTAGGTTGTGCATTCAATTCACTTCTCTTAACTCTCCTAGGTACATATTTAAATTTATGAATATATTCTTGAAATTATCCTACATTCCTGGTTTTGGCAACAGGGGAGCCAATACTGCAATCTGCAATTGCTTTTCCTATATTTCTACTCCACCATTTAGGTTGTGCATTCAATTCACTTCTCTTAACTCTCCTAGGTACATATTTAAATTTATGAATATATTCTTGAAATTATCCTACATGCTAAGAACACTATCTACCACTTATCCCAATTTATTGTAGTTAATGAAGCTCTTAAAGTCATTGAAATTTGCTCTCCTAAAATCATGCATGGTGAAGTTATTTAACTCTCTTGAAGTTTTAACATTAACTGAAAAGTGTATCATGCTATGATCACCAGTGCATAAAGCTTTGTCCAATGTCTACATTCTGAACTAAATTATCATTGTCTAAAATATTCTCACCATGGGTCAGTTCTAATACTTTTTTAAAAAGAAAATTATCTTGTATCAGGTCATCCCATAAGTAATGTCGTTTTTTATGATAGATTAAGTTTAAACTAGTCATACTCGGTTTAAGCATAAATTTTCCAAAGGTTATATCTAAGAGGATATCTATCATGTTTTGCTACATACTTTACAGACCTTGACCAGTGAAGACGTGTGTTTTGCTTTATGTGAACTCCTCATAAACATGGCAGTATCAGAAGAGCATATCAGGCATATAATGCTTTATGAGTTTAAAAAAGGGAATAGTGCTACTGAAGCAACATGAAACATTCAGGACGTTTATGGCAACAATATTCTGCATGCGAGGAAATGTCAACATGTTTCAAAAGTTTAGGAATGGTGACTGCTGTTTGGCAAATGCAGCACGCTTTGGACACCCTGCTGAGTTTGATGATGATCTGCTGTTAGTCGCACTTGAAGAAGACTGTTCAACAACTTTCAAAGAATTGGCCCAGAAACTCAATTCATCCCCATCCACCATCCATCGACATTTGCAACAGCTCAGGAAAGTGCCTAAGTTAGGAAAATGGGTGCCACATGAATTGTCAGTCGACAATCTGAGGGTGCGGGTAAACGTTAGCACAGCTCTTCATTCCACGAACTCCAAGATCCGTTTTTGCACCATTTAGTGACTGGTGATGAAAAGTGGATACTGTACCAGAATGTTAAATGCCATCGATAGTGGGTTTGTGCCAGAGAACCAGCGACACCACAGCCAAATCCAAATCTTCACCCTCGGAAGGTGTTGCTTAGTGTTTGGTGGGATAAAGGTGGTGTAATACACTTTGAAACCTTACCACACAACCAAACAATCACCGCTCAACTGGATCGATTGAACACTGCACTAAAAGAAGAGAGACCTTCTTTGGTTAATTGGAAAGGAATCGTGTTCCACCACGACAACACACATCCTCATACCACTCAGATCACTTCTGCAAAAATTGAGGAGCTTCGGTGGGAAAAACTTCCACATCCTCCAGACCTTGCACCTTCAGATTATCATCTCTTCAGGAGTCTGCAAAACTATCTTGACGAGAAACAGTATACTTCTTTAGATGACCTGCACACCAGTCTTTGTACATTTTTTGCCTCAAAACCACCTGAATTTTATAAACATGGCATTGAAAAGCTTGTAGGACATTGGCAGAGTGTCAGTGATTCCGATGGAAAATATATACTAGATTAAAAAGTTTCAGTTGTTTTTTTTTTTTGTCCTTCAAATTCCAATCTAAAAAACGACATTACTTATGGGATGACCTGATAGAAATCTATCAAATGTATACCCACAGCATCACTGTTTAAAGTAATGAAATTAATATTTAGGGAGTTAAAGTCCTGGGCAATAATTCACCCCTTATGCACAACTATGCTACTTAAAATGTTACACATTTCAATGTCTAATTCTACTCCTTGTGAAGGAAGCCTACATACAACCCCAAAATTAATGACCAAGTTATCTGCACTAATTTCTGAAATAATTATATCAAACTGGTCACTGGCATTAATCACCTTTTGAACTGGGTGAATATTTTCTTTACAATAAAAGAGTACACCACCTCCCATTTTATCACAATCACTGCTATACTTATATATTCACCTATAAAATCCCAATCTGCACTTTTAATCCACAATTCAGTTATTGCCATAATATCAATTTTCAACATGAACTAATTCTTTAAATTCATTAATCTTACTCCTTACACTCTCCACATCAAAAGACCCTAATTTTAAACTATTCTTTTTACTACTGTATTTGTTTGTTTACATGCACTGAATTTCTCCTAAACGAGAAAGGACTATTTCATCTTGCCTTTGTTTCAAATAAATCTATCTTACTTTTTGATCAATCAATCTCTGAGTCACAAATTACCCATTTCATTCAAGTACATGCCATCTTGAATGAACAAACCTATAGAGTTAAATTTTGACCAAAAGTTAAAGAACTCTACTCTTTTGGGGCCATTCAAAAATTATGTAATGCAGAAGGTGGTTACAAGGAGTTACAAGGGCAAGAAGTACCTCTAGCAGAGCCAAGTCCTTTTCCAAATCAGTGGCCTTGATATTACTCCCCAACATGTAGTAGTCCAACTTGGGATTGGCGTAGCCAATGTGCATGACCTTGCATTTACCCAAGTTAAATGGCACTTACCATTTTTTGGACCACTCTCCTATCCTACATAGGTCTGCACACAGTTGTTCAATCGCTTCAGGCATCCCAACATTAGCCCCAAGCTTGTTATCATCAGCGAATTTGGCAATCCTACTAATGATGCCAGTGTCGATATCATTTATGTAAATGATAAACAACAGTGGCCCCAAAATGGAACCCTGAGGAACCCCACTACTGAGCGAGGCCCAACCCAAGGTAGCCCTTTTAATTAAACCCTCTGCCACCTATTCTTCAGCTAGTTTCCAATCCAGCTACCTACTTCTTCATCAATACCCAGCACATGGACTTTGGCCATTAGCTGGCAGTGAGGTACGTACCTTATCAAAGGCTTTCTGAAAGTAGGTATAAAGTATATCAATCGCCCTACTCTTATTGTACTCACTCCACATGACATGGAAAAATTTGAGCAGGTTGGTGAGACAACCTATGCCATCTAAACTCATGTTGGGAGTCCCCAAGCAGCTTGTTGGAATCCAAATGGTCAACGATCCTATCCGCTATTATCCCCTCTAATAATTTACTTACAACTGAAGTGAGACTAATGTAAGGTGACCAGAGTCCCAATTTTGGGTGGGACAGTCCCAAATTTATATGTCTCTCTCTTTTCAAAATGTCCCAAAAATATCCCGCATTTGGAGAAAATTTTCATAAATGTCCTGCTTTATTAAAATTACTGTTACATTAGACATTAGATGTCCTTTATGAATTAATAGAATTATGCCACATTCCGAATTCCAAATCTAAATACAGGCATCCCCCGTTTAATGACTGGGTTCCGTTCCGATGACCAGGTCGGTAAACGAAAGCCTTGTTTTACGGCTTTGGTGCTTCTTCCTTTTCTTCTTTTCTTTCTTCTTCCTCCAAAGGCTGTTGTTCTTCCAACTCTATCAGCTCTTCGTTTGTCAGCTCTCCCTCTTGGTATTCCACTAAGTTTTCCACATCTTCCACTTCTACTTCTAAATTGAGGGTATTGGTGAGTAACACTATTTTTCTATTAATTTCATCGACATTTTCAAACTTATTGAAGCCTTCGAAATTAACCACAGATCATTTTAGGCACTTCTTCAAAATCCTTTCATACACTTCGCAGTAACATCCTCCCAAGCAGTTGCAATGTTTTTTATACAATGTAAAACATTGTATGATTTCCAAAAATCGGTACGATCGGTCACGGTCGTATCTGCGGTTGGTCGATAAACGAGTAGGTCGTTAACCAGGGTATGGCTGTACTAACTTGCAAACTGAACTGGTACGATACATGTTGCTGTGCGGCAGTGCCGTGATTCCCAACTAGTGTTTCAGTGTTTCATTAGCAGCCTCTGTGTAAAGGTGTGTTGTAGTGTAATGCTTTTATGTTTTCATGTTTGCTTAATTTAATAACCTTAATTAATTTTTATCCCTGTATCCTTTTTTTTTCTTTTGCAGCTAGGTTAAACTTTTTCGTTTGAAGGATAAGGAAAGTTATTAATTGTATTGTACATAAGGTCGTAGGCCTAGTTTGACAACACAAAATGTCTAAAACTAAAAGGAAGTGTACATTTAATGCACATCTGCAGTCTAAATATCCATTTATTACAAAAACAACAACAGAAAGTGATGTATGGTTTGAGAAATGTAGAAGTGACTTCAGCATTGGACATGGTGGGATTAATATTACTAAGCATCTTGGCTCAAAAAGAGAGAAATCGGTTGATATCGGTGCTTCATCTAGTAAGATAGTGAGTGATTATTTTAAAAGTGTGATGCCTAGTAATAAGGATTTAGAAGTAGCTGCTGCTGAGGATTTGTGGGCTTACCATACAGTCAGGGAAAATCAAAGCTTCAGATCTAGTGACTGTGCAACAAAAATTTTGAAAACATGCTTTGAACCAAAATTTTCATGTGCCAGAACAAAGTGCAAAGCAATTGTTTCAAATGTATTTGCACCAAATGCTGAAACAGAATTAAAAAACAATTAAAGGATGCTCATTGTATAACATTGCTAACTAATGCAAGCAACCATGGAAACATCAAGCTGTTTCCTGTTTTAATTCGCTTCTTTCAGCCATATGAAGGTGCTCAAGTTAAGCTTATTGACTTTAAATCTCAGCCTGGAGAAACCTCAGATAGTGTGGTGAAATATTTAACTGATATTATTGAAGAGCATGACCTGGGCAGAAATTAGTTGCTTTCTGTGGTGATAACACTAACTGTAATTTTGGTGGTGCTGCAAGAAAAGGAGTGAATAACATTTTCAGGAAGCTAAATGACTACATTGGTAGAAAACTAATTGGGATTGGTTGTTTTGCACATATTGTACATAATGCTGTTCAGTCTGCCAATTGATGTGGAAAACAGTGGTTGTTAAAATATATTCATATTTCTACATCTATACTGTTTGAGTAGAAGAGCTGAAAGAGTTTTGTGGACATTGAATATAAACAGTTACTGGGATATAGTAAAACAAGGTGGTTGGCATTAATGCCTGTAGTTGAAAGAATACTCAAGTTGTTTCCTGGTCTAAGATCATACTTTCTGAGCCAAAGCAAATGTCCAATAAATGCAAAAAACTTCACTTTTTTTCTATGTGAAGGTCAAAATATGAAAATAAAAACCCCACTCTAATAGACAGAGTTTATTTCCACAACAGTTTCGATGCCCACTGGCATCCTCCTCGGGAGGATACAGAAAAATGAATGAACCAAAACAAGAGGGAAAAACAGTCCAGGGACTGACCATTAATAAATTCGCACCTAGGTTAGATCCCGTTCTCCCAACACCGGAGTTTGATGATGACCTGCTGTTAGCCACACCTGAAGGAGACTGTTCAACAACTGTCGAAGAATTGGCCCAGAAACTCAATTCATCCCCATCCACCATCCATCGACATTTGCAACAACTCAGGAAAGTGCCTAAGTTAGGAAAATGGGTGCCACATGAATTGTCAGTCGACAATCTGAGGGTGAGGGTAAACATTAGCACAGCTCTTCATTCCCGTAAACTCCAAGATTCGTTTTTGCACTGTTTAATGACTGGTGATGAAAAGTGGATACTGTACCAGAATGTTAAGCGCCGATGACAGTGGGTTTGTGCCGGAGAACCAGCGACACCACAGCCAAAACCAAATCTTCACCCTCGGAAGGTGTTGCTTAGTGTTTGGTGGGATAAAGGTGGTGAAATACACCTTGAAACCTTACTACACAACCAAACAATCACCGCTCAAGTCTACTGTCAACAACTGGATTGATTGAACACTGCACTAAAAGAAAAAAAGACCTTTGGTTAATTGGAAAGGAATAGTGTTCCACCACAACAACGCACGTCCTCATACCACTCGGATCACTTCTGGGTCATTCCATGTCAAGTCAGCCACCTAAAACACTCACCCCTTTCAATTTTGCTCATACTTGGCACAATAGCAGATATACATGCCAAACTTAAATTCCCAAATTATTAGAGCTGACTGACCTTTGGTTACTGAGATACAAGGTCACAAAGTTGTGACATTTTGACCTTTTTTGCGTTAAATGACTATTTTCAAAATGGTGTAACTAAAAAACTATTAAAGCTAGAGCATTGATTTTGGTCTCACTTTAAAGCTCTTTAGTAGCCCCTTGTTTATTGTCTCTACTGTGAAAAATAAAAAAATCCCTTCAAAAGTTGACCTTTGACCTTGAATAAAAAAAAAATACCTTCTCCTAAAAAATTCAATTTTTTTACATTAATACCTTGAGTCATGTACAACAAAATCCCAAGAAGCTGTAAGTGGCTGATAACTAGTTCAATGTATAAAAAATAATGAATTCAAGCAACATTTTGAAAAAAGTCATTTTATACAAAAATTGTCAAAAAGTCATGACTTTGTGACCTTGTATGTCAGTAACCATTTTTGTCTAAGGTCAGCTCAATCTCTTACAAATACAACCCATATCTACATACTATCTGCAGCCTTCTACAAACAAGCAAATGCTTATTTTTAAATATTTGTTCTTTACCCACCTCACCTGTATGTTGTGCATGTGTTGGTTTTCAGTAGTTGACAAGATTCTTGTGGGCCACCCAATTTATTGTGATTTCTAGAAGAGAAAACAATTTTTAATGTATACCTAGATAGCTACCTAATTAACAAATACAAGTAACATATTAAAATGTACATACAATATGTATAGGTATAGTGCTCATTGATTTCCATTTATCACAACTTAAAATGTATGCAGTGTATATATAGTTACATGACCATTTTAATTTTGAATTCTTACCTTTCTGTGCTGTAGATCTGCCAAAGCTTTGGATGCCTTCAAAGTAACTTCTTTGCAAATCCTGTATGTTCGTCCATTAGTAGTAGATGCCTCAACTTGTGTTAGAATATCTGAATATGGTAAGATTAATTCATCTGGTCGACCAGGATACACAAATGATGGGTTTGGGCCATGAGGATGAAGGAATGTGACTTTTACTTCTCTATTCTCTGGTATCTTTTCCAGCACATATGCCACCCACCAATGGCCATCATATGCAGCAGTAACAAAACCATGTATTTTCTCCTCAGTCACAACTTCTTCCTTTTCAGTAACTTTCTCAATATTTGAATAATCTGATAATGAATAATGTTTAACCTTAAGAGAAGTCAATGAAACTGGCTGTAAATGGTGTAATTTCTGTGTACCAGCAATAGTCCTTGCAGTTGAGTGTCTTTCTTGGAGAAGTTGGCTTTCCTCTTCATGCTCTTTATTGGTTGAAAAATGACATTTTATATTTACAATATTTTCACTTGCAAATGTATATAACTGTTCTGCAGTAAGGATCTGTTCATCATAAGGTCGTTGTAGACTAGCTTTTGCAGCTAATCTCTTAACTGTGCCTCCAACACCATCACAGGGTCCCTTTCCATGACTTGTTGCAAAAAAATTCCATTCTGCCTCAATTCCAAAATCATCTCTGTGATGGCAAAGATTCAAAAAGTTTTTGCAGTTCTTATACTGTCCTGCACACCCATCTGAAAAGTAAATTATTTTGTGGATGGAACCGATGGATGAGATATTATCTTTTAGGAATTTTATCAGATGCTTTTGAAACAAATGTACAGCAACTGTGTTATGGATGTTACACTCTGAAATAATAACAAAGCTAAGGTGAGCAATCTCATCTTCCTTTTTATAGTAAATAACAAATGGATGTAGAGTAGCCATCTCATTGTTCCAGTGAAAGCTCTGAACCTCATCTTGAAGAATAAAGGAATAATTTTCAGCAAAATCACACACAGCAAGGACCTCACCATCTTTCAAAGACATTTTTGTTTCACGGTAATAAGTTGCTTGCATCTTTGTCTTGAAGTCATGTATCTGGTATTCTTTCAGTTGGTTACAGAATTGGTCAATATATTCATCTGTATTCAGTTCTACTGATTCAAGATTTGACCGATCTGTATTGGTCCACTTTTTAAAATTTATGATATCAATGAAGTTGTTTGTAAATATGTCCAGTAGTCTGTTTTTTAAATCTGATGGATCTCCACATTGTTCACATTGTCTGAGGCAGCATTTCTGTGAGGCAGGATTGCATTCCATAAAGGCAACACAATGACGTACATTCTTAATAGGTGTGTCATCATTTGCAGTTAGTTTTTCTAATTCAGCTCCTACAAACATAAGTTTGGCATTCTGATGAATTGTACAGACACATACTGAGTGAGTTCCTGTTGCTCCAGCAATAACACACTGCTTTGGACGCAATTCTGCAAATTTACTGAATCCCACCTTAACCAAAGGATTTCTTTCTTTGAAAATATGATAGGCTTCTTTTAAATTGCAAAGTAAAAGATGCTTTTGCAAATGTATCCTTCCTCTTTCATTGTCAATGATACTACAATAGTCTTTCTTTCCTGGCATTGTTCTACTGATGTCTTCTGAAAGATAAAATGCTTTAATAGCGTCAACAGTATCCTGTTTAATTCTTTTCCCACCCTTTGGATTTGGGTCTGAAAGGACACCTTTTTCTTCAACTATTTTTTTAGCAATAGATGCTGTATGCCTTGTTGTGTTAAATTCTGAAGCAATTTTCCTAATGCTCCAACTTTTGGGCAATACAGTGAGGATTTTTATTTTATCACTTCTTTTAGTATTTTCATTTTTGAATTTTTCCTTGAGTTGATTTATTATTTCTAAACAGTCTACATCTCCAGATGGCTCCTTAAATTGTGAGTCAGAAATCTCTTTTCCTGCAACTGTTTCCATTCTCTTCTTAACTGTCTCTGTCACCTTGCTTAGTTTTTTAGCTCCATATGACTTTTGCTCTACAAGCTCTCTTTTTTATGGGTGATTCACCAATTGAAACAAAAGAAGCATTCAAAGTACACATCTCATGGTTTTGCTCTGAAGTTGATGCATCACTATTGTCAACATTTTCAATTTTCTCAAGATCTTCAGGTGGTTCACTACTACAAGAAGAATCATCATTTATGTCTGAATTCAAAGTGCCTATTCCTTTCTCAGGCAAGGACTCAAGATGTTCTCTACACTGCTTACAAAGTCTGTGATGTAGTGTTAAGTGCAGATCGGGAAACTTATTTACAAGTTCCTGTGGTACAATTCTCAAACTCTTCTTTCGACACTGACCTTTGTGACGCAGCAAAGGATCAGCACACTTCTGTTTCAGTTTTAAATGTTCCATGTTTGTACTCTGAAATCACAAAAGCACAAAGAAAATCCTGAAAAGAAAACAATGAACAATTAATGAATTATTAAATAAATTTTTATACATGTATTTAGTAAAAATAAATTAACTTTAACTTGAAGTCAGGAGTCAACTCTGTAAAGTTGACAGTACTTATATACTAGTTGGGCCTTTGGATCAGCGCTACTCCAGTAGATTTGGGGCTGTCGAGGGGTTTAACCCTGGTTGTCTTTTAAAAGACTTCTTTTGGCACAGGTCACAAAAAGGTTTTTGAACTAATAATGTTAAGTTGAACTAAGTCTTCACTGACACTATATCAGAACAGAACTTTTAAATAAATGAACTGACAAAAAAAATCTAAAATTGAAGAATGATGCCAACTTCATTTATTTTTTATACATTGAACTAGTTATCAGCCACTTACAGCTTCTTGGGATTTTGTTGTACATGACTCAATGTATTAATATAAAAAAATTGAATTTTTTAGGAGAAGGTATTTTTTTTTTATTCAAGGTCAAAGGTCAACTTTTGAAGGAATTTTTTTATTTTTCACAGTAGAGATATTTAACAAGAGACAATAAACAAGGGGCTACTAAAGAGCTTTAAAATGAGACCAAAATCAATGTTCTAGCTTTAATAGTGTTTTAGTTACACCATTTTGAAAATAGTCATTTAACGCAAAAAAGGTCAAAATGTCACAACTTTGTGACCTTGTATCTCAGTAACCAAAGGTCAGTCAGCTCTAATAATTTGGGAATTTAAGTTTGGCATGTATATCTGCTATTGTGCCAAGTATGAGCAAAATTGAAAGGGGTGAGTGCAAAAAGTGCCATTTTGTGGCTGAGTTGACATGGAATGACCCTTCTGCAAAAATTGAGAAGCTTGGGTGGGAAAAACTTCCACATCCTCTAGACCTTGCACCTTCAGATTATCATCTCTTCAGAAGTCTGCAAAACTATCTTGACGAGAAACAGTATACTTCTTTAGATGACCTGCACACTAGTCTTTGTACGTTTTTTGTCTCAAAACCAGCTGAATTTTATAAACATGGCATTGTAAAACTTGTAGGACATTGGCAGTGTCATTGATTCCAATGCAAAATATATACTAGATTAAAATGTTTCAGTAGTTTTTTTTTTTTGTCCTTCAAATTCTGATCTAAAAAATGACATTACTTATGGGATGACCTGATATTATATATATATATATATATATATATATATATATATATATGAGGTAGAGAGGTGTCCTGCTTTTGGCTCCTGAAAATATAGTCATTTTAGTTTATAACTCCAAAAATAGAAAAATGTCCCGCTTTTTGCTCCTAAAAATATGGTCACTTTGGACTAAAGGGACGATAGTTCCCTGGACTCTCATGATCCCCTTTCTTAAAAATAGGGGTCACATTGGCTTCCCTCCAGTCACCAGGCACCTGGCCCATCTCCAACAATTTGTTGAAGACTGTAGCCAGGTGGGGAGCCACCTGGTTACACACTTCTCGCAAGACTCTGGGGAGGAACTGGTCTGGCCCAGGAGCCTTAAATGCATTCAGTAGGGTGGCTGTATAGACAATCTTCAAAAAGTTTGGAACCCATAATATTGTTCTTATTCCCTATAAAACTCAGAATACCAATTTTTATACAGATCAGAAATGTTTTAGAGGTGCTGCAAGAGTCCAGAAGATTTTAGCTTACAGTCTTTTTTGAGTTCAGCTCCAGGTCCCCCTCTATTATCCTCTCAATGGAGGGGGGGTTTCATTGGTGCTAACAACTCATTGTCACCTGGTTGAACTTCAGAGACCTTAACAACTAATGTTTTCTTTCTTGCATCTGGGAATGTTTTATGATGTTCCTCAATGACCTGAAGCAAAAACTGTGTGTATTCCTCATTTCTTGTTACAGAGGCATTAAAGTCCTTTATCAATGCTACTCCCCTTTCTGCTATACTATTGACAACCTTCATACTTTTAAGAATCTTGGGAGCATTTTGATAATCTGGAACCTGTTCCCATTGAGCTGGATCTACAGGAGTTAGAAAGTTATCTTCCAACCCTAAAATTGAGAACAGTTGTCGAGAGTTTGCTGTGACAAATAATGACATCTTTTCCTTCAGCAATCATTGGACAAATTCTATTTGGAGGGCATTTATCCTTCATTTTTTAGAGCTGCGACCATCAATCTCTTCATTTCTAAAGGTACATGATCATCAAAGAAAGAGACCATCAGACATTCACTTAAATACTACAAATTATTACTGAATGCCTTACCTGCAGATTTGGAGACAACAGTGTTGGTAAGTTTTTAATTGCAGGAGCTAAAGTTGCTTGGGGGCATTGGAACCATGCTTTTATATAAATCTTTGTAGTGAATAAATTGAATCTTCTTAAAGATGATATTTCTCTTGGTGTTAGACGAATTTGTGAATGGAGAAGATAAATCTTTATACAGTAGAATAAATTACGTTTGCTAACCAACATGCACGATGTAGAGCACCTGGTTGCATCAGTCTTCTTCCTCATGGGGTACTTCTCCCAGAAACAAAAATGTTAATTCTAAGGTTTCTCAGTAATCATCTCTTGGTTGACGTTCTTCTAGGTTAGTTTTACAAAATTCAATTATTTCATTCCATTCAGATATGTCTAAGGTCACTTCTTTATCACCAATCACTGGTTCAAGCTTATTATCAATGTTTCTCCATTCTAGCTGTAATTGTTTAAATAAAGCAATATCAGGTCTTGATGAGGGATAAAAGAGGCCACCAAATACATTTCCAACTATAATCTCATGGATATGATGACAATGGGCTAGGTGCAGAAGATTTTTGTGCAACATTTGTTCAATCAGGATGCAGGCACCTCCTCTCTTTCCTGTATTACTTGCCGTGGTATCAAACAACATAGCTTTCATCTGGTTGGTTAAATTCCATTCTTTTACAGTTTTAACAACAGCCTTTGCAATTACTTTTGCACTTTCGGAGGTAAGTTTAGGGACTGCAAGAAGCTTGCCAATATCTTTACCAGTCAATACCACAGGTAAATGGCCAACAGACTTTTTTTCCTGTGATATCAGGTAGCATTTTCCCATCCCAGTGAACTACTAGGGGGGTTTCTGGAGCAAAGTGTTCAATGGTATTAGCTGGTTTCTTTTCTAATTTTCATCCTCTTAGTGTAAATAGAATCTTTATTGATCGATAGTGACTCTACATTATATCCTAAACTTTTTGCCATAGCAGCAATGATATGAACTGCTGCTTGGTTGCTGGTCTTTGTATAGTCTAGAGCTTGCATTAATTCGGGAGTCATTATGTTTTGAGGTCTTACTTTCTTCAATTGTGGTTGGGTGTCACCCAGAGAAAAACTTTTTTAATTTTTGAGATGTACTAGACTCATTATCACTACTGGTACTTGAATCTGTTGCAACTTTGCTTAGTAGTTGTATTTCTTTTTCATGTTTTCTCTTGCAGCTAATAAAATTTTGCTCTCTAATTATCTTATTTCTTTCTTTGATTGTTGTCACTTTATCAGTACCAGCTATGTGACCTTTCCTTCCACCACGCTGAGCAATAAGAAATTTCTTATCTTCTTCTATTTTCATCATAGACAGAGCATTCTTGTGTGCAATGTCAAATAGTTCATCAAGTTGTGATGTGAAGTGTGTTTCAGTGGAAATTTGCTTTCGAGATCAATGGGACTTACTTTTTGGTAATGATTTCCATTCAGAATGAAGTTTGAGCAACTGCTTAATAAGATCTGTTCATGCGCAGTTGGAATACTGGCTTTCTTCCAGAAACCCATAAACACTAATCAGTGTTCTTAGCACTATCTTTCAAAGGGTGCTTCATCTCTGAATGATGGTAAAAAAAATGTGCCAAAACTTGCTGCAGAGAAGGGAGTTTATCACCCAATATTTTTGCTAAAGTTGGACCAACAAGCCATATATATGTTTTAGAATGAGTACTATAACTAGTACTAGCCATGATTGCAAAAAAATTGAAAATTTTAGGGCGTGAAACTCAATTGTGAAATAAATGGAGCATGAATTACTACCACATACGCACTTCCTCAGCATGTAGTTAACTGAGGATTTGAGTTGCAGCTTGCTCCTTGCCAGCTTTTCAGATGCCAAAAGTCACAAGTAGTAGTTACATAAGCACACTGGACAAAAAATTAGTCACCCCTAATAGCACCGATAGTAGGAAGTTCAAGGTCACACAGAGGGCGCTGATGTAGCATTGGTAAGTGACAAGTAGCGGTGACGTAGCACACAGGATCAGATCTGTTTCGTGAGGTGGTGAAGAACAAAGTGTGTTGGATATAGTCAGCAAAATGGATCGTGAGGCAGACGTTACTCAGTGGCAAAAAGGAGCCATCGTGTTTGGCAGAGCCCACGGACACAAAATGTCTGAAGTAGCCCAATTTGTTGGTGTGTCAACGCGTACTGTCCAGCGAGTTTACAAAGAGTGGTGTAGTTCGCAATCAACTGACAATCGACGATGTAACTGTGGCCAGAAAACAATTCTCGACAATAGGGGCCGCCGCCATGTTTCTCGTCTAGTAACTGCAAATCATTTTCAGACCAGAGAACAATTGCTCCAAGAAACCAATGAGGTTCTCCAGCGACCAATTTCCGAACGGACATTGCGACGAGAACTGCATGCGATGGACATCTGGAGCAGGGTACCACGGAAGAGGCCGCTGTTAACAGCAAGTCACAAATTGGCACGTTATAAATGGGCTCAGAGGCACAAAAACTGGACTGCGGCAGATTGGAAACGTGTAATTTGGTCCAATGAGTCCCATTTTTGTTTGTTCTCCAATGATGGGAGGCGACAAGTACATCACAGGTCCAATGAAGCCTTTAATCCTGAATGCGTCGAAGGTGTTGTTCAGGCTGGAAACAGAAAGTGAAGCGCAGGACTCTGGCGGAACTTCAGGACCAGCTGATGAACGAGTGGCAGCAAATCGATGTTCAGTACATGCACAACCTCATAGTCTCTCTGCCTCGCCAGATTTGTGCGGTTATCAAGGCCAGAGGCGCCATCA
Source organism: Bathynomus jamesi (assembly GCA_023014485.1). Taxonomy (NCBI): domain Eukaryota; kingdom Metazoa; phylum Arthropoda; class Malacostraca; order Isopoda; family Cirolanidae; genus Bathynomus; species Bathynomus jamesi. Next base: position 351,109 of record JAJOZX010000788.1, read on the forward strand.
CACATTATTAGGTACATTCTGAGAGGGGTGACTAATTTTTTGTCCAGTGTGCTTATATTAATATTATATCATAAATACAACTACAGTATATATCTGAAAACATATGACTATTTCATATAAACATTTCCATAATAATTTCTGCAAATTTTGCAGAGAAATAAATGGGGTATTTTACTATTGATTAAAAGTACATTACTCTACATTTTTATATTGCCATGCACGTGCCACCCCTAAATATGAGTTGATTACTTTAAAAAATGGTATGTTAAGTTTTCTCATGATAAAGAATAAAATTCGATCTTCCAAACTCGTTAAAAAAATAATTTTTGTCCCTATATGCTGGTAGCCACCCTAGCATTCAGTTTGTCTATTCTATCAGCAATGTCTGTTGTGGTACACCAAATGCTATCCAAACAAGCACCATCGTGCCCAACACCTGGCTTGGGGATAACATGGTTGTCCTCCCTGGTGAACACTCCCGCAAAGTACTCATTCAGCACAGCAATGTCCACAGCACGCTGCTGGGGTCCTTTAACCCTCTGAGTCCCATTGGCCTCTTTTACAGCCATGCAGGCTGAGTACGAGCAAGTCCCAATGGTATCTTGGAAGGCCATAATAGATTTTCTTAAAATAAGTTATTTTTTATTTTTTATTATTGTTATTTATCTTTAGATAAGCTTGTTTCCAAAGTTTGCCGAAGAAATGATAATGACATGAAAAATAAATATAAATATACATTTTAGTTCTGAAGCATGCATAATACGACTTTAGTCATTTTTTTAGGGCGCGAATTTGCCAATTATAGCAGACATGGCAGTGTCTTTGCACGGATCTTTGCCCTGGATCCTTCTTTTCAATGACAGTCAAATGGTGTCAAGATATATAATTTGCAGCCTCTACCCTACCTTGTAGGTTTGCAATGGGTCTACAGGGAGTAAGGTTTGTAGAATTGCCAGGCTTTTCCAGTATAGCATGAATAATAGAGAGACTAAATTCACGCACAGTCATCTTCTTGGCTGTCTTAAAGACGTATAGATGGTGTGCATTCAAGACAGAAATATTTGAGGTGAAAAAATAACTTCTTACACCATTTTATTGTGCGTCAAAGACTATCAATTGGGTTTATCTGCATGTCACATTTGTCTACCAATCTCATGTTTGTATTGTAGTCTAAGACTATATCCAGTTTCTTGATAAATATAAGTTATAGCTAATTTTAACAGAAAATTATAAAAGAAAACATGAAATTTATGGATAACTAATTTAAAATCCAGACAGTTCAGGAAGTGGTTTAAAAAATTTGGGGAAAAACAGTGAATTTTCCCATTGTTTCCAGATGCTGCAATGGCATAGGAGAGGCCAATGGGACTCAAAGGGTTAAAGGCCTATCATGCTTCTAATGGACTTTCTACTATTAACATAACTGAAGAATTCCTTAGGGTTTGTCTTGAGAGGCTTGCCACCCAGAGTTCTTTGTTACATTTGGCTAGCTTAATCTTCACTTCCCTGCACAGGCAGACATATGCCTCAGTGTTCTCATGGGAATGACTGGCCTTCACCCTCCTATACACAGCTTTCCTATTTCAGATAGCCAAAGGGATGTCCCAATAGGGTGTGTCAATTTTGTCAACTTTTTTCAAATCAATTTTGGTAGTGAAAATATAGTGTCTTTTCATGTCAAAACTTGAAATTGGCCAACCAAAATTAAATAAAATAACCCTTACCTACATCAATTTTACCTTAAAGTTTCAGAAATTGACTCTTTTACTAAATAATAGGACATAAATTGATTAACTATTCATCTGTCACAGAATTATCCCACTGATCGCATATGGAGTGTTTTCAAGGTCATATAGTTGTTGTACAATGTACAAGTCACAACATGAATAGAACTGTCCCTCACTCTCAGTCCTCAGTTGCCTCTTAGATGTCATAGATGGTGGTTTGCTGTTATTGCTCTTGTACCTACTTCATAGTTATTCTACTAGACAAATACTACAGTTTAACTGTAAGTATGGATTATTACAATTATTTATTATTATCATATTCTTCTGTCTAATTATGTTGTAATCCCATGAAATATTTTTTATTGAATTTTAGAACATCAAATGACTAAACTTTGAAACATCGTAATTGATATAAAATACTTAAATATTTTTCTTTCTTTTCAGATATTCCTAAGATGCCAAAATTGAAGACAAGAGGTCAGTCATCATGCCACTTGAGCCTGTTAGTCAGTACAGGCAAGGAGCTCTCCGTATTAGAACTACCAACAGTGCGAGACATGCTGAGACTAGGGTTACTCCTTCGTGAACAAAATACAAAGGATAGAAGGAACTACACAAAGAAAGAGCTCATAAGGGACATGATTCCCCCTCTTCTGCATCAGTGGAAAAAAGCTAATGTGTTATTCAAACCACCTGTACTCAATCAGTATAGAACTATTGAGCTAAAATTAACAAAGCTGTGGCACAAAGCAGTTGAGACCACTCGGTAAAGGAAAACTAGCAAAGAAAAATAAATTTCTGCACACACTTGATACTCTTCTTGACATTTTTAACTGCCAGTGTCCCATAGAGTTGTGTTCTGAAGCCAATTGTTCTCCTTCATGCAGAAGAGAACCTCACCCCCACATTGATTGTCGCTGTCCTCGTGAGAAGAAGATCCCTGTTTTGGAGCTGGCTTTCATAAAGGCGCAGAGAACAAAGGCAGGAGGCCAAGGAAATATGCAGATTGGTTCTGCAGATTATTCAGAAACCAAAAAACAGATTGTTATTGCTAAGAAAAAAGAGAAAATCTGAGAGGGGGAAGAAAGGAAGAAAAAGAAGTGTGAAGAAGCCACCCAAAGAGATGAAGAGCTCTATCAAGAGGTTTCTCACTTCTTTGAAAGCTCTTCAGATGAACAGAAAGAAGCAACATCAGATGATAGCTCCAAAATGCCATCTGAACCTTCGCTGAAGAGAATGAAATACAACACTAAAGACATCTCAAACATTGCCCTTGCCAGTATTCACCACCATACGGGGCTACAAGAGACTGCAGAGATTGCCACTGCCGCTTGGATAGATGCAGGCCCCATCAGCCAAGAGGATACATCCTTAGTGATAGATCATAAGATAAGAGCAGCACAAGAAAAAATAATGAAAGAAATATCTGATCAGCATGAAAAAGATTTGAAGGAGGAAGGTCTCTCTTGCCTTTTGTTTGATGGAAGAGGAGATGACACAAAAGTTCTCCAAGAGGTAGAGGGAATGGACAAAGTTTCCGGGTCTCATCAAAGAAGAACACTACGCTGTGTGTTCCGAACCTGGTGGCTGCTATTTGTTTCACTTTGTTCCTGAAGCAGAAGTAGAAGGCAAGAAACATGCAGAGGCAATTGCTGATCAAATAATATATTGGCTTCTTTCAATATGTTGGCTTCATGAACGAAGACTTGACAGTTCACTGCAGGCCGTTGGTGGAGACTCAACTGCGGTGAACACGGGATGGCAGGGCAGTGTTATGACGCATTTAGATAAAAAACTTGGAAGAAGGCTTGTTTGGAGTGTATGTGATTTGCACACAGGGGAACTACCTCTTCGTCGTCTCATCCAGGAACTTGATGGTCCTACAAAGAGCAACAAGTGGTCAGGCCCCCTTGGCAACATGCTAGATGAAGCAACGGAATTAGATATAAATACAAAATTTCCAAAGGTCGAAGTAGGCCCGCCCCTTCCAGTGTTGTCTGAAGAAGTTATCAAAGACCTCAGCATGGATCAATCTTATACTTATCGTATTGTTCAAGCAATCAGATCAGGAGAGTTGCCTCAAAATCTGGCTCTCTTGGAGATTGGACCCGTAAGTCACAGTCATTGGTTAACTACAGCGATTCATTTCTGCAGGATTTGGGTTTCCAAACATGCACTGAAGGGCAAAATGCTACAGCATTTGATGTTGATTGTTGAATTTATTATTGGGTTTTATCTTCCTCGCTGGTTCAATGTAAAACTTAATCCAAATGTGGATGGAGGGGCCCAACCACATCTTGTTTCAATTACAGCTACTGAGAACCCAAAGGAAAGTAGTGGTGGACATCGTGTTACCTGTGGTGAGAAGGTCCGCTTGGTATGCTAGGCCAGAGGCAGTTTTGCAAGCAATACTCTGCAGCCAATATACCAAAGAGCGAACTGAGGCTGTGGAAATCATTCTAAAGCTTAGAGGAACATCACTAGATGATGACCAGCTGGGAGACTGCTCTGTTCAGACAAGGAAGGTACCTCCGATAAATGTCAATGCCACAAAATTGTCAGAATTAGTTAACTTGAGTTCAGAAGTTTTGGAGCCACCACTGACATCATGTGTAACAAACAAAGATTTAACACAACTTAAAGAGGCCCCAATGCAAGTGCCAAAGTGGCCTTCTTACACTCAGAGTGTGGAGAGATGTGTGAAAATGGTCACAGAAGCAGCTAGTCAAGTTTACAGTCACGAGAGGCGAGAAGGCTACATCAAAGCGCAAGTAGCAAGCCGAATGCTGATGTCAAGGAACCGCAACAAAAAGGACATGACTGCATTGGTTACTTTCAAATAAAGACTGAATGATATCTTATTGCCACTTTAAATGTTGATGGGATGTTTGCGCGCACATTTGTTATTTTGTTACGAATTTACAGAAAAATGGAATTTTTGAATTAAAATTGATGTAGGTAGGAGTTATTTTTTATTCTTTTTGAAGCAAGGATATTATTTTGTATGCCAAATGATTACATTAAATTACTACCAAATCACATGATTTTCAATTTAGTCATTTCACCCCCAAAATTGACACACCCTAATGTCCCAACTGAACCATTTAGGCTGCATTGAAGCAGGGGTGACCAGTTTTGAGGGTATGGCAGCAGACTGCAGCACCATAAACTGGTCCCAGAATGCACTCCACACTCCCTCAACATTGCCACTGACCTCTAACCCCATCTCACCTACACTATCCTGGAGGCCAACAAAGTCCGCCTGCCATAGATCAAGTTTACTGCCTCTCAAGTTATTACACTTCACCCAAGGGACGCAAACACACAACCTAATCAGACTGTGATCACTCCCGCCTAACAATTCGTCAGCAGTGAGGCCAGTGACAAGGTTGTCTTCAGTCATGAATACTAAGTCTAGAACACTTTTGCCTCGTGTAGGCCCATTGACCCACTGAGTCAGGAAGTTCTCATCAGCAAAGTCAACTAGCCTCCTCCCTTTGGCATCAGCAGTCCTGTCTTCCCAGTTTATGCTGCAACAGTTGAAGTCTCCTAAAACTACACACACCCTGTTCCCTAGCAGGCTATGGAGTTTGGTGTACAGGGCTATATCCTCCTCAAGGAGATGTGGAAGTCTGTACACCAAGATTAACCTATAGTTCATCCCTCCCAAGCTCAGATCAACGCCAAGCAGCTCCCATTCCAATAGGAACTGGCAGTCAACTGGACTCAGCATGTTCCCTGATGTATATTAGTACCCCTCTCCCCTCCCCATGGGTGAGGTCCTCGTGAAACATTCTATACCCAGGAATCTCAAACTCCCCAATGTAGTCCCTATGATCAATATGAATCCAGGACTTGGTGATAGCAACAATATCCTGGTATTCTGATGCTAAGAGCACCTGTAGCTCACAAAACTTATTCCTAATCAACCAAGCATTAAAAAGCACTGCATAGAGGGAGCCTTCCCTATTCTGAATGCCCCCTACCACAATCCATTTCCCAAACAGCCAGGGCTGTTGGGAGTTGAAGAGCCCCTCACCAATGAGGAGGCAACTTCTGTAGGAGCCTGAGCCACCTCCAATGGGGAAGGAGGGTCACCCACCTGTATATGGATGCACCCTTTAGTTGAAGGTACATCCACCAGCAGCTCAAGATCACCTCCCTCAAGTGGGGGTTCATCATCAATCCTCAGGCTTGACCTCACCATACAATATAGGTGCTGGTCAAGCAGCATGCCCAGCACACTAGGGTGTGTCAATTTTAGTAAAGTCAACAATTCAAAAAACTACTATTGACCAAATGATGCATTTTTATGTGCTAAATCGAAATATGGCTTTAAAATCCAGATTTGACCACTCCTAGCTACTTATGTTTGAAGTTGAAGTTTACAAAAAATTAGCAATTTTTGCAAGTATTTTTTTTATTGTATATAACTACATTTTACATACATTACATACAATTAAAGACATTTTGATTGTATTTCAATATCAAAATTTAGAAATATAGATAGGTTTCTTGATCTTTGCCAAGGATGCCATATACAGGGTGTTTCAGGAGGAAAGGTCAATACTTCAGGAGGTGATAGTATCAGTCACTGTGAGAAAAAAGTTCATATGAATAGGTGTCTAATTCTGAATGGTTACAGAGATAGAGCTGTTTGAATCTGATGCACGAGCAGCTCTTCCCCTTCCCTCCCCTATAACCTTGAACCATGTAAGCTGTAATGTAAGCATGTAACATATGCCAATCGACAGCTGACTGTTGTGAGTGACATTGTTTGGTGTTTGAAGCAGTGCTAAGAATGCCACACACCTTCACACATGCCAAATATGCAAATATGGTGTATGTCTATGGTTTTTGCAATGGAAGTGCAACAGCTGCTGTTGCAAAATACCATCAATGGTTTCCAAACCGCAGAATTCCAGATCGAAGAGTGTTTACCAGGGTTTTCAACACACTGCGTGAGATTGGTACACTTCCCAGCACTCATGTTTCATCTGAACGTGAAGGTCAACAAGATGTGGATGAAGTGGAAAACATTCTTCAGTTGGTAGAACGTAGTCTTACTACTAGCTCACGAAGAATTTCTACACATCTCGGTGTACCACACACAAGAGTATGGCAAACATCACGTGAGGAAGGCTTGCATCCATATCATATAAGGGGTTCCAAAAAACCTTAGCCCCCCTCCATTTGCAGCTTACATGTTTACTTATATCGAAATAGTTTTTAGTGATTATAAAATATAAAATCCTTTATTTATTGCAGGTATTAAAATTACTCTAGCTGATAAAGTGATAATATAATGGCTTCTCAATTAATTGGTGATTCGGAGAGGCAACGTGTGATAGATCGCATACGAGCAATAACATTTTGGGAAGCTCGTGATGCTGGAGCCACCTTTATAACACATTCATGGGTTGCCAAAAAGTTGCAAAGAAGTGAGGACTTCATCAAAAGAAATTGGAATAAAACTTTGGATGAATGTGAAATGGATACAACCAAATCTGGGTGCCGAAATTTGCCACTCTTTCAGGAAACAAAGTACATCAATGAAAGCGGTACGTGTAAGCGGAAAAACAGCTGTGCTAAACTTTCTAGAGAGATCGAAGTGTTGAGAGGAAAGATCGTTAGTGGTGAGATCATTCAACTGTACCGTCATAGGCAAGGTTTAAAGCCTTGGCATGAACTTCCAAAACCAAGAAAAACTCAACTTAACATCGATGACAGAATGTGGTTTGCCCATTATCTTGAAGATTGGGATGTGGACGATTTCATGCATTTAGCTGTCTCCGATGAATTTTTTGTTTACGTAACACGTCAGCCTAACTACCAAAATGATCGAGTGTGGGCCACAACACCAGATGAAATCAATGACAATGAACATTATCGCGAATTATTAACCCTAGAAAGGGTAAGGTAAAAAATCCTTCAAATGCTTGAGGTGAGTCTCTCAGGCTCATTGCACAAATTCAAAAAATTAAGTTGATTAAATATGTATATATGCTTGGCGTGATGGAAAAACATTATAGTTTAACACTTTTTATTCAATGCTTAACTCGTACAGAACTATAAAACGTAAATATAACCATTTATACATGAACTAAAACATAAAATAAAATGAAATAACCTTTTTTTACTATTAATCAAATTAAATATTTCTTTTATATGAAAGTTTATTAATGATATATATATATATATATATATATATATATATATATATATATATATATATATATATATATATATGTATATATATATATATATATATATATATATATATATATATATATATATATATATATATGCTTTATTTATTTCAAAGGATGCATATTTCTTGTTCTTACAAATTTTTACTTGTCGCATTCTATGCATTTTCTTTTGCATACAGAATGCTCAGAACATACGTTTTTGTTGCATAAATCGCATGCTTGCTTTTGCATTCTGCTTTTTTTGGACTCACATAAATAACATCTCTTCCTCTTAGCTCCAGTAGATGAACTGGTTGATGGTGACTCCCCATATAACCTAAAGTTTTGTCCATTGTGTTCTGTAAATTACGTTGAAGTCCCATTCAGGACCTTTTACTTATTTGTGGTTGAATGAGGCTTTCTGATAATTCGATAAGAAATGTTCATCTTCGTGTTTTTTCTGCACTTTTATGCCATAGAGGATTTTTGTTTGTCCAAACAACAAATGCTGCCACAGCAGAGACATCCAATAAATTCATGAAAAAAGCGGCTGGCCATCTGTTTGTTTTTTGTTTGTATGAATATGTATGAAGAAGCTGGTCAAGAGAGTCTACTCCACCCTTCGTAGCATTATAGTACAATATAATTTCAGGCTTGTTCGCTTCCTCTACCACAATATGATCTGAATGGTGCATACTGGATAGTAATATAACAGATTTTTTAGGTTTAGGCACATATGACACAAGAGTAAAATTATTACTAAACCCAAATATTGAAGATTCAGATTGTTTGTCTTTCTTGGGCTGAAATTCTGCAGGAACAAATCTCTTATTCTTACGAACGGTTCCAACGATAGTCATACCGTGCCTTAGTAGGTGTTTTGCTAAGCCTAAGTCTGTGAAAAAATTATCACAGGTAACATTTCTGTTTGTGTGATAGTAAGGCTCACATAAGTTACTGACAACTGATGTCCCTAACCCTGATGCTTTTGTTTTTCCTTCTTTACCTAGATATGGTATACCTTTGAGCGGATAAAAGGTTTTTGAATCACACACCCACCAGATCTTCAATCCATATTTATCAGGCTTTGAACTCATGTACTGACGGAAGCTGCACCTACCACAAAACGGAAGTAACTGCTCATCCACTGTTACATTTGCTCCTGGAAGATAGCTTTGGGTCAAATTATTGTTGACTTTTTCCCATATATCCCTTTATTGGGGCTAATTTGTCTTTTTCTCAGCGATGTGATCTGGTAGATTTGTCATCAAATCGTATTTTTGCCATTATTTCCTTGAATCAATCTTGGCCCATAGTAGCTCTAAAAATAGGTGGTCCGTACTTTTTATCCCAAAGAGCACTTATATTTAGGTGGTTTGATTTCAAGTGTCCAGCTGTGAGTAAGAGCCCAATAAAAGCTTTTATTTCTATGTCATCACACGAATGCCAAATTTTAGATTTTCCTTTCGCTTCATAAACGCGCTTCCCTTCATCATTGGTGTACTTCACTATAGCAGAAATAAATAGTTCGAAAGAATCTTCGCAACACTCTATTGTTTTATTCGGACTAAGTATTACCTTATTAGTGGGTGATTTTATTACATTGTGGAATCTAGTTTTGGATGGTGGTGGAGGAATTTTACTCCATTCATCACCATCCTTGCTGATATATTTTCCACACGAGACACTTTGGATTTCTTCATTTTCACTTTCGCTCTCTGTAACGACAATTACATTGTCAATTTCACTTTCATTATCACTTGGGTTGTATTCACTTTCATCAGAATCACTTGGCATAGTGTCTTCATTTAGCAAGCATAATTCAATATCTTTGTCAGATATTCGTGGCATTGTTATTTCTACAGTATATATGACACAAGTAATCGACCAGTTCAATATCTTATCAATGACTAACCGACCATGTGTGTCCCAATTCTGTAAAAAAAAAAATAATAATAAAACAAAATAACCAATCACAGCCCATCTAACAAATGGCGTGATTTAAGACACGCCCATTGGCAGATACATACTCGCTGGGCATTGAAAAGAACGGAAATATAAGCTAAAATGAATATGAGTCTAACAGACTCACGTTACGCTTTTATGCAAATACTTTCTTCTTTTATTTTTATCACTAAAATTATTATATGTAGAAAACACTATTGTTAGTAAACATACTTAACTGTAAATAAGGAAGGAATACTAAAACGCTTAGCTAAAATTAAAAATAATAAGTCACGATTTTTTTAACAAAACATCATAAATGAGCCTATCAGGCTCACCTTACGCTGTCTAGGGTTAAAAATTCCAAACTGTGTTGGTGTGTTTGTTTTGTTCACTGCAAAGAAGCTCATGTGGGTACTGAAGCCAAATGGTCAGAGCTGGGATAGACAGTATTTTTGTATTATTATGCTATCCCAGCATGTCATTCCTTTTCTAAGAAACCCAAACAATGTTATGGATGTCGATGAGGTCACACTTCTGCATGATAAGGTCCCGTGCTTTAAGGCATTAGCCACTCAACAGTTGTTGCGGAACCATGAGATCAATTTCTTTGGAAATGAAGAATGGCCAGGAAATTCTCCTGACCTGAACATCTGTGAACACATTGGATTAGTTATAAAGGACAAGGTTGAATGTCTCTTGTTTCAAGAACCTGCAGCAAATCGATTTTCGAAGGATACAATGACGCAACACACAAACTGTTTTAGCAAATTTGCGTAACGATCAAGATCTATTCATGTCACTTTTGGCAAGCTACCCAAAGCGAATTCAGGCTGTCTTGGAAGCCAATGGCGGGAACACCAAGTTTTAATTGTTTCTCATTAAATGCAGGATTAAATTCTCTTTTGTAACGTATGTTTAGTTTTACTGTACCTCTAATGGTTTAGGCCATGGGGGTGGGGGGTAGGGGGGTGCTAAGGTTTATTGGAGTCCCATACAGCGTGTACAACACCTTTAACCAGGAGATGCTGCCATGCAACTGGAATTTTGTCATTGGTTAAATGCTAATCGCTGATTGCTTCGATTAATACTGTTCACCGATGAAGCTACTTTCACCCATGATAATATCGAGAACACTCATAACTCTCATTGGTGGAAATCCAAATACCACTGTGGAAACAAATTTTCAACATCGCTTCTCTGCCAATGTGTGGTGCAGTATCATCGATGATCAGCTGATTGGCCCTGTTACTTTAGAGAATTGTCTTGCAGGACAAAGTTACCTAGAATTTCTGCAAAATGAATTGCCAGGACTATTGGAGGATGTTCCTTTGGCTACACACGCTGGTATGTACTTTCAGCATGATGGAGCTCCTCCACATTCTACCTGTCTGGTGATGCAATACCTAAATCAAACTTTCCCTGGTCAATGGATCAGCCACGGTGGTCCCATTCAATGGCCACCAAGGTCTCCAGACCTCTCTCCATTAGATTATTGTTTGTGGGGGTGGATGAAAAGTCAAGTTTACAAAACAAAGGTGGATACATGAGATGAATTGCTCACACACATTTTGAATGCTGCTGTGGGGAATTTGTAAAGTCTCCATATGTTTTTGGATTGGGCTTTCCATTTCAACCAGATACTTTCATTTTAGGGACGGTAGGGTAAGTGTGGTTATTATTATTATTAATTATTATTTTATTAATTGTCTTTATTTAAATACCAGTATGTATTAGATTAGGCAAAAGATGTAGGGTTAGATAGGTAATTACTAAGTATTTTGTTTTTTGGGGATTTCAGCAGGTTTCAAAGGTTTTTGTATTGGCCAAATAGTTAATTTACTATAAAGGAGGATTGATAGACCAACGAGTAGTGGTGGGAAGGAAAGATTTTTCAGAGGCCAAAGTAAAGCTATATATTGCAGAAGGATCCAACATTAATTTTGAGCTTTAATACCTTCTGACTATGTTGGGCTAAAAATAATCTTGGGGACAGGATCCCTTCTCCCCATTGGCCGCCCGAATGTCTACTTGGCCATGATCCCCCTCTATCTCTCTCTGATTTTATAGGGGAACAAAAGTTTTTTCTTTCCCCTGTCCTGAACAAAGATAAGTAAAGTGTAGTTTGTCCATTAAGTCTGAACTTAAGAAATTAAAGAAGAAACTAAGAATAAAGGTGTATTATAATCAACAAAATTAGTATTATTTCCTGGACCCAGTAACAGTAGTTACAAGAATTAAGAAAGCACTTTACATAGAAAGAGAAAACCAAACCCAAGAAGAAATTGAATTCATCTATTGTCAATTAGTTATCCGTCAAGAGAAGAATATTGATGAAACAACTAAAGTGAACGTAAATTGAATATATACCCATTGTACTGTAAGTTATGCGCCATCCACCTTGAAAGTAAGAGAACATCCGTTATGTTAATTTGATAAATACCTTAAGACTGTGACTCCACTAACCTTAGGATTTGAAGTGTGATTAAAAACATTTATAAAAAAAAAAAAAAAAATAAATAAATATAAAGTTGATTAAGTTCTGAGTTAATAATAAGTTTTAACAAACAGGTTTAAGGTTTTTTTTATTAGCTAGGCCTATAGTTTTCTAGTGATAGGCTGAGGACAGGAAAAGATTACTTTTTGTCATGGTTGATGGGAAAAGTTCAGGAGTTTGGGAAGGGGATTGACATGTCCCCAATTGTTAAATATTAAAATACCATAATAGAAACAAAATAAAAATAATTAAAAATCCAGAAAGTTGGCAGTATGGCAAGTTGCCTTTCTATAACACCTTTGTTTTTTTCAGATATCCCTGAGATTGGTGGTTAGTTTGGTTGACCTAGATGTGTCCTGTCATCCCTGCAAGGATTCAAATCTGAGGGCCTGGCCTGGGACCTATCTTGTCATTTGGGTTGCCCTGTGAAAAAATACTGCTATCGTGGTGGCCCAGAAATCCACCACATACTGTATGAAGTTGGTGCTCAAACAGGGACCAACGCAATTTTGAAGTGGGTCACCCTTGCCAGGGTTTGGTGAGTGTGAGTGCAAGTGATTCAGTTTAGTAGTGATAGTATAGTATAGATTTACTGTAGTGTAGTTTTTTATATACAGTAGTAGTAGTAGAAAGTATTATAGTTTATAGAGCAGTTGAGGGAGGGAAGTTGGCAAAATGCCGACCAAGGAGGAAATGGCAGAGAGGATGAAGGAGTTGGAGGAGGCTTTAAAGGGGGCAGAAGAGGCTAATAAAAGAATGCGAGAAAAATGTGTAAGTTTAGAGAAAGAGAAAGCAGAGTTAGAGGGATTAGTGCAAGGATTGCAAGAGAAAATGGCTGAGCAAGAGAGAGAAATGAAGAAGAATAGGAAGGAGATGGAGGAGAGAATGGATAAAGGTACAAGAGATATGGAGGAGAAAATGAAGGCCACTTTTGATAAGGTTAATGGGTTGGAAACAGTAGTAGGAGCTGGAGTGAATGGTCAGAGTAAGATAGTAGTGGAGGGAAGGGAAAGTGGTGTGAGGGAAGAGAGTATGAAGGGAACTAGTGAAGGGGAAGGTGGTGCATTCCACTCCCCAGAATGAAAAGGGGGGGGGATGGAGAAAGGAAGGGAAGGAGCACCTCTCAAGAAGGGAAAAAGGCTGATGTATGTTGGTGAAAGTGAGTGGAAGACAGCTGGGTCTCGAAGGGTCAGGGGTAGGGGCTCTCATAGGGTCCAATGGTGTGTTAGTGCGGATGACTCACTGTATAGTAGTGTGGAAGATAGTGTGGGTGAGGAAAGTGAGAGAGAGTCAGTGTGTGTTATGGATACAGATGAGAGGGTAAGAGTGCATAAGGGCATATTGATTAGGGAAATCCCTAAAGTTGCAAAATTTAATGTTTATAGTGGTAGGGATGTGCATGAGTTTCTGAAAGAATATGAGCAGTACTGCAAGAGTAAGTTCCCGGAGACTCCAGAATATTGGGTGAAAGAGTTACGTGACTGTTTAGAAAGGAGAATGCTTGAATTTTTAATGCGATTGTAAATTCTGGATTAATTGTATCCTGCGCATGTAACTAATGATCCTGCATTGTCTACTCTAGGCAACCAGTTGGGATTCAACTAATCAGGACTCATATGGTTTGAATCCAACCTTGTTGGAACTATGAAGTTCATTGATGGGTCATTCTCTGTCAGATCAACCAAAAAAAATTGAAATTAACACCCTCATCTCTCATATTTTGCTGAAATTTGGTTTATAGGGAGTTTGTGAGCCCTGAATCCATTTCTGAAATTATAAGGTCAATCCGACCAACGGTTCAAGAGATATGACCTCGGGCAATTTGAGGTCACTCGCGAGGTTACTAACATTTGGCGAGCCATAACTTGGGTAATAATTGTCATAATTATATAAAAGTATATATATTTAGAATCAGAAAATGACAAGGAATCCAAATATGCAGGTTTTAGAACTCTAGGTTGAAAAATAAAAAAGTTACACTGTAACCAAAATTTGAGATCACGATTTGACCTCTGGGGTATCAAATGAGAATTTTTTTTTTTAAATATAAAAAATGAAGGCATAGGCATTGGCTATTAGAATCAGCAAAAAAAAGTTTGTTTATGTTAGTATTTTTCATGTAACTAACATATAAGTGAACACCATATTCATAAGTTGGCGTCAATTCTACCTATTTTTTCACACTTAAGCTCATAATTTGACCTATAGAAATTAAAATTACATTTTTTATAGATATAAAAAACAAAGTCAGAGTTCTTGACTAATAGAAACAATCATAAAAAGTTTGTTTATGTTGGTACTTTTCATGTAACTAACTTATAAGTGAACACCATTGGTCCTCGGGAATTTAAGAGAGATGTTTGAACTATATAAAAATGATGAAAAGAATCCCAAAATAGGATTTTCCACATTTGCAAAATTATGGCCATCATATTGTGTGCTTGCCGGTAGTGGTGGGACTCATTCTGTCTGTGTCTGCACATACCATCAAAATCCAAAATTGCAGCTGGCTGCATTGGGAGAAAGAGGTCTTTCATACAAGGATCTTATGGATTACAGTGTCTGCAGTACAGAAAGAGAGACTTGCATGATGCAACTTTGCAATGATTGCCCAAGAGAAGAGGGTGTCCTGGATTTTCTTGAGTTACTTGACAGTGTGAAATCAGCTCCAAATGAAATATCTTACAAGCAATGGGTGACTGTTGACCGTTGTACAATGGTTGATAAGGTGGAGCCACTTCATGAATACTTATCATCCCTAAGCATGAAAATATCCCGCATGGTTCGTCATCACTTTGTTGCTCAGCAACAATCACAGTACTTCAAGCAGTTGAAAGAAACACTACCACCTCAGAGCGAGGTAGTTATAGTAGGTGATTTCTCTGAGAATTATTCTTTCATTGTCCAGGATGCTGCCCAAGGGTTTCACTGGGACAATTCACAGTGTACAGTTCACCCTTTTGTCATCTATTATAGATCATCTGCAGACCAGGAACTTAGCCATTTTAGTGTCTGTTTCTTATCTGCATCACTAAAACACAACACTATAATGGTTTACTCATTCATATTGAAGCTTATGACATATGTTAAATTCAGATGCCCACAATTGAAGAAGGTGCACTATTTCTCAGATGGATGTGCTGGCCAATATAAGAACAGATACAACTTCACAAATCTCTGTTACCATGAAGAGGATTTTGGTCTGTCTTGTGAATGGCACTTCTTTGCTACATCCCATGGCAAAAATGCATGTGATGGGATTGGAGGAACAGTGAAAAGAGCTACTGCTCGTGCCAGTTTGCAGAGAACTACAGAGAGGCAAATTCTTACACTAGAACACATGTTTCAGTTTTGTGAAGAAAACTTGAGCAAGAAGATAAATTTTTTCTTTGTAACTACAGCTGATTTGAAAGATGCAGAAGAACGGTTGGAACATCGATTCAAGGATAGTAGGGCTATTCCTGGAACTCAGAAATATCATAGATTTGTTCCCCTAAACAAGGAAGAACTGATGGTGTATCCCATTTCAAGTGGCATTGGAGAAAAGAAAAGAATAAGGAAAAGTCATTTTACTAATGAACCTGCAATGCTTGGTAACCTAAAATGTGTCAAACCAGGAGAGTATGTTGGCTGCATTTATGACATGCAAGTTTGGTATGGAATTGTGGAGGAATATTGTGAAGAGTTTGATGATTTCACTGTGAACTTTCTACATCCCTCTGGGTCATCAGGATCAAGTGCATATTATTATCCATCAAACAAGGATTCATGTGCAGTGCCAGGACATCATATATTAACTGTAATGAGTTGTCCTACCCTAAGAGGAGGCAGCAGAATTCAATACATTGATGAGAGCATCGAGCATGCAAAAATTGTATTAGGCTAGCACATGAATCCTCTAAGTAGGTCTTCCCCTTTCACTATTATAACTATTATTGCCAGTGTAGATTAGCAGTGAAATACAATTTTACATTTTTTGCCTTTGTTTTTATATCTATAAAAAATGTAATTTTAATTTCTATAGGTCAAATTATGAGCTTGTGTGTGAAAAAATAGGTAGAATTGACGCACAACTTATGAATATGGTGTTCACTTATATGTTAGTTACATGAAAAATACTAACATAAACAAACTTTTTTTGCTGATTCTAATAGCCAATGCCTATGCCTTCATTTTTTACATTTAAAAAAAAATTCTCATTTGATACCCGAGAGGTCAAATCGTGACCTCAAATTTTGGTTACAGTGTAACTTTTTTATTTTTCAACCTAGAGTTCTAAAACTTGCATATTTGGATTCCTTGTCGTTTTCTGATTCTAAATATATATACTTTTATATAATTGTGACCATTATTACCCAAGTTATGGGTCGCCAAATGTTAGTGACCTCGCAAGTGACCTCAAATTTCCCGAGGTCATATCTCTTGAACCGTTGGTCGGATTGACCTTATAATTTCAGAAATGGATTCAGGGCCCACAAACTCCCTATAAACCAAATTTCAGCAAAATCTGAGAGATGAGGGTGTTAGGCACTGGTTGATCTGACAGAGAATGACCCAGATGGGGTGTCAGCCATGGTTGGCCATTCAACATTTGCCACTGGAATCAGGCCTGTGAAACCAAAACTATTAACTAGACATTTGTTATGATTAAAAATAGGGTCACAGGGTCAAGTTTGGAGTGGAGTTGGGCTGGGACAAATTTTTACACTCTTTTAAAACCATTCATGCTTGTTTCCCACATTTTTTTCCCAGCTGAATCTCACTAATTGTTATTTGTTTTCCAGAGTTTTCATAATTGTGACCCATTATGATTATTGTGTTTTATAATTTTATACTAAATAATTGTAATTTATTCCAGAAGTAATACAGGGATAAAGATAGGTCAGTTTATTTCTATTTGGTTTCTCTTGGAATTCCTGTTCCTTTCTTGGACCGCTGAGTGGTTGGGACTTTTTTTCCCCGTGGAGATGATGATTTAATAAATTGAATCTTGGATAGTAGTTTACAGTTAACATGAAGTTCAGACCCAAATAATCTCCCAGAAATATAGAGCCAATGTGAGAGGATTGCGACCCAGAATATTAAGTCACTTTTCACAGTTTAAAATCAGTGTATGTAAGAATTAGTGTTTCCACAAATTTCATCGCAACAATTTCATCGCAACAATTTCATCGCAACAATTTCATCGCAACAATTTCATCGCAACAATTTCATCGCAACAATTTCATCGCAACAATTTCATCGCAACAATTTCATCGCAACAATTTCATCGCAACAATTTCATCTCCAAGAAATTCATTGCCAAGAAATTCATTGCCAAGAATTTTCATCACTAGGAAAATACATCGCCACGCAATAGAAAATAATTTTAAAAATTTGTAAAAAAATGTTCTAAATATAATATATATATAGATATATATATATATTAACAAGATTTGCATTGAATTAATTTTTCTTAATAATGTTATGTTTTTAACTTTTGTTATGCAAATTTGTTTATACAAATAAAAATGATCATGGGACTGATAATTATAAGATTATGATTAAGTGTCTCATTTTGGCCCTTTTTGACGTAAATGCAGGTGACTGTTTTAAGAAGCTAAGATGGGAGAAAGGTTACCAGATTAAAATGGTTAGTTTTAGCATGCAGGTGCCTATTTTAAGAAGATAAGATGGGAGAAAGGTTAGGTTAGGTTAGGTGGTGTGGCAATGTATTTTCCTTGTGATCAAAATTCTTTACGATGTAATTTCCCGGCAATGAGATTTCTGACGAAATTGCAGCGATGAAACTTCTGTGAATCAAGAATCAGAACCTGCATATAAGTGGTGGAGTACAGTTGGAGTACACCAGCTCTGCAATCCCAGTGATTGCATTTGTCCATCATCAAACCAAAATAAAAATAAGAACCAACACCAGAGAAGATGCTACAGGATACTTGAAAGTACGCTTCTCTTACCTGGATCTTGACTATCACAAACCCAGAAACTTCAAAAGGGGGCTGGGAGTCTCAGTGATAATGGCACCTGGTGACTATGGCCTATGCAGCCACCACAGCAATATGCCTAACAGACAACCCTGACAAGTTTCATTCTCATTTTCTATAGTTTCTGGTGGACTAAATGGATTTTCACAATCCAGCTGAAAACTTGATGATGCCTTTGGCTTAGCACCATTTCTAATCAAATTAAAACTATCAACAGTTTAGCTACTTCTATTTGACTGGATGTCATTTACAATTTTACAAACTTTTGCATCAATTTTTTGTACATTAACTTTTTTTTTATGTAGTAAGGAGGGGGGCTAAGGGCAAGTGCCCACAAAAGTGACTCCTCCACAGAAGACAGCCAAAAACAAGGTCTCCAAGGCTCAATGATGTCATTTTTTTTTTTTAAATATAAATTTTGAAAAGGTTGTGTAGTGTGTAAAATGCATATATGTTTAGTGAGGAATAGGGGGAGAAGTGTGTGTTTGAGAGCATGCTGGACTGCTTACAGGCAATGTTCCCTCTAATTTTTTTTAGTCCGTGTGCGCAAGAAATTTCCGTTGTGCATACATTTAGATTCATGGTGAAAAATTGTGCAAACTTTTCTGAGCGCTATTATCTTCAAAATTAAATATATATAAATGTTAAATACTTAATAAATATTATTTCCATAAGGTGATAGCTTGATCATTATGGTACTATTAAATGGATATTAAAAAACTGTTTACAATATTATATATTCTTAAAAAAGAAAACATTTTATCCATTCTAAAAATATGAATAAAATAAAAAATAGTAAAATAAAATTCAACAAAATAAAGAAATAAAATAAAAATAACATTAATTGAAAATTATTATTTTAGTTATTTCTCAAAACAATTTTTAGCATTTAGCAATTTAAAATAGACTATCAAGATTAATACATGATTTTATCCATTCACAAAATAGGAATAAAATAAAAAATAATAAAATTCAATAAAATAAAATATAATCAAAATAACATTAAATGAAAGTGCCTTTCATTTAAGTATGATTATGATTTCTCCCTACGATCTTTAGCATTTGCCCATTTCAAATAAACTCTCTGAAGATTAATACATCCGTCATCATTCAGGTAACTTTTAATTCGCGTGAGCATGTCAAAATGATTTTCTTTCAAGCGGTTTCTTAATTTGTTCTTTATAGAATTCATTAAACTGAAGTCACGCTCACAATCCACACTAGATGCTAGGAAAGTTCCCCCAATATCCATCAACTTAGCAAGGTCACAAAATTGTTCATTTTGGAGGACGAATGTCACCATATCATCAAAGTTTTTAACCAGCTTACTTTTTATTTTCTCGCATACAACAAATTTAAAATCATTGTACTGTTCGATTATGATAGAACTTTCACCAAGAAAATCTGCATATTTTGCACATAAAGCTTCAACATGCTCAATGCCAAAGTCAAAGTCTTTCTGTAAAATAGCCGAACAATCAAAGGCAGACCATTCTTTTACTTCATTTTCAGGAAACCTGTCTTCCAAATGGGAACAAAGTTTTTCTATGAAAGTTAACCTTGTGTGACGGTATATTTTTGACATTACTTTAGTTACTGTCGTGACTCATGATACGCTTGAGCCTGTGCGCATTTTATTTTGCTGTGTGCGCGGGTTTCACAACGCGTGTGCGTGCGCACACACGCACACCTTAGAGGGAACATTGCTTACAGGGGACACCGAAAAAGATCACCTTAGGAGGACAGTGACAGAAGAAATGGAAGTTCCAGCACTCCTTGTCTCCTGCCTAATATCCACCCTGGAGTACTTCCCTGGTCGATTGGTGTCTACAATCTCCTACAAAACCATACCTGTTTAATACATGGTCATTTAATTTTACCAGAGAATTCAAGGAATTATTAAGGTCAACTCCCTTTAAGTTATCCTCAACATTTGAAACATTTTTATTAAGTACACTACAATATATTTGCACATATGTAAACATTATTTTTTTGTAATTAATTTTTTTTGTAATTAATTTATCTTCAAATTTTGAATTAAATTCATAAAATTCTTAGAAATTTCATTCTTTAACTAGCAAAACTTTTCATCAATATACTGTATGACTTTACAAAATCTGCAAACACTATTCCCATCTTTAGAATCATCAACATAAATGTCTCTGGTGTACTGAAATAAGCATACTACACACGTGTATTTTCTAAATGGCACTTTTATTATAAACTATGAAATAAATATTTATTCCACACTACCATATTTCATAACTTCAGAATATTACACACGACTAGTGGGAAAGGTTTTTTTATAGAAATGCATGCTCTCAATGAAGTCCCTAAAAATCTTTAAGAAGAATTTCAGTAGGCATCTTTACAGCAAGGTGGTTGGATGCAAAGTGGAAGTGCAAAGCTTCTCATTCATGAGTCACTGGATATCCTGAGCAATACAGTACATTAAAATGACCAGGAACAACTACAAAAACACTGATAAGGCAATTGTTTGCATGAACATACTGCAAAATCTAAATATATAAAAATCCACTGCACATTAAAATCATACAGCAATACAATTGCTATGGCATTGTTTGAACAGGATGTGTAGGAAAGTTTGGAGATCAAGGATAACTAGAGCAAGAGATGACTCCAAACTTCTAAGAATTTGTAAGGAAGACCTCGTATAACATTCAAATTGAGTTGGAAAGCTGTGGAGGGAAATTTTTTTGCAAAAACAGTGAGAAGAAGGCTTAAGAAATGTGGCATACACTCCAATAAATCATCTAATAAGTTGTTTTTAATAGCAAAGATACATGCAAAGAGGGTATGAAAGTACAGAGACTTCATTGCAGACAACAGGTAAAGTGTTGGGAATGTATATTTTTTATAAAAAGTCATGTAAAGTTTGTGGTTCATTTTCAGGAATGATCCAGAATATATGAACACTTTGCAATCACTTCTAAACAACATAATGCTACTTATATCCCTTTACAAATTAAAATGTATTACAGCTATGAATAAGCTTTGCATGTTTACAGATGTGACATTAATTGTATGGGGTGTTGTTTTAGTGTTTTCTTGATACATGGTTTGAATTTGAGTTCCTTTTCTTCAGGTAATTTTTAGCAATGAGTTGCACTTTCTAGTTTCCAGAATTTAAACACCTTTCATACCCTTTCAAAATGAAGGGTACCAAGAGATCAACTATTCACCCATCTTCCACCACAAAGCATCCTGAGGTTATGGTTTGGTTCTGCTTTGTAATCCATGGAAGAGGACAGGATGTATGTTTTTTATGAATGGAATGATGAATAGCCAAAAATATATAGCTACCAATGTGGGGGGGGGGGGGGGGGGGGGAATTCTTGCCTCTTACTAACAGCTGGTTCAGATGCAGAAAATTGTTGTTTCAACAAGATTTGGCAGTGTATCATACAGCAAATGATGCAAAAAAGCTTCTGGGTCAATCTAATACTTCAGTGCCAAAAATGGCACCAAAATATTAGATTGGCCCAGAAGTTCACTAGATCTGAATACAATAAAAATTTTGGGTCAATTTTGAGATTATGAATGCCACAGGAAAACACTTCATTTAAAGCAGCAATTCCCATCCTGTGGTATACAAGAGGATTATAATACACAGTTTCATAATTACTCGTGATTATGTATTTTAAAAGAAATAATGGTTGTAGAGGAATAATTTGCAACCTTTAAAAGAAATAATGGTTGTAGAGGAATAATTTGCAACCTTTCCAGAGCTCTGTGGTATTGTAGAGTACTTTTCTTAGAAAAGCAAGGTGGTACATCGACCTAAAAAGGTTGAGAACTGCTGAACTAAGAAAAAGCTTATAAGATGCCTTTGTGGGTGCTGACTGATGATTCATAAATTATCAATATTTGTGAATCATTGGTGTAGTTGATGCTAAGATGAGATGAAGTTTTAAAAGCAAAAGTATTAGAATAAAAATGCTTCCCTGGCACACTTTTACTTCACTCTTAAATATAATAATATCCTCAAAATTCCATTACATGGTAATATAAATGCAGCGTTCCATTTCTTCTGACCAGTAAAATAAATATATATAGCTACACCTTAGTTTTACTCTCACTTGAACTGTTCATTCTGACAATGGTCAAAGCTTGTTGCTCCACCTTAACAGGGAATTTGAATCATAACCCACCACAGGTTGTGGACTCAGTCTTGCAACCTCCCACTCAGCAGCCCAGTATTTTAACCATTTGGGTACCCGAGATACCCATTTATCTATCACACAGTTTTCCTGTATCGAAAGATGAACAGCTGAGTGAACCAAGCATCACCTGGAACTGAACCCAGGTCTGGTGGATTCATAGTCAGTGATGCTAACCACTAATTCTGGACCCCAAGTGCAAATTGGGCCAATGTCAAATTTTACTGAAGGTTAGATGTGTCTCTCTTAAGGTGAGATTATGATTACTTTTTTACTTTGGCCCTTTTTGCACTCGGGTCTAGAATCGTCTGATAAAATCCTTCCTATTTCCATTATGCATACAATGAATGTGAACTCACTTGGGGGACCTTGTGAATAAGGAATAATCTGTAGTGCTGTCTTGTTGTAACAGGATTACCCAACAGAGAAAGATATTCCAACTTCTTGCAGTGTGATAAAGGCTCAAGATCTCTCAATTCCTGAATGAGGTTATTTGCCATGTACACACTCGCAAGGTTTGGAAGAGATTCTGCTAGGTCATCAGCAATCCTTCTGCATTTAGGGGGGGAGAGGGAAAAAAGGCAATGAGGTAAGGTATTTGGTTAAGGGATGCAAATATCTCTCTCTCTCTTTTTTTTCCATGCAAGTACCTGACCTGATTCTTGCTCATGACATCTTTTGATGCTACATATGTGTATGAAGTTTCACCAATTTATGGATATAAAAATGCTCCATTTGACTTTTGACCTCCATTTGTGATCTTGACCTTTGATGCAGAAACCCAGTTCTTGTTCATGACATCTTGTGATGATACAAATGTGTACATAGTTTCATCAATTTATGCCACAGACATGAAAATGTGATGGATGGACAAGTGCAATCCAGTAGTATGGCCCCTCCTAATTTATTTGGGTAGCATAACAATAAGCACTGTGTCCATCTATTATAATTTACTCTCGCCAACTAGTTTATTATTACATAGGTTAGATGGTGATAGATTTATTAAAAAGCTATTTTAGTGGGTTAAAATAGCTGAGATAAATAAGCTCTATGAGCAGGAAACAAATGTGGAGGTAGATTGTTTAGGTGGTGTACAAGTGGAGTGGAAGATATCAAATGAAAGTTGAACAAGCAATATGCAAGCTGAAAAAAAGAAAGTCAGCAGATTTGATGGAGTATGTAGTAAAATTGTTAAATGTGGAGGTAGAATGGTGGGTGTATGATTGTGAAGATGTGTCAAAAAGTATGAGAAAATAGTGGCATAACTGATAATTATACCACTGTATAAAACTGATGCTAAAAGGTATGAACATAAAAACTGTTGGGATATCAGTTTTGTGTATTGCTGGAAAAATATATGGATGGGTTTTGATAGAGTAAAAAAGATACAGATCCATTGGTTGTAGGTGAACAAGGTCACTTCAGGGAAGATAGAGGGTGTGTTGATCAAGTGCTTGCAGTGAGACAGCTGATTGAGAAACAAAGTGATAAGAAGAAAAGGTAAATATGGCATAAATTTATGGGTTTGGAGAGACTAATGAAGCAAACAGATCTGGCTTGTGGCACATGCTTTGAATGTATAGTGTCAGTGGCGGGTTGTTAAAGTCAGAAAATTCTTGTGTTGGTAGTAGGGACATTCCATATCAAATGTACACACTTTTTGGCAATTTCTGCCACTCACTTCTCAAATTTTTTGTGTGATGATTGGGTTAGGTGAATGATGAATCATCATCAAATTTTAACTTCCTGGGTCAATGGGTTTCCAAGTTATGACCTTCCAAAGTTTGAGGTCAACAGCGTAACCTTGGAGGTTCAAAAGATCACATCTCGGGTTCCACCATACTGATTTCAATAATCTTGGTCTCAAAATGCTCAGGAAAGGACATAGAATAACCAATTCCTGCTGTAAAAATCATAGAGCATCAAATAAAATTCCATTTCTATATGACCTTTGACCTTGACCCCAGAAAAACCTTCAAAATTGAAGGTCATGAAAAATTTCCTTGATATAATGCGTCCACAAGCAGAAAATTAGAGTGAGATCATCGCCATGGGTTTACTTTCCAGAGGCATTCAAAGTCACGCAGGTGAAGAATGTTGAATAGTAAAAGGAAATCAACTTCACACCTGTCCACCAGTCCACTATTACAAGCGTGAAGTTGGCTTCCTTTATCTCAATGCTTGTTGCTTAGTGGCCAGCCAACAAATGGTAATTCCGCAATTATCATCATAAAATTGTAATAATAAATTAAAAAACAGGTGAAATAATTTTACAGAAGTAAGAAATACTGTAGCAAATTAAAAGAGAAACACTAAAGGAAATCTGGAAAAGAACCATTGGCAATGCTTCAATCAGCCAAAAAAAAAGGCAGATCATTTGTTTACATGACACTGTGGCTAATTCAACCAGGCATTATAGCCTATAAGAATACAGTAGGTTCAATAGCTAAATTATGTATTGTGTAAACTACAGTGCCCGCGAAAAATATCCGATCACCCTTGAAATTTGTATTTTTTACATAAAAAACAATGTTTAAATGTATACTAACCTTATATTAGTATTTTGTCATCTGTCCTTTGGTTTGGATGACTTGTTCTAGACGTTTTGGCATGGATTTAATCAAGTTTTGACAAACTTCCACTGATATTTCCTTGCACCATACCTTTTTGATGGCCTCTTGTAATTTTTTGACTGAGCCAGTGTCGTGGCATTCAACCTTATTTTTTATTATTAGCCACAGATTTTCTATCAGATTGAGATCTGGACTATTACCAGGCCAATCCAAAATATCAAATTTATTGTCAGTAATCCATTTTGCCACTATTTTGGCCCTGTGACATGGTGCACCATCATGCATGTATGTTTTTGTCCTTTGGATTGCCATTGCCATTGGAAGTTTATCCTGTAGCATTGCTAAATACCGTGCACCATTCATAGTTGTGTTCTTCGGAAGAAAATATAAGTTTCCACGCCCATAGTAACCGAAACAACCCCAAACCATCACACTTGGAGGGTGTTTCATTGTCTTTAGGGTGTATTTAGGGTCCATCCTATTTGAGCCAATAGGCCGGCGAACCTTTTTTGGACAACTTCTGAATGTCAAAAATGTCGACTCATCGCTAAATAAAACCTTCTTCCAGTCATCAACAGTCCAATGAATGTATTTTTTACAAAATGCGACACGTTTTTTACGCATTTTTTCATTAATGAACGGTTTCTTAGCAGCATGGCGAGATGGTAATCCGAGTTCTTTTTGGAGCCGCTCCTGGATAGTTCGTTCAGAAACACCAGATAACAAATTATTCATATTAAATTTTATTTCTTTCGCAGTTATTGTTGGGTTTTTCAATACTAAACGTTTCATAAGTTTGTCTGTTCGCGAATTTGTTTTTCTCGGTCTGCCAGATCGTTTTTTAGGGACTGGCGTGGTTAGGCCACCATTGTTCTTAGCCGTGAAACCCATAAATTAACGGTACTTTGGGATATGTTTAATTCCTTAGCTATCTGTCTCTGTGATTTCCCACATGCATGCAAAGCAACAATAGCACCTCG
Organism: Bathynomus jamesi; assembly: GCA_023014485.1. Classification (NCBI taxonomy): domain Eukaryota; kingdom Metazoa; phylum Arthropoda; class Malacostraca; order Isopoda; family Cirolanidae; genus Bathynomus; species Bathynomus jamesi. The sequence goes on from JAJOZX010000788.1 coordinate 377,186, forward strand.
ACAATCACTCTTAAGTTGTTTTTTAGCACACATTATATATAAATTTTATTTACACCACTTTCTGTAAAAAAAAAAAAATATCAAGAAATTTACACAAACAGTGAAATCTGACAAATTTGAGACACAGCCACCCGCAACGAAGGCTACCAGAACACTAATTTGAGAATGCGTTGGATAGCTCTCATATCAGCGAGCAACCTCAAAGTTACCAGATGTCGCTAGAACAAATAGAAAGTGAATTACGTGTCTCTGAATATCAAGGGAAAATATTGTATTTTCTTGAGTGATCGGATACTTTTCGCGGGCACTGTACTTACAGTAACTACATTTACTGCGAGAGACGGGGTTACTAAAAGCTTGGATGTTAACTGGCTTGTGTGATGTTGCTGCCATAAGCCCACTGTTGGTAGCCTATGTAACTACTGTAGTATAGACCTAATCACAAAATGGCACATTATTTGAAGTGTTCCTAACTTAATTTAACATGTAATAACAAAATGGCATTAACTGAAAGCATATTATTTGAGAACTTACTTTAGCCTACTTGGTCACTTTTGCCAACCTGCCAGTTAAAAAAATAGCTAAATTTCTGGTCCTGCCAGATTTGTGGAAGCTGGATAAGATGTCCAGTACCAGTAGTATGTTTATCTTTTTATTTTTGTGCATACAACTTATAATATCTCAACTTATGTATATACTATATATCTAAGTATATACTAATATATTTATCTTTTTTATTTTCAACATATAACTTGCAACTTCTCAAACCTATATATATATGATGTAAACCTACAAGGAAAAAGAAAAATGACTCCAAGGCCTTTCGTGTATTCAGAAGTACTATACACCACCTCACCTCATTCCCTGACAAGGTGTACTTCTGAACACACAAAAGGCCTTGGAATCATTTTTCTTTTTCCTTGTGGATTTGCATCATTCATTCATTTCACGTGTTTAATTGCGAAATTCATATATATATATATATATATATCGTAAAGAACGACGCTTGTATAGGAGATATTCCGCGCAAGACGAGAAAGAGAAAACAACAAATGAAAAAATGAAGTACCACCTGGGAATCGAACCCGGGATCTTCCGATTGCCGGTCAGACGCGATAACCACTACACCATGGACTCCACTCTTCCAAATGCCGTAATTCCTCTACATACTCGCAGAAACCAATGCCCCAAGGGGCACCTCCCGCTTGCCGTAACATTATATACATTCAACTGCAAAGAACACGCAGTATAAATAACGTAAAGAACGACGCTTGTATAGGAGATATTCCGCGCAAGACGAGAAAGAGAAAACAACAAATGAAAAAATGAAGTACCACCTGGGAATCGAACCCGGGATCTTCCGATTGCCGGTCAGACGCGATAACCACTACACCATGGACTCCACTCTTCCAAATGCCGTAATTCCTCTACATACTCGCAGAAACCAATGCCCCAAGGGGGCACCTCCCGCTTGCCGTAACATTATATACATTCAACTGCAAAGAACACGCAGTATAAATAACGTAAAGAACGACGCTTGTATAGGAGATATTCCGCGCAAGACGAGAAAGAGAAAACAACAAATGAAAAATGAAGTACCACCTGGGAATCGAACCCGGGATCTTCCGATTGCCGGTCAGACGCGATAACCACTACACCATGGACTCCACTCTTCCAAATGCCGTAATTCCTCTACATACTCGCAGAAACCAATGCCCCAAGGGGGCACCTCCCGCTTGCCGTAACATTATATACATTCAACTGCAAAGAACACGCAGTATAAATAACGTAAAGAACGACGCTTGTATAGGAGATATTCCGCGCAAGACGAGAAAGAGAAAACAACAAATGAAAAAATGAAGTACCACCTGGGAATCGAACCCGGGATCTTCCGATTGCCGGTCAGACGCGATATCTCCTATACAAGCGTCGTTCTTTACGTTATTTATACTGCGTGTTCTTTGCAGTTGAATGTATATAAGTTACGGCAAGCGGGAGGTGCCCCTTGGGGCATTGGTTTTGCGAGTATGTAGAGGAATTACGGCATTTGGAAGAGTGGAGTCCATGGTGTAGTGGTTATCGCGTCTGACCGGCAATCGGAAGATCCCGGGTTCGATTCCCAGGTGGTACTTCATTTTTTCATTTGTTGTTTTCTCTTTCTCGTCTTGCGCGGAATATCTCCTATACAAGCGTCGTTCTTTACGTTATTTATACTGCGTGTTCTGCAGTTGAATGTATATAATGTTACGGCAAGCGGGAGGTGCCCCCTTGGGGCATTGGTTTCTGCGAGTATGTAGAGGAATTACGGCATTTGGAAGAGTGGAGTCCATGGTGTAGTGGTTATCGCGTCTGACCGGCAATCGGAAGATCCGGGTTCGATTCCCAGGTGGTACTTCATTTTTTCATTTGTTGTTTTCTCTTCTCGTCTTGCGCGGAATATCTCCTATACAAGCGTCGTTCTTTACGTTATTTATACTGCGTGTTCTTTGCAGTTGAATGTATATAATGTTACGGCAAGCGGGAGGTGCCCCCTTGGGGCATTGGTTTCTGCGAGTATGTAGAGGAATTACGGCATTTGGAAGAGTGGAGTCCATGGTGTAGTGGTTATCGCGTCTGACCGGCAATCGGAAGATCCCGGGTTCGATTCCCAGGTGGTACTTCATTTTTTCATTTGTTGTTTTCTCTTTCTCGTCTTGCGCGGAATATCTCCTATACAAGCGTCGTTCTTTACGTTATTTATACTGCGTGTTCTTTGCAGTTGAATGTATATAATGTTACGGCAAGCGGGAGGTGCCCCCTTGGGGCATTGGTTTCTGCGAGTATGTAGAGGAATTACGGCATTTGGAAGAGTGGAGTCCATGGTGTAGTGGTTATCGCGTCTGACCGGCAATCGGAAGATCCCGGGTTCGATTCCCAGGTGGTACTTCATTTTTTCATTTGTTGTTTTCTCTTTCTCGTCTTGCGCGGAATATCTCCTATACAAGCGTCGTTCTTTACGTTATTTATACTGCGTGTTCTTTGCAGTTGAATGTATATAATGTTACGGCAAGCGGGAGGTGCCCCCTTGGGGCATTGGTTTCTGCGAGTATGTAGAGGAATTACGGCATTTGGAAGAGTGGAGTCCATGGTGTAGTGGTTATCGCGTCTGACCGGCAATCGGAAGATCCCGGGTTCGATTCCCAGGTGGTACTTCATTTTTTCATTTGTTGTTTTCTCTTTCTCGTCTTGCGCGGAATATCTCCTATACAAGCGTCGTTCTTTACGTTATTTATACTGCGTGTTCTTTGCAGTTGAATGTATATAATGTTACGGCAAGCGGAGGTGCCCCCTTGGGGCATTGGTTTCTGCGAGTATGTAGAGGAATTACGGCATTTGGAAGAGTGGAGTCCATGGTGTAGTGGTTATCGCGTCTGACCGGCAATCGGAAGATCCCGGGTTCGATTCCCAGGTGGTACTTCATTTTTTTCATTTGTTGTTTTCTCTTTCTCGTCTTGCGCGGAATATCTCCTATACAAGCGTCGTTCTTTACGTTATTTATACTGCGTGTTCTTTGCAGTTGAATGTATATATATAATATATATATATATATATATATATATATATATATATATACTGTGTATATATATATATATATACTGTGTGTATATATATAATACTGTGTGTGTATATATATATATACACACAGTAATCCCTTGTTTTACATGGAGGTTCCATGCTTGCACGACCCATGTATATGAGACAGGATATATTTAATTCAATTTACCCGACTACATCCATTTACAAGTTACATGGGCCTATATATAGCCTGATTTAACCTTATTAATAAGTATTAAGCTATAAATACAGTTAGTAAATAATATAAGTACTCCTATAATATAATAATAATATAATAATAATATAATAATAATATAATAATAATATATAAATAATACATAATACAGGGAGTCTTCATTATCCGAGTCCCCGCATTTACATGGCCAAATAATTGTAGAACCATATGGATAAATTTCCCACACTTAAGATGTTTCCATGGATAATGTATGTGGAATGTGGAAGTGCAACAGAAAACTGTTTAACCTTTTACTGCATAAATGGATGAATTTGTAACCTGTCAAATACATGCATTCCTAACTTAACCCTACAAAAAATTCATGCCAAAGAGTTAAATTTCCGACTCATTGGCTTTCCCATACCTCCAACACTCCACCATCCCCACACTCCACCTCCAACCCCAATGCCACACACACTCAGTCTCTCACTAACCATTGCCACTGCTGAACTCATTTTTGTTCTGATTTTGTTGATTTTTTGCACTATTGTTGCAGCTATGACTTCAAAGTATACTGCTAGTGGTAAAGCAGTGACTGGCCCTAAAAGAAAGCGTACCAGCTATGGGTTGGATGTGAAATTAGATGTCAATAAGCGCAAGAAAAATGGTGAATGAGTGATAGACATTGCATGTACTCCTAACATCCCTGAAACTACTATTCATACCATACTTACGAATGCAGAAGATTTAGAAGCAAAAGCTATGACAACAATAAGGCACTCTGAGATTAAAATAACACACAGAAGGAATGATGTAATGGAGATTATAGGAAGATGACTAGTAACATGTATAGAAGAGCTGTATCACCAGCACACACCCGGTACATAAAAGGGTTTAAAAAGTGTATTTTTCAAATGTTTTACCATAATTTTGAGTGCCATTTATTGTGTTAAGGTCCCAATTAAACCTTATTCTCATTATTTCTTATGGGTTTTAGGTCCCTGCTCTAAGTGAATTCACTTAAAGTGGTGATTTCTTGGTCCCCATTATCCTTGGATAATGAGGATCCCCTGTAAAAGAAAAAATTTTACTAACCAAAAAAATAATAATGATGATGGTGAGGATTGCTGTGCAGTACTACTAGGGGCACTCAATATATTTTGGGTCGTAATTTTGAACTTTCTGTGCTTCACATAACAGATTTTTTCAGTTTGAACCTCCCCTCCAGGTATAAAACTGATTTTAAACACCCTTGTATAAAACTGATGGTTAACACAGTTTCAAAATGATGTCTGACAGTGATGTGTGTCATAAACAGAGCTGTTATCAAGTTCTTAACCAGAGAGGAAACAGTTGGAAATATTCACAAACATCTACAAAACGTTTATGGAGATGCTCTTGTTGATCGAAGCACAGTTGGACGCTGGTCTAAATGTGAGAGATCATCGGAGAGAGGGAGAGCCAGCCTCAATGATGAGCCATGCAGCAGTCACCCAACATCAGCTGTGACATCTCACACTGTGCAACATGCTAACAGCATCAATCGATCAAATCAGCGCATCATATACAAGGAGCTATCCCTGGAGCTAGGAATTAGTGAAGGAAGTGTGAATATGATAATTCAGTAACTGGGATACTCAAAAGTGTGTTCATGGTTTGTTCCTCACAAAGTGACTGAAGATCACAAAGCCCAAAGAAAAGAAATTGCTTCTGAGTCGTTGGTTCGATACGAGACAGAAGGGGATGACTTCCTTTCACAAACTGTGACTGGGGATGAGACTTGGGTACTAGAGTGGGGTGAAAAATTTTTCAACTGTTGCTTCACTGGTAATAAGGTGGATTGAAGGGTGATAAAAAAAGAATATGAGACTTAAAAAATTTTCAATTCATCCTAAGTACCCCATTTTTCCCCCCAAAAAATGGCCACCAGCCAGTCAATTATATGCTTCATAACTTGAAAAGTATTCTTTTTACAAAAAGGTTTGCTGAAGCAAAAATTGTTTATTTCACATTTTCTACCTCATAGGTATAAATGTTTCAGATGTTTAATGAAATTTTTTTTATTTTTCAGGGTTTTTGTTGGATTTGGGATTGGTAATTTCTGATAATTAGTAACAAATATGGCTTCTGCTTCAAACATTAGAGCTACAAGGAGTCAATCAAAACCACATTTTATATTTGGAACCGCACAAGAGCTTCCTCTTACAACATTGCCAACAAATAAACAGGTGGGTCAATACCATGTTCTTTTAAAAGAAGCTACTTCAGTGACTTCACATAACTCAGTTTCAACAAAATTACTGAAGATATACTTTGTATTTGGAGAAAAGCTTCAATTCCTGCAATAGCTGACAAATCAGTTTATATCAAATTAAAGCAGTTCATCGGCAAAGCAAACCATCTTAGATCAAAAAGTAGTCAAAATGAGAGAAAATTTTAATGACACCTTGGAAGAATTATTCGATATCAGTGCCTGTAAATGCCCTTTTATCTCCCATCAAAACTTTGGCTGTCCTGAGAGCTGCGAAGATGTTCACATAAGATGCACCTGTCAGAGAGAACTGAAGGTACCAAAAGAGCAGCTTCTGTTTTTACAGGATCAGCAATTGACGTGTACAATGAAAATAAGGGGCATTGATAAAGTCATGACAAAAAAAATTCAAAAAATGCAGTCTAGGAAATTGCGGACAGAAGAAGGAATGGTTAAAAGAAGAGAAATGAAGGACTCATATTTTAACTGAAATAGTGTTTTTTCAGATGTAGAGAGTACTTCCATACAATATGAATTAGACCCACATCAGAGTGAATCAGACTGAGTCAGTTGCCATACAAGGTCAAATGAGACTTCCATTGCCTACTGTAGTGATGGAAGCTGATAGATTTGGAATTTCAGATCGTGCAGTAGCTGCTTAGTTGATTATGGAGCAATCACTAATGAAGATAGTACGCTTTTGATTGACAAGAACAAAATCTGACAGGAAAGAGAGAAAATGAGAAAAAGTTTGGTGATGGAAAGTAAAGCTAATCCTGCTGTCATATCTGCTATATTTTTTGATGGAAGAAAGGACAAGACTTTGGTGAAGGTGAAGAAAGGAAACAAATTGTACGGAAACTCCATTAGAGAGGAACACTATGTTTTGGTGTCTGAGCTAGGAAATGAATATTTAGCCCTGTAGTTCCTTCTTCTGGTAAAGCTCAAGATATAACTGATAGTTTGCTCTTCTTTCAAGAGTCAGCTATTAATGAGAGCATCCATCTCATAGGATGTGACAGTACAAATACCAACACAGGTGCCAAGGGTGGGATCATCCACCTCATAGAAGAAAAACTAAAGAAATTGTTACAATGGAGCATTTGTATGCTGCATACAAATGAACTTCCCCTTCAACACTTATTTGAACATTTTGATGGTAAAACAAAAGGTCCAACATGTTTCACTGGAAAAATCGGAGTAGCACTGAAAGAATGTGAAAAAATGCCTGCAGGCTCATTCCATGACAAATCATGCAAAAAAAAAAAGAAAAAGTGCACCATACCCTCATAGATTTTGCTTAAATTTGGTTTATAAAATGGTCTATGCTAGTAAGTACCAAATTTCAAACATCAGCTCAATCGGAGTTATGGTTCAAAAGTTATGCTCCCCCCTTTTTTTAAGGGGGGGGGGGAGGGGACAAAAACTGGAAAATTTTCAAACCACCATAACTCAGTCCCTAATTGACATAGAACAGTGATTTAAAGTGTGTATGAAAGGTAATTGCACACACAACAAATTAGCATAAGCAGAAAAAATGGCTAAAATTAACAGAAAAAAATTTGACACTTTATTCCATTTGAAGGGGTCCTGCCCCCTTATATTACAGATGTTAACATTTTCATGTATACAAAAAATTAGTTTCAACCTTATTCTATCAATATATGAAAAGAAATATGTGTATTTGCATATAAAATAGGTATTTACAGATTTGAAAAGGACTACTTTCACTTGAGACAATAATTTCTAACAAACTGTTCAACATTCTCATTGACTTCTGGTATATAGATTGGTGTACTTGTTAAAAATGTAAATACATATGTGTGTTAAACTAGTATTCTAAGAACTAAACATAAAACACTAGTAACTACCATAAAATATCTTCCCCCATTCGATTGTTGGGTAAATTGGTTGAACAAAAAATCCCATGTGGACATTAAAAAAGTGGCAATCCTACCCAGGATAACTATTGCCTAACTAGAGATATCTTTATTTTGTTTTCTGTGATGCGCAAAGCATTCGCTGTATTCTCATTTAATGTATATATTTTTCTTCATTTTGAACAGATTTATGTACATATATGCATAATGTTTTAAATAAGTAAAAGTGTTTGATGAAAATGTCTACACATAAAAGCTATAACAAGTGCTGTTGCAACCCTTTTGAACTGCACAAAAAGCCTATTCTGCGAAACTTGAGGCCACTTCCAAAGCTTGTTGAAAATAGTGACCCTAAATATAATTTCAGTGATGAATCAGAAGTTTGTATAAATTGTCTGAAATTAATAAGCATGTAAAACCTGAAGAATTATCCAGACTGCCAGAAACAATAACTAGTAGTAGCCTACTGAAAGTACAACTACTTCACCTGACATATCCCCAGAAAAAATTCCAAGAAAATGTACTGAAATGGATAAAGATATTCAACAAGAAGATCTTAATGCAACTTTGGAGCAACTTCATGTTACCCCAGTGAAATTATGTAAGTAACTAGCTGTTAATGTGTGTACAGATAATGCATTTTTATACTGTCAGCTGAAATTTAATTCAGATATAGTTGTCTTATACCTAATACATATACGTATATGAAATTATCTAAAAAATATACTTCAGTTCAGAAATTCAGATTGTTGCCACTAGGTATGTCATACTTATATTTATTAATTAATTGTATTTCAAATATTTTTCAGATGCCTTGAGCAGTGGAAGCAGATCAAAGTCAATTTCACAAAAATACAAAAAAGCTTCAACCTCCCTCAAGATGAAGCTGGAAACTGCATTTGCCACTGAAGTTCAAGATGTTGGTGAGCCACTGAGTAAACAGCATCTCAAAGAAGCAGATGTTCACCACCCACTTTTACGATTTTTTGAAAATTAAAAAAGCTTATTGCCCACCTTAGATCAAAAAGAATAAATCAACATAATCAATAAAATAAATAATGAAATAAATGTTTACCTTTAATGTGAGCCCACTAGTGGGCACTACCACCCAGGTTGGTGACCCCTGATGTAGACATTAGCTATATTTCCTAAAATATAACATCATCCCATATACTAAATATACCGGTATATGTTCAAATTCATTAAGTACAGTACTTCCTTAATTCTTGAATAATATGAATTATGTATTTACATCCTTAATATTGTACAGTAATTTGGGGTTATGTTTTTTTTTATAGGTACAAAAACCTCATGAGTGATCTTGTACAAGACTCCAATCCACATCATCGTACAAAAGGAGGCTTCAGATACTTACACTCTCACCATTTCCTATTTCTAGGACAATGGATTTGTTTGGTGTAACCAGATACATTGTTGACAAAGCCAGACATTTGAAACATACATTTGGTATTATGCCACAGATTCCTATCTACAGTAAAGGAAGAAAACTAACTGAAGATATAATCTCTGAAATAAAGGAATTCTACAAAGATGAAGAGGTCAGTCATTTGTGTGCAGGGAGATCTGATTGTGTTAGCATAAGAAATAAAGATGGTGAAAAAGAGTACAAGCAAAAACGTCTATTACTAGGAAATTTAAAAGAATTATATTCAAAATATAAAGAAAACAATGATAATAGCATAGGGTTTTCTACCTTTGCCAATCTGAGGTCTAAAATGGTGTGTAATTGGTGGAGGCAAAGGAACCCACTCAGTTTGTGTTTGCACCCACCACCAGAATCCTAAACTCATGGTATCAGCAATTGCAGAGAAAAACTTAACCTATTACACACTTATGGAAAAAAGTGTTTGTGATATAAATTCTTCTACATGCATGTTACATGGATGTCGAGAATGTCCTGGTAGCATAGGCATATTTAATTTCTTAAATACTATACCTTCCTTGACAAGCAGAGATTCTGTCGAATATGTTCAGTGGACTAATACAGATAGATCAACATTGGAAACTCATATAGCTTCTCCAGATGAATTTATTGAACACCTTTCAGAAAACATTTTTTCTCTTACTAGGCACCATTAATTGCAAAAAGCCAGTGTCAGTATTTGAAGACTATGAAAGAATCTTCACTGTGATGAAATACTTGTGCTAGGAGATTTTGCAGAAAACTATTCATTCATCACTCAAGATGAACCAAAAAGTTTTCACTGGACAAATGACCAGGTGACCTTCCATCCATTTGTGGTGTATCACATGAAGGATGAGGAATTAATTCATACTAGTTACTGTATTATTAGCAATTGTTTTGAGCACTCAACATCAGCAGTTCACACTTTTACAGCAATATTTAATGAAGGATATTAAACAGAAATTCCCTAACGTACAAAAAGTAATTTATTTCTCTGATGGGTGTGGAGGCCAATACAAAAACAAATATAATTTCAGCAATCTATGCTATCATGAACAGGATTTTGGTGTGAAGGCTGAGTGGAATTTCTTTGCCACAAGTCATGGGAAAAATGCTTGTGATGGTATTGGAGGAACTATTAAAAGAGTTGTAGCAAAGGCTAGTTTGCAACGTACTGATACTGGTCATATTCTAACACCAAGAGCTTTCTATGATTTTTGCACTGAACACTTTACTTCAATTATTTGTTTGTATGTTACAAAGGAGGAGGTTCATGCGGATAAATTCAATCTTTCTAGCTTTACCTGTGAAAGGTACACAGGGTTTCCACAGGTTTGTACCAGAGTCAGAAAACCTAATACAAGCTTATCAGACATCTGATTCTGATAATTGTAAGTTGTTTAGAATAAGTACTGGGGCTGAACAAGATAAAGACAGTCAACTAGTTGAAAAAGATGAGTATCAAATTGGCCAGTATGTTGCCTGTAAATATGATGATAAAGTTTGGTTTGGAATTATTTTAGACACTTCAGAAGAATATGGTGATTATAAAATCAGTTTCCTCACCTCATCAGTATCTACCACTCAGTATTATTTTCCGATGAAAGAGGATGTTTGTTGGATAAAACAAAGTGATATGATTTCTATCATGATGACACCAAATATCAAGCCTGGTATTAAGATTATTTACTCCTTCAATCCAAAGCAGGTTCAAGAACTTAATGGGAGTTTCGAACCAAAACTAGGATAAAAATCTGTTGAAAATTAACTATATATAAGCTTAGGTAGGTATAGATTATTAGCATTAAGAATTATTGCACCATGTGTAAATTGCAATGTATTAATTACCTAACAGCTTACATGAATTTGTAAAGATTAGTCTTTTAAGTAAAAGTAGCCATTTTGAAATCTGTAAATACCTATTTTATATGCAAATACACATATATTTCTTTTCATATATTGATAGAATAAGGTTGAAACTAATTTTTTGTATATATGAAAAATTTAAAAAATCTGTACTAATTTAGGGGGGGGGGGGGGGGGGGGGGGTTAGGACCCTTTCAAATGATGGAATAAAGTGTAACTTTTTTCTTTTAATTTTAGCCATTTTTTCTACTTATGCAAATTTTGTGTGTGCAATTACCTTTCATAAACACTTTAAATCACTGTTCCATGTCAATTAGGGAGAGTTATGGTGGTTTGAATATTTACAGTTTTCATCCCCCCCTGCCCCCCAAGAGGGGGCATAACTTTTGAGCCATAATTCTGATTGAGCTGATATTTGAAATTTGGTAATTACTAGCATAGACCATTCTATAAACCAAATTTAAGCAAAATCTATGAGGGTGTGGTTTTGACCACTGCATGATTTGTCATGGAATGACCCTGCAGTCAATTTCAAACCAATTAGAGAAGGCATTGCTTTAACACATATCAGAAGAGGTTATCGATGATCTTAGCCAAGATCAACAGTATTTGTACAAAATTATTGTGGCTATAAGAAGTGGGAATGTCCCAAAAGACTTGGAAAATACAAAACCTGGACAACTGAACCATTCTCGATAGCTGACATTAGCAAATCGTGTCTGCCACCTATACATTGCAGAGAAAACTCCTTCATTGGCTCTTTATTCAATAATTTTCTTCATTGTTACAAATTATGGACCAAGCTGGTTTGATATCAAGAGTAGACCATATATATGGAATGGACCACATCACATATTTAGAGCAATTAAAAGATTTCATCTTCTTCCAAAGGATGTTCAGAATGTAGTGAAGCCTTACATTGCTAGAAATACATATTTTGCTCATTGCGAAAATGTTCTGATAGCAATGTTATCAGATGCATCAGAACAAAAATGAAACAGAGCAGTTGATTTCATCATGAACATTAGAACAACAACAGAAAATGTGTCCAAAAGCAGAGAATTTAAAGTTCCTAAGGTAAATTTCAACGCAAACGCATGGGATGATATTATTTACTGGTCAAAAGAAATGCTGACTGAACCTCCCCTCACTATGGTACTCACAAATATTGAACTCAATGCACTTAGGGTTAAAAAACTGTGCCTATCCAATTATCCACTTCATTCACAAAGTGTGGAGGGGGCAATAAAACTTGTCACTAATGTGGCCTCATCTGTATACATATTCCCAAGAATCCTGTGATGGATTTATAAGAGCAAGAATTAGATCTTGTTCACTGCTGCCATGTATGGAAACCAAGAAAGAAATGACTTCACTTCTTGACAATTAGCTTTTAATTAGAGACTGAAATAATTCACCAAAATTTCATAAAAGCAAACACTTCACGATTTTTGAAAAGGGATCTTTTTGGAAGTGTATTGATTATATGTTTCTGCAATTGTGGTAATAAAATGTCAATAATTTCTGTCATTGATTAGTGTTGTTGTAGATTATAGTTTGAATATTCAAAATTATATAAGGTTATTAACTATTATCAAAGTAATATACTTATCAAAGAATTTTTCATTTATTTAGAAAAAAGTGATTTATTTGTGATATCATTTACTGAGGTAAATTTTGATAAAATTTAAAATTGAGTAAATAATTTATAAAAGGACACTTTCTAATGTATTTTTTTATTTTGAATCTTTTTTATTCTATAGTGTCTTTTAATTGGATGCATATTTTTCAAGTTATAAGCATTTATATATTGGACTAGTGGCCATTTTGTTTTTCTCAAAAATGTGCTAGTAGGGCAAAATTGATTTTTCTTTTATATCAGTTTATGTCATCTATAGAACCCAATACAGCAAATTATAGGTGAAGCAAATAAATATTCCACAAAGAATTGCATTTCACCCCACCCTATTGGGTACCCGTACACCACTTTGAACCTGAAACAAAACTCCAATCCATGGAGTGGCATTACACAGACTCCCCATGCAAGAAAAAGTTAAAACTGGCTCCCTCTGCACAAAAGGTTATGGCCACCATCTTCTGCAACCTGAAAGGGGTGATTCTGGTGGACATTATGAAGAAAGGACAAACAATCAACTCAGAGGCATATATTGCTACCCTACAGAGACTAGAGATGTATAAAGCAAGTTCAACTGGAGAAAAAACTGGAAGACATCCTTCTGTAGCATGATAATGCAAGACCACACAACAGTTTGCAAACAAGAGGGGCCATCACAAAAATATGCTTCACTGTGGTACCCCACTCTCCATACAGCTCAGATCTGGCACCTTCAGACTTCCATTTGTTTGGGCTAATGAAGGATGCTATTGGTGGAAGAAAGTGCCAGAGTGACAATGAGGTTGTTGAGGTTGTTAACAGGTGGCTCCAGCGGAACCCAGCAGACTTTTACTAGCAAGGAATAAAGGCCCTTGTTTTGAGGTGGAGGAAAGCTGTAGAAGAGGATGGAGACTATGTGAAAAATAAAAACTTGTAATAAAGGTATGTAACTACTTGTGTACAAAATTTCTAGAACTTATCAGGTCATCACATAAGTAATGTCGTTTTTTATGATAGATTAAGTTTAAACTAGTCCTACTCGGTTTAAGCATAAATTTTCCGAAGGTTATACCTAAGAGAAGATCTATCATGTTTTGCTACATACTTTACAGACCTTGACCAGTGAAGATGTGGGTTTTGCTTTATGTGAACCCCTCATAAACATGGTGGTATCAGAAGAGCATATCAGGCATATAATGCTTTACAAGTTCAAAAAAGGGAATAGTGCTACTGAAGCAACGCGAAACATTCTGGAAGTTTATGACAACGATATTCTGCATATGAGGAAATGTCAAAGATGGTTTCAAAAGTTTAGGAATGGTGACTGCTGTTTGACAGATACAGCATGCTCTGGACGCCCTACTGAGTTTGATGATGACCTGCTGTTAGCCGCATTTGAAGAAGACTGTTCAACAACTGTCGAAGAATTGGCCCAGAAACTCATTCATCCCTGTCCACCATCCATCAACATTTGCAACAACTCGGGAAAGTGCCTAAGTTAGGAAAATGGGTGCCACATGAATTGTCAGTCAACAATCTGAGGGTGCGGGTAAATAGGATCACTTCTGCAAAAATTGAGGAGCTTGGGTGGGAAAAACTTCCACATCCTCCATATTCTCCAGACCTTGCACCTTCAGATTATCATCTTTTCAGGAGTCTGCAAAACTATCTTGATGAGAAACAGTATACTTCTTTAGATGACCTGCACACCAGTCTTTGTACGTTTTTTGCCTCAAAACTGCCTGAATTTTATAAACATGGCATTGAAAAGCTTGTAGGATGTTGGCAGTGTCATTGATTCTGATGGAAAATATATACTAGATTAAAAAGTTTCAGTCGAGTTTTTTTTTGTCCTTCAAATTCTGATCTAAAAAATTACATTACTTATGGGATGACCTGATACAAGGAAACTGAAAGGAAAAAAAAAAAGTGGGGCAAAATATAGTGAGTGGCCTTCATATTTATGAGTGATGAAGACTTAATGAGATGTACCTGTACTGCACAGCACAGCTCTCCTTTAGTTTTCTTCATCCTGCCCAAAGTCATCAAATGCCAATGCAAGTGGTGGAGGAGAATCTGGATTGGACGAAGTAGATGAAGATCTAGCTGTTGCTGGAGAATTAGATGGAGAACTAGGTGGTGCTGGAGAAGTAGCTGCACTGGTAGATGGAACAGCTGGTGCTGGAGACTTGGATCTCTGAAGAACATGGTGATGGGGAGTTTTCTTCTTTGATTTCATTTCCTTGAACAATGTTTCATAAGGAACCATTGCATCTCTGAACATTCTACAAGTTTTAATGCTCCTCTCCATAGATGGATCAAAATCCATAAGTTTCTCTAGGAATCTCTCAAAACCTCTGGAGAGTTCAACAAACTTATCCAGAGTTGAGCCTTGTTGTTGAAGATCAGAAATCTGGGGTTCTTCCTCTTCCAGCTCCTCCTGTGCCACCATCTATGCAATAGTCATCTGTTCAAATTTAGCATTTTAGGTATGGCGCATATATGCAAAACAGCAGTTAACAAAAGTGCGTGAAACAAGGGATTACTATATATATACACACACATTGACATTAAGTATATCTTTTTATTTTATCATACAACCTGTCCATATATATCTATGTAATATCCCATACATATGTCAGCATGTCAATGAAATAAAGCATATTTATTTATTTATTATTTATAAGCTAGTATAATTAGTGATTAGATTGTTCATTGTTACTATTGTACTAATTTTGATTTTTCTTCCAGTACAAATGAGCGAAATGGCATCAAAGTTGGAAAAATATTGTTGTGATCCATTCAAGGTTTATGAAAACCTTAAAACTACAGATCTTTTCATTGCATCAGCAGTTTTTATCTCAAAATACCAAAAATACTTGAAGCCTGGCCAGAAGCTGTATTCAGCATGCTGAAAGAAACTAAACTCCCCAAACCATCATCAGTGGAAAGAATGTGCCAAAAGCATCTCATCATTGTCAGCCAGACTCCTTACTGAGTAGATGCATTCCCTGGGCTCTCTGATATTGTTTCTCCTTTTGGATATTGCCGATAAATTTACTGTTGGAAAGTTCTGAATTTTATATACTTGCATTTATATTCATATTGTTATAGTTAAGTAACTGAATATTAGTGGTTTTTAGTGATTTAGAAGTTTTCATATCATGCTGGCTTAATTTAATTTAAACTTGTGATGGTTATAACCATTAACTACCTTCACTTGTGTGATGCCACTGCAGAAAGCTTCATGTGCTAGGTGTGGGGTTAATAAGTGGTATACCAATTTTAAAAATGACAATGGTGGTCCTATGGTGATTACTGAGATCAGTTTGTTTCTTTTGTGATATAAGCGAAGAAATAGTTGATTTAAAACAGTGTACGCAAGGTGATGGAAAGGCTTGCAACACTTGATGATGGTAGGGGTAAGCTTACAGTTAGTGAAGGCCGAACCTATACTAATGATGAAGACTTTAGTAAGTTGAAGGGCGAGGTTAGGAACCTAGTTTCTAGTATAGGTAGCTTATCAGGAAGGTTAGACAGAGTTGAGGAAGGGGTTAAGGTTGGTTCGAGATTAGTAGATGGGGAGGGATTTAGAGTACTCTGTGTGTGTATGTGTATATATGTGTGTGTGTGATATATATATATATACATTTAACTGCAATGACCGCGCAGTATATTAACGTATAGAAACGACGTAAGTATAGAGGAGTGTTCTGCACAGGAGGAAGAGAAATAACAAACAAATGAAAAATAAGGCACCCACCCGGGAATCGAACCCAGGATCTTCCGATTGCCGGTCAGACATGCTAACCACTACACTACGGAGCCACGATAGTCAGAAGTTGTAATTCTCCTACATAGGGCAGAAACCAATGTCTTGAGAGGGCACCCTCGCAAATCATGAATATGTACATTTAACTGCAATGACCGCGCAGTATATTAACGTATAGAAACGACGTAAGTATAGAGGAGTGTTCTGCACACGAGGAAGAGAAATAAACAAATGAAAAATAAGGCACCCACCCGGGAATCAAACCCAGGATCTTCCGATTGCCGGTCAGACATGCTAACCACTACACTACGGAGCCACGATAGTCAGAAGTTGTAATTCTCCTACATAGGGCAGAAACCAATGCCTTGAGAGGGCACCCTCGCAAATCGTGAATATGTACATTTAACTGCAATGACCGCGCAGTATATTAACGTATAGAAACGACGTAAGTATAGAGGAATGTTCTGCCTTATTTTTCATTTGTTTGTTATTTCTCTTCCTCGTGTGCAGAACACTCCTCTATACTTACGTCATTTCTATACATTAATATACTGCGCGGTCATTGCAGTTAAATGTACATATTCACGATTTGCGAGGGTGCCCTCTCAAGGCATTGGTTTCTGCCCTATGTAGGAGAATTACAACTTCTGACTATCGTGGCTCCGTAGTGTAGTGGTTAGCAGGTCTGACCAGCAATCGGAAGATCCTGGGTTCAATTCCCGGGCGGGTGCCTTATTTTTCATTTGTTTGTTATTTCTCTTCCTCGTGTGCAGAACACTCCTCTATACTTACGTCATTTCTATACATATATATATATATATATATATATAAAATACAGTAATACCTTGACCAGCGTGGTTTTGATTAGCGCAGGTTTTGATGTAGCACGGTTTGTATTTTCACCAATTTTTTTTAATTTAGCGCGCAATTTTCCTATTGTTTTCTAATTTCTTTTCGGTACTATTTCATTCGATGAACTTTTGGACAGCACGGACAAATTCTGGAACCAATTAACCGCACTGTGCAAGGTATTGAGAGAACGACGCTTGTATAGGAGAATATTCCGCGCAAGATGAGAGCGAGAGAATGAAACAAATGAAAAAATGAGGTAACCACCTGGGAATCGAACCTGGGATCTTCCGATTGCCGGTCAGATATGATCTTGCGCGGAATATTCTCCTATACAAGCATCGTTCTTTACGTTAATTATACTGCGTGTTTGCAGTTTAAATGTATATAATGTATGGCATGCGGAAGGTGCCCCCTCGGGCATTGGTTTCTGCGCATATGTAGAGGAATTTATGGCATTTGATTGAGTGAGGCATGTGGTGTAATGGTTATCATATCTGACTGGCAATCGGAAGATCCCGGATTCGATTCCCAGGTGGTTACCTCATTTTTTCATTTGTTTCATTCTCTTGCTCTCATCTTGCGCGGAATATTCTCCTATACAAGCGTCGTTCTTTACGTTAATTATACTGCGTGTTTGCAGTTTAAATGTATATAATGTACAGCATGCGAGGGGTGCCCCCTTGGCAGGGTTTCGGAGCCGGAGTCGGTGGAGCCAGTGAATTTTGCTTACCTGGAGCCGGAGCCGGAGCCAGAAACCTTGAAAATACGGCTCCATGGTCTGGCTCCAGGCGATATATTGCTACCTAAATTGTTATTTGTTAAATATAGGTTTAGTTGCAAATTATAATTCTTGTAATATATTACGAAAAATGGTACCATAGGATTCTTGGATTTTATGGAGGTGTGGGAGTTGCAGGAATAATCTGCAAATTTCCATTTTTTAACCATTAAATATTTGGGAAGATTTGTCTTAACAACACTTAATTATATAGGTAAAAAAAATTTTATGGCGGTGGAGACCTTAGGTAGGTAGGTACTAACTATTTATCTAAGTAGGTAACTACCTAGATACATACCTAGTAAGGTTGGTCCTTCTGACTTGGATTGAACTATTTTTATTTTTAGGTCAATTATCTTGTATTGCTAAATTTCTTTTTTTCAGATTCTTTATAATTTGTACTTGATTCTTTAATTATAATTATCAGTCTATGACCCTTCATAATGGATAGAGATTCAATAAAGAAGTCTGATATATTCAAGTATTTTACTGAAAGTTCAGATAAGAAACACTATGTTTGTATTTGTGAAGTTTCTGATGCTTCGGGAAATATTTCAACGTGTGGAACTAAAATTACCAAGCCTCAAAGCAAAAAGCCTGATGTCTCCTCAAGAGCATATAATTTGAAAAGACACTTGAGTCGATTACATCCTGAAATATCAAAAATGATGGAAGAAAAGAAGCAAATGCTTGAGCATTCAAGACCCAGTACTTCTGCCAGTTCAAAAACTAAAGCAAACCAGCAAAACATTACTAAATTTTTGATGTCTCAAAAAGTCACTATCTCAATGACTACAGATAATTTTAAAAATAGCATAATTGAGTTGTTAAAGATTCTATGCCTCTATCTATGTTTGAAAAGCCAGCTATGCGCAGTCTACTAGAAGAAATGGCTCAGAAATTCAAGATTAGTTTAGATAAAGACAATATCCGTCATTTAGTGATAGAAAAATCAAAAGAAGAAAAATTTACTCTCAAAGAGCAATTAAAAGGGCGCTTCATATATTTAAAAGTTGATGGTTGCACACGAATACGGACACATTATTTTGCCATCAATGTCCGATTTATTGATGATGATAATAAAATCCTCACCCGCACTATAGCAGTAAAAGATACACATGCTCAGCAAACTAGTGACTACCTGCATGATCTAATTATGAGAACTCTGGAAGAGTACGGCATACCGAAAGAATTTGTGCTCTGCATTGTCAGTGATAATGCATCAAATATGATTAAAACTGTTGAGAAGTTGAATGATAATCAAGAGGCAACTTCAGAAGATGATATACAAAACATTTGGTGAACATGATGATGATTCAACAGACACTCAGGAAGTGGCATCTTGTGTAGAAGAAATTGACAGTATTGTATCTGAAATTTCACACTTCTCCAGAATCAACCACATGCGTTGTGGTGCACATACCTTGCAACTTGCTATTTGCGATGGATTGAGAGATAAACATGCTACCTCTCTCATAGGTAAGTTGAGACAGGTTGTAGTAGCAGCAAGAAACCCAAAAGTGGAAGAAATAATTAAAAGACGTGCAGGCAAGGTTGCTATTTTAGATCAACCTACTCGATGGGGCAGCACTTATTTAATGATAGAGCGCTTATTAGAATTAAAACCTGTACTCTTGGACATGGCAAATTCAAATGTGAATCTTTCAGAAATAATGTGGGAACAAGCAAGAAGATTGGAAAGAGTACTGTACCAGCCATATATAGTAACAAAAAAAATTCAAAGTGAAGATTTGACTCCCGGTCAATTTTTGAAAGAGTGGAAATCTTTGATGTATTTTCTTTCCAAGATAGAAGGCACCATAGCTGATGACATTAAAAGTTCCATGGAAAGGAGAGAAAATATTTTACTTGATAATGAAGTATTGCTTGCTGCTGTTTATATAGATCCTAGATATAGATGCTTATTAACATCTGAACAGGTAGTTAAAGCCAAGGATGCCCTATGCAATATAGCAATCAGAATGAAAAGTAACTTAGACCTTTCAAATAAAGTCTCTCTATTAAGAGAGGAATGTGGAACCGAGATTATTGCATCATCATCAAATTCATCATCTCCTTCCACCACTTCTGATGTCAGCGAGTTTGATTTTGAAAAAATTATTGATATTCAACATGGTAAGAAATCAAAACGTCCTCGTTTAGAAAGTGAACTAATACCACCTCTCAGTCCAATGTGTACCCTCAAATTGCAAGTTGAGGAATCTTTTCCTGAGATTGAAAAATTTGACCGTTCGTCAAAACTGTCTTTTGAACAAGTAATAGAAAGGTATCCTAAAGTTATGAGAGATGTTGCAAATCTTCTAGTAGCTATGCCTTCAACACAAGTCAGTGTTGAACGGCTATTTTCAGCACTGAAAATTTTAAAATCTGATTTAAGGGCACGTATGAAAGAAGATATTGTTGAGGCTATGTTATTTTTAAGAACAAATGTTTATAAGTAAACTTAGATAAATAATTTTATTCATAATTTTTTTTATGGAAACAGATTTACAAGGAGAATATCTTGATTTTATGTTTAAAAATTAGTTTCCTACCTTAGCTACATTAGTAAAAATTTCTGCAAAAGTTATTATTTTGCTTTCATTTTTAATACAAGGAGTATTATGATTTATGATACTGTAAATGTATCATTGAATTTGCAAACTTTTTAATTTTTTAATATGTAGTTTGAACTTTAAAGATAAAGTCTGATTTAAGGTTACACTTAAAAAAAATATAATTGAGGCCATCTTGTTTTAAAAAAAAAAATTATAAATAAACTTAGTAATTTTCATTTTCAATTATTTTAAGGAAACAGATTTACAAGAATATCATCTTGATTTTATGTTTAAAATTAGTTTGATTATACCTTAGCTAGAATAAAAAAAATTTTGCATTAGTTTTCATTTGTTAATCCAAGGAGTAGTATTGATTTTATAAGTGTAGGGTAAATGATTTTGTAAATTTTCTTTTATAATATGTATTAGTAGTTTGAACTTTTGACTTTTAGTTGAATTGCTTTTGTTAATTAAATTACAAAACTTTTTGACTAAAAGAAAATCTCTTTTTAAGTAAATAATATAACCTATTAAAAATTTAAAAACTGAATTTTTGAAATATTCAGCTCTTTTTCAAGCCAAATTGGCTTTCATGAAGCTTTCAAGTTTCAACACTTAAAAAAAGATGCATATATTATCTCAGAAAGTTTGATTGTTACTATTTTCCATACGAGAATTCTTAAGTTTGAACTTTGAACTAATTAGGAGGCAAGTTTCTCTAATTTATATAAGCTACCATTGTTAATAAATATTTAATATCATTTAGTTTTCATCATTTTCCTTTAGTTATTTAAATAACTTCATTCTATCATTATATTTGCCTAATTTAAAATCATAAGAAATTTAAATTTTGAGTATTAAAGTGATTTAATAATAAAATATTTTTGTGCAATATTTTAAATTGGACAATTAGTTATATAAATCTAGATATTTATTTTATAATTAACAGAATTTACTATAAAAGAGCCGGAGCCAGACTGTAAAAAATTTCTGCTCCGGAGTCGGAGCCAGAAGTTTTTTTACCGGCTCCGAAACCCTGCCCCTTGGGGCATTGGTTTCTGCGTGTATGTTGAGGAATTACGGCATTTGATTGAGTGAGGCCCGTGGTGTAATGTTATCATATCTGACTGGCAATCGAAAGATCCCAGGTTTGATTCCCGGGTGGTTACCTCATTTTTTCATTTGTTTCGTTCTCTCACTCTCATCTTGCGTGGAATATTCTCCTATACAAGCGTCGTTCTTTACATTGATATATATATATATATATATACAAACTCAGAATGATCCCCTGAGAAATTTATATGTTAAACACAGACCGTGCATGGAACAAGGAACTCTTCTGGGAAAATTAAATCCACTATAGTCCGAATAAGTAATGGTAAATGACAAATACCATAGTTTTTCTTTTTCATGATGCTAGCCCGACGTGGGCAACGGGTCTCTCGCAAAGAGATCCCATAAATATAGCTTCCCTCACCAGCTATCTGCAAAGCAGACAGGATCCAGCTTTGGGACATGGACCTAGGGTTTAAAGCAAGCCTAGTCCCTACATTCAGAACCTCTATATAAGTAAAAGACTCGTTGCATTCACGTCGGATTGAATAAACAAAGAAAAAGGGGTAGGTAACTATTGTATTTTTAGCCAAAAAAAACAAAACTTAAACCTCAACTGGGACATTGAGCGTCCACTTTTCAAGGCACGTAACACGTCCGTTCAATATACACAAACTCAGAATGGTCCCCTGAGAAATTTATATGTTAAACACAGACCGTGCGTGGAACAAGGAACTCTTCTGGGAAAATTAAATCCACTATAGTCCGAATAAGTAATGGTAAATGACAAATACCATAGTTTTTCTTTTTCATGATGCTAGCCGACGTGGGCAATGGGTCTCTCGCAGAGAGATCCCATAAATATAGCTTCCCTCACCAGCTATCTGCAAAGCAGACAGGATCCAGCTTTGGGACATGGACCTAGGGTTTAAAGCAAGCCTAGTCCCTACATTCAGATAGCTGGTGAGGGAAGCTATATTTATGGGATCTCTTTGCGAGAGACCCGTTGCCCACGTCGGGCTAGCATCATGAAAAAGAAAAACTATGGTATTTGTCATTTACCATTACTTATTCGGACTATAGTGGATTTAATTTTCCCAGAAGAGTTCCTTGTTCCATGCACGGTCTGTGTTTAACATATATATATATATATCAGAGGCAGTTCTTGGACTGGTGCATTGGGTAGCCAGAATATTATATATACAGTATATATTATATATATATATATATATATATATGATGAATAAAACCACGAAGGAAAGGAAACACAAAATGGTGCTCAAGCGCTTTCGTCTAATGACATCCTCAGGAACACTGAAGTACATAAAAAGGTTAAGCCTATATATAGGTTACAGAAAGAAAAAAAGGAAAAATAAATAACATACATACACACACACACACATACATATACATATATATACATACATATCTATATATACAAATACATACATACATACATACATATATATACAATAAACAGAGAAGTAAAAATAATAAAAAATTAAAAATTAAAACCTTAAAGGATTACCAGTGAGGCGTACAGATTTGTAAGGAAAAATATCGATTTTTAGCACAAGATCAAATGGATTATAAAAATACAAAATTATACTGGAACTCTGCCGGGTTTTAACACAATGCTGCCTATGGTCAGGTTTCGATATATATAAAAAAAAATAAAATGCAAATTAAAAGTTAATCGATTTTTAGCACAAGATCAAATGGATTATAAAAATACAAATTTATACTGGAACTCTGTCCGGGTTTTAACACACTGCTGCCTATGGTCAGGTTTTGATATATATAAAAAAAATAAAATGCAAATTAAAAGTTAATAAAGTAGAAGACAAGTTTACCAAAGATTTAATGTTTTACCCTTCTTATCTAAGTCTGTTTTAAAGGAATTCAACATAACAGGATCGAGTTGAAAAAGACCTTTGCTTATGTTGAAGTTATTTGAAAGTTGGATAATGGCAGACTCAAGAATATTTCTATTAACAATGTTGCTTGAATGGAATAAAACTGAAGCATTATTCCAATCAATACCATGGGCTAACTCTGACAAATGGACAAAAAGGGCACTGGACAACTGTCCTGTTCTAACGGAATATTGATGCTGTTTTATACGTGTGTGCAAATCCTTTCCCGTCTGACCTATGTAAAAGGAATCACATTGTTTACAACCAATTTTATAGATAATGCCTGAATATTGGTAGGGCTATTTTTTACTATGATATTTTCACAATATTGTTATATGAAAATACTACATTAATATCCAAAAGTTTAAGTACATTAGCAATGCCTAAAAAGCCCGGGAAAAATGGAAGTACTAAAATATTTTTTGACAAAGTACAAGTGTTAATATTGACACGATAGAAAGTTCGTTTTGCCTTGTTGAGACAAGATTCCATAAACGCAGATGGATAACACAAATCACTTCCAATACCGTTGATTTTTTCCAATTCAGCATCGATGTATTCCGGACTGGCGATCCTAAGGGCGCGGAGAAACATTGATGCAAATATGGCCTTCTTGGTGGGGGTATCATGTCCCGAGTAAAAGTGTACGTAGGACAAATTGTTTGTCGTTTTCCGATAGATACTAAACTTAAAACCTGGGCTTTCCCTATGTACACGCACATCCAAAAATGGGATTGAATTGTCTTGCTCAACTTCTAAAGTAAACTTAATGGAGGGGACTTGATCATTTAACTGAAGGAGGAAGCTATCCAGGTCACGATTCATGGGCCAGATACACAAAATATCGTCGACGTACCGCAACCAAGGGATTCCAACCCCCAGGATTCTCGGAATATAGGTAATTTCGAAAAACTCCATATAAATATTGGAGAGGAGGGGCGATAAGGGGTTGCCCATAGCCATCCCAAAAACTTGTTGATAATACTCGTTATTGAAAGTGAATTTACAGTCTTTGATGCAAAGCTTAATGAGTTCCAAAACAATGTGTGAAGGTAGTGGCAGGTCATACTTATGTAATTCTTGGGAGAGAAAGTCAAGCATATCGTCAATCAGCACTTTTATAAACAATGAACAAACATCAAAACTAATCAATTTATCGTTAGTTTCAGTACGTGCATTATTCAATTTTTCCGTAAGATCCATGGAATTTTTTACATGTGAATCAGAGATAGTTCCGAGAATGGGGGACAAGACTTTGACAAGCCATTTGGAGAGTTTATAAGTAATAGAGCCCACCGAGCTAATAATAGGGCGCATAGGGTTACCAGGTTTGTGGGTTTTAATAAGACCGTAAAGGTAGGGCAGAGCAGGTGAAGTGGACATGAAAAGCGGAATTAAGTTTGTGTTATCCATCTGCGTTTATGGAATCTTGTCTCAACAAGGCAAAACGAACTTTCTATCGTGTCAATATTAACACTTGTACTTTGTCAAAAAATATTTTAGTACTTCCATTTTTCCCGGGCTTTTTAGGCATTGCTAATGTACTTAAACTTTTGGATATTAATGTAGTATTTTCATATAACAATATTGTGAAAAATATCATAGTAAAAAATAGCCCTACCAATAATTCAGGCATTATCTATAAAATTGGTTGTAAACAATGTGATTCCTTTTACATAGGTCAGATGGGAAAGGATTTGCACACACGTATAAAACAGCATCAATATTCCGTTAGAACAGGACAGTTGTCCAGTGCCCTTTTTGTCCATTTGTCAGAGTTAGCCCACTGTATTGATTGGAATAATGCTTGTTTTATTCCATTCAAGCAACATCGTTAATAGAAATATTCTTGAGTCTGCCATTATCCAACTTTCAAATAACTTCAACATAAGCAAAGGTCTTTTTCAACTCGATCCTGTTATGTTGAATTCCTTTAAAACAGACTTAGATAAGAAGGGTAAAACATTAAATCTTTGGTAAACTTGTCTTCTACTTTATTAACTTTTAATTTGCATTTTATTTTTTATATATATCAAAACCTGACCATAGGCAGCAGTGTGTTAAAACCCGGACAGAGTTCCAGTATAAATTTGTATTTTTATAATCCATTTGATCTTGTGCTAAAAATCGATTAACTTTTAATTTGCATTTTATTTTTTTTTATATATATCGAAACCTGACCATAGGCAGCATTGTGTTAAAACCCGGCAGAGTTCCAGTATAATTTTGTATTTTTATAATCCATTTGATCTTGTGCTAAAAATCGATATTTTCCTTACAAATCTGTACGCCTCACTGGTAATCCTTTAAGGTTTTAATTTTTAATTTTTTATTATTTTTACTTCTCTGTTTATTGTATATATATATATATGTATGTATGTATGTATGTATGTATGTATTTGTATATATAGATATGTATGTATATATATGTATATGTATGTATGTGTGTGTGTGTGTGTGTGTGTGTGTATGTTATTTATTTTTCCTTTTTTTCTTTCTGTAACCTATATATAGGCTTAACCTTTTTATGTACTTCAGTGTTCCTGAGGATGTCATTAGACGAAAGTGCTTGAGCACCATTTTGTGTTTCCTTTCCTTCGTGGTTTTATTCATCATAAATATTTTTCACGTGTTAACTTTGTGAAATAATTTTCATATATATATATATATATATATATATATATATATATATACAGTAAATCCTCACTTTTCTGCATCAGATTAACCAGATCACCTACTAGCAACTCTGACACCAGCTGCTTTTGTTTAAAAAAAAGCTCATGCTAATCGTGTAAATTTAAAAACAAATTTATATCATTTTAAGTGTTAATTAGAAGTAAAATAAATAAATATACTATTTAAGAATCTTAACACCAAAGATTGTTGTAGTATTAGTGAAAAAAATTGTTTGGTTTCCCAGTGATGGTCTGATTTTTAAATGTAAACATACAGACAAGATAAACTTACCACCGCCTTTTTTTTTTACTTGCATTAACTGGATCACCCCCCCCCCCCCACACCAATTATCCAGAAAAGTGAGGGTTTACTGTATATATATATATATACAAATACTATATATATTACACCCCACTAAATCATGACCCTCAGGGTTCTGGCCTAATCAAATTACTGAAAATCACAAATTATCCTAACATCACAAACTTCTTCCCCAATTCATGATTTTTCCACACCTCTCCACTATATCCTGTAAAATCTATGGGAATCATGGAAATCTCCAATTATTGCACCAAAGTCATGATTATTCAGAAATAACCTCCTAATACCAATTTATTTTCCTCACTATTGCTTTATATGGACATGTTTTGATGTTCAACAGTAGGAGGCCTACCAAGAACAAAGGAAATTAATAAACCTAACAGCGTTTTAATAATAAAGCCCTGACACAATCATAGAGGAACTGTTCTGTACATGTGTGACAATAAAACCCACACTAATAGATGGAGTTTATTTCCACAACAATTTCAATGCCCACTGGCAGCCTCTGTACCCACCCAAAGAGGATGCCAGTGGGCATCGAAACTGTTGTAGAAATAAACTCTGTCTATTAGTGTGGATTTTATTGTTACATTTCAACCTCCACACAAAGGTGAAGTTTTGTATTTGTCCTGTACATGTTATCACATAGGTCATTTTGCAATTCTTGCCCAACCTCACGAAATCCGATTCTTGCCCAACCTCACGAAATCCGATTCTTGCCCAACCTCACGAAATCCGATTCTTGCCCAACCTCACGAAATCCGATTCTTGCCCAACCTCACGAAATCCGATTCTTGCCCAACCTCACGAAATCCGATTCTTGCCCAACCTCACGAAATCCGATTCTTGCCCAACCTCACGAAATCCGATTCTTGCCCAACCTCACGAAATCCGATTCTTGCCCAACCTCACGAAATCCGATTCTTGCCCAACCTCACGAAATCCGATTCTTGCCCAACCTCACGAAATCCGATTCTTGCCCAACCTCACGAAATCCGATTCTTGCCAACCTCACGAAATCCGATTCTTGCCCAACCTCACGAAATCCGATTCTTGCCCAACCTCACGAAATCCGATTCTTGCCCAACCTCACGAAATCCGATTCTTGCCCAAACTCACGAAATCCGATTCTTGCCCAACCTCACGAAATCCGATTCTTGCCCAACCTCACGAAATCCGATTCTTGCCCAACCTCACGAAATCCGATTCTTGCCCAACCTCACGAAATCCGATTCTTGCCCAACCTCACGAAATCCGATTCTTGCCCAACCTCACGAAATCCGATTCTTGCCCAACCTCACGAAATCCGATTCTTGCCCAACCTCACGAAATCCGATTCTTGCCCAACCTCACGAAATCCGATTCTTGCCCAACCTCACGAAATCCGATTCTTGCCCAACCTCACGAAATCCGATTCTTGCCCAACCTCACGAAATCCGATTCTTGCCCAACCTCACGAAATCCGATTCTTGCCCAACCTCACGAAATCCGATTCTTGCCCAACCTCACGAAATCCGATTCTTGCCCAACCTCACGAAATCCGATTCTTGCCCAACCTCACGAAATCCGATTCTTGCCCAACCTCACGAAATCCGATTCTTGCCCAACCTCACGAAATCCGATTCTTGCCCAACCTCACGAAATCCGATTCTTGCCCAACCTCACGAAATCCGATTCTTGCCCAACCTCACGAAATCCGATTCTTGCCCAACCTCACGAAATCCGATTCTTGCCCAACCTCACGAAATCCGATTCTTGCCCAACCTCACGAAATCCGATTCTTGCCCAACCTCACGAAATCCGATTCTTGCCCAACCTCACGAAATCCGATTCTTGCCCAACCTCACGAAATCCGATTCTTGCCCAACCTCACGAAATCCGATTCTTGCCCAACCTCACGAAATCCGATTCTTGCCCAACCTCACGAAATCCGATTCTTGCCCAACCTCACGAAATCCGATTCTTGCCCAACCTCACGAAATCCGATTCTTGCCCAACCTCACGAAATCCGATTCTTGCCCAACCTCACGAAATCCGATTCTTGCCCAACCTCACGAAATCCGATTCTTGCCCAACCTCACGAAATCCGATTCTTGCCCAACCTCACGAAATCCGATTCTTGCCCAACCTCACGAAATCCGATTCTTGCCCAACCTCACGAAATCCGATTCTTGCCCAACCTCACGAAATCCGATTCTTGCCCAACCTCACGAAATCCGATTCTTGCCCAACCTCACGAAATCCGATTCTTGCCCAACCTCACGAAATCCGATTCTTGCCCAACCTCACGAAATCCGATTCTTGCCCAACCTCACGAAATCCGATTCTTGCCCAACCTCACGAAATCCGATTCTTGCCCAACCTCACGAAATCCGATTCTTGCCCAACCTCACGAAATCCGATTCTTGCCCAACCTCACGAAATCCGATTCTTGCCCAACCTCACGAAATCCGATTCTTGCCCAACCTCACGAAATCCGATTCTTGCCCAACCTCACGAAATCCGATTCTTGCCCAACCTCACGAAATCCGATTCTTGCCCAACCTCACGAAATCCGATTCTTGCCCAACCTCACGAAATCCGATTCTTGCCCAACCTCACGAAATCCGATTCTTGCCCAACCTCACGAAATCCGATTCTTGCCCAACCTCACGAAATCCGATTCTTGCCCAACCTCACGAAATCCGATTCTTGCCCAACCTCACGAAATCCGATTCTTGCCCAACCTCACGAAATCCGATTCTTGCCCAACCTCACGAAATCCGATTCTTGCCCAACCTCACGAAATCCGATTCTTGCCCAACCTCACGAAATCCGATTCTTGCCCAACCTCACGAAATCCGATTCTTGCCCAACCTCACGAAATCCGATTCTTGCCCAACCTCACGAAATCCGATTCTTGCCCAACCTCACGAAATCCGATTCTTGCCCAACCTCACGAAATCCGATTCTTGCCCAACCTCACGAAATCCGATTCTTGCCCAACCTCACGAAATCCGATTCTTGCCCAACCTCACGAAATCCGATTCTTGCCCAACCTCACGAAATCCGATTCTTGCCCAACCTCACGAAATCCGATTCTTGCCCAACCTCACAAAATCCGATTCTTGCCCAACCTCACGAAATCCGATTCTTGCCCAACCTCACAAAATCCGATTCTTGCCCAACCTCACAAAATCCGATTCTTGCCCAACCTCACAAAATCCGATTCTTGCCCAACCTCACAAAATCCGATTCTTGCCCAACCTCACAAAATCCGATTCTTGCCCAACCTCACAAAATCCGATTCTTGCCCAACCTCACAAAATCCGATTCTTGCCCAACCTCACAAAATCCGATTCTGGCCCAACCTCACAAAATCCGATTCTGGCCCAACCTCACAAAATCCGATTCTGGCCCAACCTCACAAAATCCGATTCTGGCCCAACCTCACAAAATCCGATTCTGGCCCAACCTCACAAAATCCGATTCTGGCCCAACCTCACAAAATCCGATTCTGGCCCAACCTCACAAAATCCGATTCTGGCCCAACCTCACAAAATCCGATTCTGGCCCAACCTCACAAAATCCGATTCTGGCCCAACCTCACAAAATCCGATTCTGGCCCAACCTCACAAAATCCGATTCTGGCCCAACCTCACAAAATCCGATTCTGGCCCAACCTCACAAAATCCGATTCTGGCCCAACCTCACAAAATCCGATTCTGGCCCAACCTCACAAAATCCGATTCTGGCCCAACCTCACAAAATCCGATTCTGGCCCAACCTCACAAAATCCGATTCTGGCCCAACCTCACAAAATCCGATTCTGGCCCAACCTCACAAAATCCGATTCTGGCCCAAACAAAATCCGATTCTGGCCCAACCTCACAAAATCCGATTCTGGCCCAACCTCACAAAATCCGATTCTGGCCCAACCTCACAAAATCCGATTCTGGCCCAACCTCACAAAATCCGATTCTGGCCCAACCTCACAAAATCCGATTCTGGCCAACCTCACAAAATCCGATCTGGCCCAACCTCACAAAATCCGATTCTGGCCCAACCTCACAAAATCCGATTCTGGCCCAACCTCACAAAATCCGATTCTGGCCCAACCTCACAAAATCCGATTCTGGCCCAACCTCACAAAATCCGATTCTGGCCCAACCTCACAAAATCCGATTCTGGCCCAACCTCACAAAATCCGATTCTGGCCCAACCTCACAAAATCCGATTCTGGCCCAACCTCACAAAATCCGATTCTGGCCCAACCTCACAAAATCCGATTCTGGCCCAACCTCACAAAATCCGATTCTGGCCCAACCTCACAAAATCCGATTCTGGCCCAACCTCACAAAATCCGATTCTGGCCCAACCTCACAAAATCCGATTCTGGCCCAACCTCACAAAATCCGATTCTGGCCCAACCTCACAAAATCCGATTCTGGCCCAACCTCACAAAATCCGATTCTGGCCCAACCTCACAAAATCCGATTCTGGCCCAACCTCACAAAATCCGATTCTGGCCCAACCTCACAAAATCCGATTCTGGCCCAACCTCACAAAATCCGATTCTGGCCCAACCTCACAAAATCCGATTCTGGCCCAACCTCACAAAATCCGATTCTGGCCCAACCTCACAAAATCCGATTCTGGCCCAACCTCACAAAATCCGATTCTGGCCCAACCTCACAAAATCCGATTCTGGCCCAACCTCACAAAATCCGATTCTGGCCCAACCTCACAAAATCCGATTCTGGCCCAACCTCTCAAAATCCGATTCTGGCCCAACCTCACAAAATCCGATTCTGGCCCAACCTCACAAAATCCGATTCTGGCCCAACCTCACAAAATCCGATTCTGGCCCAACCTCACAAAATCCGATTCTGGCCCAACCTCACAAAATCCGATTCTGGCCCAACCTCACAAAATCCGATTCTGGCCCAACCTCACAAAATCCGATTCTGGCCCAACCTCACAAAATCCGATTCTGGCCCAACCTCACAAATCCGATTCTGGCCCAACCTCACAAAATCCGATTCTGGCCCAACCTCACAAAATCCGATTCTGGCCCAACCTCACAAAATCCGATTCTGGCCCAACCTCACAAAATCCGATTCTGGCCCAACCTCACAAAATCCGATTCTGGCCCAACCTCACAAAATCCGATTCTGGCCCAACCTCACAAAATCCGATTCTGGCCCAACCTCACAAAATCCGATTCTGGCCCAACCTCACAAAATCCGATTCTGGCCCAACCTCACAAAATCCGATTCTGGCCCAACCTCACAAAATCCGATTCTGGCCCAACCTCACAAAATCCGATTCTGGCCCAACCTCACAAAATCCGATTCTGGCCCAACCTCACAAAATCCGATTCTGGCCCAACCTCACAAAATCCGATTCTGGCCCAACCTCACAAAATCCGATTCTGGCCCAACCTCACAAAATCCGATTCTGGCCCAACCTCACAAAATCCGATTCTGGCCCAACCTCACAAAATCCGATTCTGGCCCAACCTCACAAAATCCGATTCTGGCCCAACCTCACAAAATCCGATTCTGGCCCAACCTCACAAAATCCGATTCTGGCCCAACCTCACAAAATCCGATTCTGGCCCAACCTCACAAAATCCGATTCTGGCCCAACCTCACAAAATCCGATTCTGGCCCAACCTCACAAAATCCGATTCTTGCCCAACCTCACAAAATCCGATTCTTGCCCAACCTCACAAAATCCGATTCTTGCCCAACCTCACAAAATCCGATTCTTGCCCAACCTCACAAAATCCGATTCTTGCCCAACCTCACAAAATCCGATTCTTGCCCAACCTCACAAAATCCGATTCTTGCCCAACCTCA
The DNA here is from genome assembly GCA_023014485.1 of Bathynomus jamesi. NCBI lineage: Eukaryota > Metazoa > Arthropoda > Malacostraca > Isopoda > Cirolanidae > Bathynomus > Bathynomus jamesi. Next base: position 409,762 of record JAJOZX010000788.1, read on the forward strand.
CAAAATCCGATTCTTGCCCAACCTCACAAAATCCGATTCTTGCCCAACCTCACAAAATCCGATTCTTGCCCAACCTCACAAAATCCGATTCTTGTTCAACCTCACAAAATCCGATTCTTGTTCAACCTCACAAAATCTGATTCTTGTTCAACCTCACAAAATCCGATTCTTGTTCAACCTCACAAAATCCGATTCTTGTTCAACCTCACAAAATCCGATTCTTGTTCAACCTCACAAAATCCGATTCTTGTTCAACCTCACAAAATCCGATTCTTGTTCAACCTCACAAAATCCGATTCTTGTTCAACCTCACAAAATCCGATTCTTGTTCAACCTCACAAAATCCGATTCTTGTTCAACCTCACAAAATCCGATTCTTGTTCAACCTCATACACACTTCTCACCTTCATCCGTATTCACAATGCTATGGAGGACGGCACTAACAAGAGTGTTATGGCATGCTGGAAGGAATTCAACACTGCCAATTGCATCACTTTTGTGTTATAGGTATCCAGCAACGCACATATGCTAAACTGGACCCATTTGTACTAAAAAGAAACCACACAAAAAATGGCCTTCATAGTCTCATTCCTTCCACTCCCCCAAGCCCCTTGTAGGTTTGGGTCAACTTGTAGAGCGTTGAAACAGTGAGTGTATTGACACAAGCACACAATCGACACGAGCACATGACTAGCTCTACTCGTCCCCAAACACACACACAACCACTTTCGATTCATCAACCCATCCCCACTAGGTGGGCATCTGCTGCCTGCCTACAAACTGTGTTATCAGTCTGATGTGTCATACCACTACTAATGAGTCTTATTTGTTTCACAGATGGCAACAACACGCAAGCAAGTGAATTTGTGGCTTCTCAGGCACCTCAGGGAGGAGGATTTCTCTTCCATGAGACAGCTTCCCACCATGGGTGAAGTTGGAAAGCGTCTGTTTTTCATCCAATGAGTCATGAAGCAAAGCCTTCCAAGAGCATGTAGTGATGTGGCCGAAGAACTCATGGAGGTGTGGACAAAAGCATCGTTGAAGACATCCCACAAGCCATACATTGTTGCCAACCTCAAAAAGCTTCACGAGAGGTACGTGAAGTTGTCTAATCACAAGGATCGACGAATGGAAACACAGCGAGCTCATGAACAACAGTTCTTGTTGGACATGGAGACCTTGTTTGATGTTGCTCACTCTGAAGCTGGATCTTCGAAGACAAATAAAGAGGACTGCGACTTCCTTAAAGACCAATGGACAATGAGAAAGATGGTCATTGGCACAGAAGACATTGCATTTGCCAAAGCATCCAAGGCCAAGGCAATGAAGCAGGAGAACGAGGAGCAATGACGACACAAGTCTAAGGAGGAAATGAAACAAATACGGGAGCCGGAGCATGCAGAGGCAGATGCAGAATTGACTGGCAGCTCGTCCAGCTCCACCGAGTCTTCGGGAGAGGAATTCACTCAGGTCAGCCACCACTTCCGCCAATGTGGCTCTCAGCCAAAAGCCATGATGATGGACCCTCGCCGGGTTATCAATGACCCCCAGTTCGTCGCGGCCTTGACCAGACAAATACAAGCGTGCAAAAAGCCATACACATCGTCACTCCTGCCCTGTCAGCAGCTGGGGTGAATGTGCGAGAATTGACACTCTCAGCGACCTCCATTCACGGTGCCAGAACCAAAACACGACACAGAATTGCTGAGGACATTAAGACCAACTTTGACCCCCAGAAGCCGTGCATTCTCCACTTCGATGGGAAGATCCTTCCCGACGAACGAGGTGGTAAGTCGGATCGCTTACTCATCATTGTATCAGGAGAAGGCTTCGAAAAGCTGCTGGCCATTCCAAAAATTGCATCAGGAACCGGAAGAGCAATGGGAGATGCCATACTCACCGTGCTGGACAATTGGCCGAAGGTGAAACCATTCATTGCAGGAATATGTTGTGACACAACGGCGGCAAATACAGGTCTCCACACATGAGCATGTGTCACAATTGAAGGCTTGCAGTGTCCACTCGTCGTCTTCGCTTGCCGCCATCACACTCACGAGTTGGTGGTCACTGCAGTCTTCGACGAGTTCTTTTCTTCCTCTGGCCCAAACATTCCTTTGTTTGCTCGCTTCAGGGATTACTGGAGCTTCATTGACCAGGGCAGCTACCATCCCTTTGAAGATGAGCCGCAAGACCCTGACCCCTTGCAGACTTTTGTCTTTGATAACCGGAACAGTGTTGTTGAATTCATCAGTGCCAGACTTAGTCAGAAGCAGGACCGGGATGATTACCAAGAATACATGGAGCTGGCGCTTCTCTTCTTGGGGGCAACCGTCCCTCCAAGGAAGCAGAAGAGTCTCTTCCGCTATCCCGGAGCATTCCACCGAGCTAGGTGGATGGCAAAAGGAATTTATTCCCTCAAGATCTTCTTGTTTCGGAGGCAGTTTTCCCTAACACCATCGGAAGAGAAGGCGCTGCGACGCATCAACGTATTCTCCACTACAATTTACCTTCGAGCGTGGTTTGAGGCACCCAGTGGCATCGATGCTCCTCAAAATGACATCGAGCTCTTCCGACAGCTTGAAGGATACAAGACCAAAGACGAGGCAGTTGCAACCATTGCGATAGCCAAGACTCAGAACCACCTCTGGTACCTCAGTAAAGACCTTATTGGTCTCGCCTTCTTCTCGGATAAGGTAGACAATTTGGAAAAGCAGCATATGCTTAAAAATCTCCATGAGGTCCCTGTGCGCAAGAAGGGGCTAAGAAAATTTGAGTCAAAGTGCATGAAATCGCCATATCTGCTCACTCTCCCAGACTTCGTGACTAAACGGACTGCTAACTTCTTCAAATGCATGGGACTCAAAGTTCCCCACTACCTGGAGGACCTGGTAGCGATGAAGGAGAGAGTTAGGGCCATTCAGGTCATCAATGACTGCGCTGAGCGAGCGGCGAAGCTCGCAACTGACTTCAACAGCTCGATCACCCAGCACAAAGGCGAGAAAGAATTGACATTCCAAGTGATCGTGCAAGGAAGTCCCATTACATATGATCCCTATGGATATGTTGGTAAATTTTTCATCGTTTTCTTAATGTGTTGAAAAGACTAAGGTTTCTGTTAATTGTTTTGGATGTAAAGTTACGGAAGTACATTTTTTGTTCAGCTGATTCCATAATCTTCCCAATAAGACTTGAAGGAGGCTCTTGGGGGACCAGTAAATATTACTCAAATTGAATAAAATTGTGTGTGTGTTGTTCAATTAATAAATGGACTTGATTAAACATGTGTGGGGTATTGAATTCCAAACTTTGTACATCACCCCTATAGCCGCAGAATGCCCTAATAGGTATGTTATACGTATAACAGTTACAATATATAGTGATTTAAGGGCAATTTAGGGGATTTTTTTTGGTTTCTGACTTTACGCAGTTTTTGGCCTTATGCAGGGCCCCAGGAACATAACTCCACCATAAGTTGCGAGTCTAATATATATATATATAAAAGGTGGTCAATAAATGCACCATTTTATTGAAACAATTCCAATACTTATCGACAGCACCTTGTATATTTTATATTGCAATCAGTACAGAGTATTAAATAGCTGGTAAATTATTATAATATAAATTAGAAAGCATGCAGATCTTTTCCCAAAACTGTATATACACATGGTCTAACCTATTCAAAATATAGCCTGTATTAGCTGGGACCTATCAGCACTCAATGGAACTACCAGGGTTGGTGATTTTTTTTTTAATAAAAATATCAGATTTATTTGATTTTTTCCTCCATGTTCAAGATACACTGAAACAACACACAAAAAAGATTCTTTTCATTCCTCTAAGTTCCTGCAGCACTAATAACATGAAGTAAATGAAGCAAATGATTGCATTAGCTATTTGAACAGCTTAGTCATCTTCAAGGTTGGATAAGAAAGTGCACCTTTGCAATATGTGGAAGGTGCCAGTTTGTGACTATATCTAAGATTTATTCTAGGCCTAGAGTGCAATAGCTATTGCAATGAGCACTGTGCAAGTACGAGGAAACCAAGGGCAACATTTGGCTTAGGCTAACAGTTAAAAGATGATTCTTACTATATTACAATAATAATTTATGTACAGACAGTCCCCAACCTACATAAGGGTTCTGTTCTGGAAGGCTTTACTTAAGTCAATTTTTCCACAAGTTGGAATTGAACCTTTCATAGGTAATCATTGAACGCAAGATACAATACTTTTTTATAAATTAAAAAACTAAATACAATATTGTAGCAATAGAAGCATAGGAAAGAAAGATAATTAAGTAGTTCAAAATACTGTACTGTCCCACACTCTTACGATCACTTGGGCGCTTTCCAGTCATTATTGCAACACAACTAAGCGCAATTTTACAGAAAAAGTTTGGAGATGATGCGGAGGGGATTTATGGGAGCATTTACATAAAGTCAAATTTGCGTAAGTTGAGGCTTACATAACCCGAGGGAGTGTCTGTACATATATGGAATGATAAAGATGTTATACCTCTCCATTTTTCTTTTCCTATTTTTTATAATATACAGTGCCCGCGAAAAGTATCCGATCACTCAAGAAAATACAATATTTTCCCTTGATATTCAGAGACACGTAATTCACTTTCTATTTGTTCTAGCGACATCTGGTAACTTTGAGGTTGCTCGCTGATATGAGAGCTATCCAACGCATTCTCAAATTAGTGTTCTGGTAGCCTTCGTTGCGGGTGGCTGTGTCTCAAATTTGTCAGATTTCACTGTTTGTGTAAATTTCTTGATATTTTTTTTTTTTTACAGAAAGTGGTGTAAATAAAATTTATATATAATGTGTGCTAAAAAACAACTTAAGAGTGATTGTCGAGGTGCTATTGTTGCTTTGCATGCATGTGGGAAATCACAGAGACAGATAGCTAAGGAATTAAACATATCCCAAAGTACCGTTAATTTATGGGTTTCACGGGCTAAGAACAATGGTGGCCTAACCACGCCAGTCCCTAAAAAACGATCTGGCAGACCGAGAAAAACAAATTCGCGAACAGACAAACTTATGAAACGTTTAGTATTGAAAAACCCAACAATAACTGCGAAAGAAATAAAATTTAATATGAATAATTTGTTATCTGGTGTTTCTGAACGAACTATCCAGGAGCAGCTCCAAAAAGAACTCGGATTACCATCTCGCCATGCTGCTAAGAAACCGTTCATTAATGAAAAAATGCGTAAAAAACGTGTCGCATTTTGTAAAAAATACATTCATTGGACTGTTGATGACTGGAAGAAGGTTTTATTTAGCGATGAGTCGACATTTTTGACATTCAGAAGTTGTCCAAAAAAGGTTCGCCGGCCTATTGGCTCAAATAGGATGGACCCTAAATACACCCTAAAGACAATGAAACACCCTCCAAGTGTGATGGTTTGGGGTTGTTTCGGTTACTATGGGCGTGGAAACTTATATTTTCTTCCGAAGAACACAACTATGAATGGTGCACGGTATTTAGCAATGCTACAAGATAAACTTCCAATGGCAATGGCAATCCAAAGGACAAAAACATACATGCATGATGGTGCACCATGTCACAGGGCCAAAATAGTGACAAAATGGATTACTGACAATAAATTTGATATTTTGGATTGGCCTGGTAATAGTCCAGATCTCAATCCGATAGAAAATCTGTGGCTAATAATAAAAAATAAGGTTGAATGCCACGACACTGGCTCAGTCGAAAAATTACAAGAGGCCATCAAAAAGGTATGGTGCAAGGAAATATCAGTGGAAGTTTGTCAAAACTTGATTAAATCCATGCCAAAACATCTAGAACAAGTCATCCAAACCAAAGGACAGATGACAAAATACTAATGTAAGGTTAGTATACATTTAAACATTGTTTTTTATGTAAAAAATACAAATTTCAAGGGTGATCGGATACTTTTCGCGGGCACTGTAGATCCAGTTTCTAATTAGGATAAAATGGCAATATCTTAGAAAAACACGTTTTTGCTATACAGTACATTTAATAAGCTACACTACACTGTATAAAATAAATTTATTTAATTTGAGCTGCAAAAGCTGCAAAATTAGTATTCCTTTTCAAAACTTTCAATCAGCATTAGGGTTCAAGAGCTATACTGTACTTTTCATTTGTAATTTAGAAATACTGTATATATATTTTTTTATTTAAGTTTTAACTCCATAATTCTTTGCTTTGGGTCAGCAAATTAAACTATCATCACCAGATAACCTTAAATGTTTTCTAGAAATGAAATATTTATTTTATATCAAATCAGTTGAACAAAAATTGAAATTAATTATTAATGCTTTATAGAAATAATAAATATGTTCTACAAATGTTTACTCACTTTAAGACAGTGGCTATTATGATTTTAATTAATGTTTAAAAAAAAGGTTAATGCAGATATCTTAATTTGTCACTATCATCAATAGAGCTATAAGTTAATTTGAAAACTTTGTTTTATTGAAAAATAAACAGCATAGTTCAATACCATTCTTTATGTATTGCCGATACTATAGTGATTAATTAGTAGTTTTCGCGTTTTATCATTTTTTTTTTTTTTATTCATATACTGATTTAAATCAGTTTTTTTTTAAGTCATTTGATTTAAATCAGTTATTTAAATCAACCAACCCTGGGAACTACTACTGATGTATTTGGCACTCAGCAAATAAACCAATAAAATTTTTATAAAATAGCTTACACAATTCTATTATTGTTCAGGAGAAGAGATTTGAGTCTTCTGAGAAGGGGAAAACCATCTAGTTTTCTTATGTCATTATCACTGAAGTCAACAGTATCAAACTGATCCAATGTTGCTCCCAAATTTTCTATGACAGGAATTTTGTAACCTGAAATTATTTTGGAAAAATAAGCTTATGTAAGTATAACAAACTATTTGAAGTATCGTAGCATAGAGTGACTCGAGAGGGAAGGAGGGAGAGCGCCCGTTTCAAAATAAATTTAAAACAATTTTTTTGTTTACCGATTTAAAAATACTATTTCCCCTTCCCAATTTGGCTTTTTGTTTCTTTAACTTCAGGAATTGCTACATTGTTTGTTGAACTAAAATTTGGTACCCATTCTGTATGAAGCCACCCCATTTTATAATATTAAAGTTATACCACAAGACCAACCCACTAGCAGTTTAGCTGTTAAGAATCTCTCCACTAACTATACACCCGAACAAAAAGTATATATTTCGCATCAAAGTTCATTTAAACCATACTTAAAAACTGAAAGAAAATATACGCAATACGGGTATACCCCATTATTCGTAGCTTCACTTATACATAATATATTTTTTTACACCAAATTCCATTATTCACAAACCCAGCTCCATTATTCGCAATGCCAGATAAGGGAAAAAATGATTCACAATTCTACCTGCTACCAAACACAGCGCAGCATGCCTATATTGCGGGCATTATTCAAGAAAAGACGCAGTCTTTGTGCCAAGATGTAAGGAAGTAAGTCATTGGTGAAGGTGAGTGGTGGTGGTGAAACTTTCAGTGCCAGTCAGGGGTGGTTTGAGGAAATAAGAGTACAGTACGGGTATGTTTATTCTTTTATTGATGTTATTCATAACTTACTATGCTAATACAGATCTGTATTTGCGTTTAATACTTGCTTTTATGTATCATATAGGAATGTATCCAAACATCTTGCATTCTGAAAAATGGCCACTGGAACACATCCCCCCCAATAAAACACGTACTTATATGGGAACAAATGATTCATTATTCGCAATTTTGCTATTTGTAATGAGTCTCAGGAGCATAACTCTCGCGAAAACTGGGGTATACCCGTATAATCACATTCATATTCAATGGAGCTAGTTAACATCATGTTAGATTTGTTCTTTTAATTAATAAAGAAGTTTGTTATTTTGAAGTATTGGGTACAATACTCATTATGAACAACTTGTTAAAATTGTTTTTTCTTCAGTCTCTTTAGGAACTTGGTAAGAAAATGCAGTAATTTAAGGTTATGTAGTTAGCTACCTTAAAAAGTATTAGTAGATGATACGACCCGGTACCACATACTAAATGTTATCTGCAAAAGCTACAGTATAGTGATTAGCAATTAAAATGAGCCAAAGGACTATTAGGTATTAACAAATGTAATAAATGAAACGGCGCAATGATTAGCATCAATTAATTTGAAGTCTATCCCAATTATTGCATTACATTTTCTACATTACACTACTTACCTCGTAAAACCAATTCCCTATCTTTTACAGGATTGAAGTGATGAACAGATTGTTGAATTAATTCTGGGGTGAGTTTCACCATTATGGTAGGCACCTATTAAAAATTCAAAAACCCAAGGAAGTTAATTAGAATTTAAAAACATGCAAATAAGATCGTTTTCTTTTGAATCCTTCTTTTCCTTCAAGGACCACTGGAGCAAAATATTACTCAATGATTCTTGGTTAAAATTTATGAATTAGATAGGTATACACTATACCGTTTTGTTTTCCTTATTTTCTGTTTTTAGAACTTGCTGCAAAAACCTTAATGGTCACAAATCAGGCATTGCCTGAAACCACATCCACTTCAATTTTGCTTAAAATTGCTATAGCATCGGTAGGGGTGAGTTGAGCCGCCAATTTATATATTTCTATGCCACACCTATAATACCTATCATACATGTCTGATGGTTTCATGGAAGGATAGTTACTAAATGATTTATACTATGCTGTAGGGGTGATAGGCTAATTCTAATATTAATCATAAAAATGGAAAAAGTATGTGGCTCACCGTATACTCCAGGTCATGGGGTGAGTTGAGCATGGTTTCATTTGTGAGAGTGAGTAACTTTTTAAAACTAAAATTAGCTAACACTAGGAAGACTAGCTACATAACTATTAACATATTCATAGCTATGTAACATATATTGTTTGTCTTGGCCTTTTTGTAGGCCTGGAAAGAATGGTCCAGGCCTACAATATGGAACTTTCTTGCAGAACACCTCAAACCATGCAGCAAACACCTCACTCACCATCCACCCATTGTTCGAGAAGGCATAATGCATCCCAGGGTAAGGCTTAGACCCTCGCCATGTGCTCCAGAACTTCTTGCCTTTGAAGACAATGAATGGTGGGAGCTTCTCTCCAGCAGCAGATATTCTAGCCATGACTGTAGTTGCTTCCCTGCTGGAGGTTGCCGTTACACGTGATGTTTTCTCACCTGCAGGTGAAATGATTTTTGCCTTTTGTGGGTCAGTGAACAAACAGGTTTCATCAATATTCCATACACATTCTGGGCGCCCTTCAATGTTTAGGTTCCTCATTTGTTTTTTGACATTGTTAAAATACTCATAAATTATTTCTGGGTTACTAGCTGCTGTTTTTCTAGTTTTCTCCAGAGCTGAAGGAATCTTAACCGAGTCCATACCTCCTCATGAAGCCTGTGAGCCAGTCATCCCCAGGCAAACCATCCTTGAATTTGCAATATTTACGTAAGTGATTGCCAACAGTAGTGTCACTATCGATGTTGGACTTCACATAGCTCTGGACGATGGTTTGCACTTCCTTCCTCATTTGCCCAAATCCCCATTGGGCTTTGATCTTTATGCATTGGGCAAGCTCCTGTTCAGCCTCACGAGGAAGAGACAGTTGGCCTCCCGATTTCTTTGAGGGTGAAGGGCGTGGCTCAGGTCTGTCCAACCTTCTCTGAAGAGTCATCCTATCCACTTTGTATTGCGCAGCAGCTGCTCTGACACTAAAGCCATCATCTTTCACAGCTTTAATTGCAGCACTGAGCTTATCTTTATGAACTGGATCTCTTTTTCTCTGGTAAGTGCGAGGCATTTTGCCTTTCTTACTGTGCACTGCACCAAGCTAGCTTATTTGCATAGAAAACAATATATCTGCAAAGAAAATAAATGCATTAACATCATAATGGCATCCAAACTGGGATTTTTGTAACTGAGAAACATAGGCTCAACTCACCCCATGGTACCAGAAATGCCTGGGGTGAGTTGAGCCATTACCAAAGTCAACACCAACTTAATGTTTGGACTGATATACCATTTTGGCTCCTAAAATTTAATAATATAAACCTTTCCCTACATTCACTTCAAATTTCCAGACAGTGACATTGAAAATAGTGTTGCCAGGCAAATTTGAAAAAAACATTGTTTTTCTGGCTTGAAATTTTTTTGAGGTGCAAAAACATAGGATCACTTTGAACCTCAGTAAAACAGGTTTGTTTTTAATTCAACTCAACAACCTGTTGTGGTGTTATAGTACAAGACTTAAACTTTCAACATGTATATCCATCTTTCATGATTTAATTTTTTTTAGGAATTGGGGGCCCCTGGATCAACTCACCCCAGGCAGTCGGGGGTGCTCAACTCACCCCAGGCAGTCGGGGGTGCTCAACTCACCCCAGGCAGTCGGGGGTGCTCAACTCACCCCAGGCAGTCGGGGGTGCTCAACTCACCCCAGGCAGTCGGGGGTGCTCAACTCACCCCAGGCAGTCAGGGGTGCTCAACTCACCCCAGGCAGTCAGGGGTGCTCAACTCACCCCAGGCAGTCGGGGGTGCTCAACTCACCCCAGGCAGTCAGGGGTGCTCAACTCACCCCAGGCAGTCGGGGGTGCTCAACTCACCCCAGGCAGTCGGGGGTGCTCAACTCACGCCTACCGACGCTACAGGGTTGTTTATGCTGAAAAACATGAAATTTAGAGTTTCAGAGCAATCAGAGTAATGGTTCAAAAGTTATGGGCTCCTTAATTTTTAAGTCTGTAACTTGGTCCCTAATTGAGCCAGGAAAAAATTTTAAAACCATTTGAAAGCTCAAATCCTAAAGAATAATTGACTCTAAGTAATAAAATGCATTTAATCAAATAGTTAAAAAATTATATCAGTTTGAATATTTGGGGGGAGGGGGGCACCCCCTATGATACAGATATTCAAGATTTTTTTTCATCATTTTGTACCTCAATTACTCTTCTATATGACTTACTCAATGACATTGTGTATTTTTCCCCTTCATTAGATGGTGGTGGTGGTTAAAAACACATTCTATTTGCTGGACTTTGAACTTACACCATTATGCCTATTTTACTTATCAAGCTCTCTTATAAGATGTTTTCCTCGACTTACAAGTGGATTAAGTATAGCTATAAGATAAATTTATTAGTGTTTTCCTAAAACTCAATAATAATAATAATAATAATAATAATAATAATAAATAATAATAACTCTCTCAAGTCTCAACTTTGTTGATCTTCAAAGGCAAAAAAAATACTGCTAGTATAGTTATGTTTTATTGAACAAATTAAGACATTACTTGAATAAAAATAATTGCTATACAATACATTAAATCTGAAACATTTTTGATACCTAGCCTAATTCTCAGTATCATGTATTTCAAAGATATACACAACTCTGGTGCCAGATTGAATATTAGGAGTTGACATTTCATGAAGGATGTTTTTGGCTTCTACCCAACAAATCTTTATTAGTTGGGAAATAGTATCTATTGTTTTTGTTGGAAATAGGAGGAGTTAAAAACTTGATTTTATAATCTTGGAATTCTTCTGAATAATCTAAAATGATTCCTAGATATTTTCTACCATCATAAATACATGCAACATACTTTCCCACAGGAAATTTTTGCTCATTTGATAAATCTGGACTCATGTCTGAGTCACCTTGTTCAGAGGTCATAACCCTAACAACATTGTAGTCATTGGAGTCTGAAACTAAATAAGTTTTAATGTGACAGACATGGGCACAATTCTGTAAAAACCTTGGGTGCCCTTCACTGTCACTGCTTTTTCAAACCTACTACTGAGTTCCATTTTATTATGATTTATTTGTTCTTTTGAAATGAATTTAAACTTGATGAACTCAAAATTTTGTGTACAAAAGTTATAGAAACTCTAGAGACAAGATGTGTCCTGTTGTTGTTCTTTGCAAACTAGCTTTAGCTGATGCTCTCTTCACACTTCCTCCAATGCCATCACGGGCATTTTTGCCATGACAAGTGGCAAAAAAGTTCCACTCTGTCTTTATACCAAAATCTGTTTCATGATGGCATAAATTGCTAAAATTAAAAGTTTTTGTATTGTCCAGCACAACCATCAGAAAAATACTTCATTGTTTTCACATTAGGGAATCTCACTTTAATGTCTTGAACTAAAAATTGTTGAAATGTATACACTGCTGCGGTGTTATGATCTAAACTATCACTAATGATACAATGGCTAGTGTGGCTCAATTTACCATCTTCCATTTTATATACAACCATTGGGTGTAATAACTTGTTCATTTGCCCAATGGAAGCTCTGTGGTACATCTCCAGTGATAAAAGAATAGGTCTCAGAAAAGTCTCCCAGTACTAAAACTTCGTCTTCACTGAGATTTTGCTTAAGGGTCTTCATATAGAGCAGGGATGGCCAAACTTTACTGAGATGGGATCTACTTCTTCCAAAGTTCTCCCTATACAATCCACCAGCCCAGTTATATATATATATATATGTTAACCCCCTCCATCTATGGCCTTGGGTGGTTCGAATCAATGGGGGTTCTGGTTGGGAGGCAGCAATAGATATTTCTCATGATAGTTTCCTTCTATAATATTCTAATTTTTCTCTCACCCTGCCAGGGTCGTAACTTGTTAATTCTTCTCTTTCTATAGTCTTGGGTTGTCTCGAAGTCAATGGGGAAAAATAAAAAGTTTCTCTCACTATAATTTACTTCTAAAAATGTACAGGTAGTACTCTGAATTTACAGGGGTAGAGGTTCAACCTCTTTTGACCATGGCTCAGGCCGGAATCTAAAAAAATTTAAGGAGGCAAGGGGCCTCTGCCCCCTCCTTGCTGAGAGGCTGCTAACAAGGGAGTGTCTCTTAATTTACAGATACAAGTATTATGTAAGTCTAAATGTTGGGGGAGTGCAGTTGAAGGTTAAGTTCCCCCCTTTAAACACATGATCAGATTTTTGAAAGATTCCAAATAAAAAATAAATAAATAAATAATCGTATTTTTGCTGAGTATACATTTCTAAAGGGCGACAATTTTGTAGTAGTACATGAGTACAATTTAAGTACATCACTGAGTACATTGTAATTTTGGTTTAGTACAATTATAATTACCAATTCACATTCACTTATCATCATTAATTATCATTATTAAAATACATTAATTACTTTATATTAAATTATTATCATTACTTAAAGTACATTAATTACATTATAAATTATTATCATTAATTACAGTTTCATTAAAATATGGTACATCAATTACATTATTAAGTACATTAGTCACACAATTCTTACAATGTTTCTATATTTATATATGGTTATTAGTACAACATAAAGTACATGGCCACATACAGTACATATTTATATATATATATATATACAACATGACACACACGATATAACATAACGCATGATAATGTGTTATAAATTGGAATTAGAGCGAGAGGAGATTTTACATCTTCAGATGTTAATTTATGCTGTGATCATCGAATTGCGTATACATTTCTAAAGGGCGACAATTTTGTAGTAGTACATGAGTACAATTTAAGTACATCACTGAGTACATTGTAATTTTGGTTTAGTACAATTATAATTACCAATTCACATTCACTTATCATCATTAATTATCATTATTAAAATACATTAATTACTTTATATTAAATTATTATCATTACTTAAAGTACATTAATTACATTATAAATTATTATCATTAATTACAGTTTCATTAAAATATGGTACATCAATTACATTATTAAGTACATTAGTCACACAATTCTTACAATGTTTCTATATTTATATATGGTTATTAGTACAACATAAAGTACATGGCCACATACAGTACATATTTATATATATATATATATACAACATGACACACACGATATAACATAACGCATGATAATGTGTTATAAATTGGAATTAGAGCGAGAGGAGATTTTACATCTTCAGATGTTAATTTATGCTGTGATCATCGAATTGCGTACACTTGCATAAGCATTTTCGAGTTCATTGCATGAGGCGAAATAATTTAAAAAAATAAAAAATAAAAAATAAAAAAATAATATATGCGAATGTATTTGCATGACTTTGAATGAACAGGTACAGATGCATAAAGTTTTGTACACATTTCAAAGACTGACACAAATAAAATGAATATTTAATAAAATTGATATAGGATAATGGTCAAGATAAGATATGGATGTATGGGTGAATATGGTCAAATAATAGTTATACTGCATCATACCAGATAGGCCATAACATATAAATAATGATGTATAGAGTGTACAGTTTTTATGATGATGTTAAAGAATTTCCATACATTGTATACTAGAGATATGATGAAGGGAAATTAATGATGGGAAAATATGAAGGAAATTAAACTACTTTATGATGTCAGTTATTTAATTTGTACGCATAGTACAAGTCATTATTGGGAGAATTTAGAAAAAGATGAATTAGAGGAATACAGTAATGAATAAAGAAGTACAAACAAGAATTCCAATCATGCCATATGCAGTGTGTATGCATAATCTAATAATATTTAGGGATGAGGGTTAGATGCAAGACAACCATAATTAATTATAATAAATTCTCTAACAAATGAAAAATGGAAATATGGATATGACTAAACCATAGAAATGGTAGGTCACATGGTTGTGACAGTGAAAAAGAATAGAAAGCAAAAATCAAAATTCTATCCAAACCCGCTCCTGAAGGCAATTTTGGTTTCTTGTGTAAAAAATTAATATTGATTATATTATTTATTGTTCAGTTTTACACACACACACACACACACACATATATATATATATATATATATATATATATATATATATATATATATATATATTAGGGTGGGGTGAAAAATTTTTCAACTATTGCTTCACTGGTAATAAGGTGGATTGAAGGGTGATAAAAAAGAATATGAGAATTAAAAAATTTTCAATTCATCCTAAGTACCCCATTTTTCTCCCCACAAAAAATGGCTGCCAACCAGTTTTACACACACACACACATATATATATATATATATATATATATATATTTTAGGGTGGGGTGAAAAATTTTTCAACTATTGCTTCACTGGTAATAAGGTGGATTGAAGGGTGATAAAAAAGAATATGAGAATTAAAAAATTTTCAATTCATCCTAAGTACCCCATTTTTCTCCCCACAAAAAATGGCTGCCAACCAGTCATTATACGCTTCATAACTCAAAAAGTATTCTTTTTACAAAAAAGTTTGCTGAAGCAAAAATTGTTTATTTCACATTTTCTACCTCATAGGTATAAATGTTTCAGATGTTTAATGAAATAATTTTATTTTTCAGGTTTTTGTTGGATTTGGAATTGGTAATTTCTGATTAGTAACAAATATGGCTTCTGCTTCAAACATTAAAGCTACAAGGAGTCAATCAAAACCACATTTTATATTTGGAACCACACAAGAGCTTCCTCTTACAACATTGCCAACAAATAAACAGGTGGGCCAATACCATGTTCTTTTAAAAGAAGCCACTTCAGTGACTTCACATAACTGATTTTCAACGAAATTACTGAAGATACACTTTGTATTTGGAGAAAAGCTTCAATTCCTGCAATAGCTGACAAATCAGTTTATATCAAATTAAAGCAGTTCATCGGCAAAGCAAATGATCTCAGTAGATCAAAAAGTAGTGTCAAAATGAGAGAAAATTTTAATGATACCTTGGAAGAATTATTCAATATCAGTGCCTATAAATGCCCTTTTATCTCCCATCAAAACTAACTTTGGCTGTCCTGAGAGCTGCGAAGATGTTCACATAAGATGCACCTGTCAAAGAGAACTGAAGGTACCAAAAGAAGAGCTTCTGTTTTTACAGGATCAGCAATTGAGGTGTACAGTGCTTACAAGAAGTCTCGCGCCTCTGTCTCATCCCAAGCTAGTCTGTTAGGCATAAAATGCAATAGAAGCATAGGAAAGAAAGATAATTAAGTAGTTCAAAATACTGTACTGTCCCAGTACATAAAATATGTAAAATTAACTGTAGTTTCTAAATATGTATTTTTTTTAGGGTAACAAAAGTAAAATTATGATTTTTTGGAAAGTTTTTTTTTTTTTTTTTTTTTCGATTTGGCAGCGAAGATATCATTTTTCGAAAAAAAGACCAGGAATAAAAAATGTTTATTTGATGTATGTACACCATAATAAGTAATAAAACGTCAGCTTATCGACGATTACTATGAAAAAAAAATGACAAAAAAAAAATCCTCCAAATTTTAATAATTTTTTGCTTTCTTTCCAGATTTTCAGTATATACCTAATTTTCTAGTATACGTAAATTTACCTAACCCTTAAAATGCCTCAAAACACAAAATTTTGTTGCGATCCTATGAAAAAACACAAGAAGAATTTTCTGTAACATCAAAAAAGTAAACTCTGCCATGGCAGCTGCAAGCTATGGAATTTTGGAAGAAAATCAATTACTATGCAGCAATTGCTATGTCACAATTAAAAAGAAGCCAATTGTATTAGAACATGTTCAACGTTCATCCAGAGAGCCGGAACCTGACCAGCCAGACATACTTAACGAATGTATGGAGCGAAGCAGTAGCGATTCCACGAATCCACCACCATTGGAAGAATTTGTCGTTCAAGACAGGCAATTCAATAAAGATTTGCTCAGCGACAATATTTTACCTTTATTTGATGAAAGCCCTATTAAAACAGGTAATAAAACAATAGAGACTCCGTTCAGGACATTTGTTTCTTAATGCCAAATTCGTAGTTTTCTGTTTTTAAATATTAGCATCAGCACTTGAATACATATATACAAAATATTTGATTATTTCACGCAACCTAAATTTATGAATTTGTTTTACAGCTGGATTGAAGCCGGGACAAAAACAGATAAAGGCTTCTACGAAATTCAGATCGACAACGGAAAAGGTTAAACGAAGTTTTGAAGCTGCTTATGGGGCTCCTATTGACTATTCTGAAGCTGGTCCGTCCAAAAAAAGTTGTTTGGAAGATGATTTAGAGAGGCAAGACTACTTTTGGACATAGTTATTGAAATTTGACATTTTAAATTAAATTTAATACAGTCATCGAAGTATATACTAAATTAAGTTTTATCTGTTTACATTTTTATAATCGGACAATATAATACATATACATATATTTTATGAAAAGTTTAATTAAAAATATACTAATTAAACTTAATGTCAAATACACTTTATTTCAGGTATCAAAAGGTTATGGAAGAATTAAAGGAGAAATTTCAAGCAAGTAACGATCGCAATCTTAGGTTACAAATACTATCATTGTATCCCTATCCCATTGAAAAAACTGCTGACTTCTTTGGAGCAACAAAGTATATGGTGCGTAAGAGCCGCAATCTTCAAAAACAGTTTGGGATTCTTCCTAACATTCCAAACATGACGAAAGGGAAGGTCGTCACAGCTGAAATGAAAAAAATCATTCGGGAGTTTTATGAAAATGACGAATATAGTAGGATGTGCCCGGGAATCAAAGATTATAAGTTTGCAATAAATGAAGAGGGTGAAAAAATAAAAAAACAAAAAAGACTGGTATTGTGTAACTTGAAAGAGTTATATGCTGAATATGCAAAAAATGATGAAAATCCCAAAATAGGCTTTAGTACCTTTGCTCATCTTCGACCGTCGTGGTGCGTGCTTGCGGGACAAAGCGGAACTCACAGTGTCTGCGTATGTACGCATCACCAAAATCCGAAACTACAAATATCAGCGTTAGGCATTAAAGATTTAGACTACAAAAAATTAATGTCTTTATCCATCTGCGGCATGGACAATGAAGATTGTATGATGCACCGATGCAAAAGATGCCCGCGAGAGGTCGGAATCAAAAATTATTTGGAAAGTTTGGACTTCATGGCGATGGAAGAGATAAAATATAAACAATGGGTGTCCGTCGATCACTGTATGTTAAAAGATATCACCGAAACTCCAGAGGAATACGTGGAATCGCTCACCAAAAAAATTGCACAACTGACAAGACACCACTTCACGAATAAATGTCAGTCGAGTTACTTCAAAAATCTAAAAGAAACTCTGCCCGAAAATGAAGGTGTTTTGGTGGGCGATTTCGCGGAAAACTTCTCATTCATCGTACAAGATTGTGCCCAGGGGTTTCATTGGGAGAACTCGCAATGTACAGTGCACCCATTCGTTTATTATTCCAAAAACAATGCAGGAAAACTAATTTGCAAAAGTTACTGCTTCGTTTCAAACCGTCGCAGGCATGATACAATTCTGGTTCATAGTTTTCTCAAAAAATTAATCCTGTGCATCCAACAACAAAATTCAAACCTAACTAAAATTCATTATTTCACAGATGGATGCGCGGCTCAGTATAAGAATAAAACAAATTTTCTAAATTTATGCCATCATTTCGAAGACTTCAAAATTCATGCTGAGTGGAATTTTTTCGCGACATCCCACGGGAAGAATGCCTGCGACGGTATTGGCGGAACGGTAAAAAGAGCAGTCGCCAGAGAAAGCTTACGACGGCCTCTCGACCATCAAATCTTAACAGCTGAGGACTTCTACAATTTCTGCTCTCAAGAATTCCTAACCGCTATTGACTTTTTTTACGTCTCTGAGGCAGAAGTTGTAGATGTAGAGCTTTCTTTGCAAAAACGTCTGAGTGAACCTATTACTTCTATCAAAGGTACTCAACAATTACATCGCTTCCCCAATTTCCAAGAATTCGTTGAAGGTTTATCCACTCTCTCAGAGTGCACAGTCAGTCGAAATAAGAGAGCTCATTAGAGTTTCTGCTTCGGATCAAGAACATAATACTGTCTCTCAACGCGAAATTGAAACAGGCTCTTTTGTGGGTTGTATGTATGAAAATAAACTATGGCTCGGATTAGTCCAGTCCTTTGACTGTGAATATGATGATTTTCTGATAAAATTTCTCCATCCTTCGGGCGTATGTCCCTCATACATTTTTCCTGCGCAAGATGATGTTTGTCACGTTCCAACAGAAAATATATTTGGGAGTATTGAAGCAAGTTTACGAGGAGGAACAAGAATACAATACATTTTTCCGCTTCAAGAATTAAATAACTTTTCAAAGAAGATAAAATAAATTCTATCGAATGTATACTATTTAAGATTGTCTATATAATATTTCTAAAATTTTTATCTAAGATTTGTGTATCTACTTAATAGTTATAAAAATCTTTTCAAATTCTTTTTTCTTATTATTATATTATTAGTGTCTAAAATTTGGATTCACTGGATGAGAATACTGTCTCTTAATTCATTCTCAAAGACTTGTGTACGTGTAGTATTAGGAAGAGTATTTTATACTCTGATAAGCGCTTTATAAATTAAACATTATTATTGTCAATATATTCTGTCCCTAAATATAAGAGAGGTTATGTATGTACATTGTACATATATTTTAAAAGATTTTTTCTCCTTTGGTTTATCTACATGTATTTTTTATATGATTTGAAAATTGTCTTTTTTGGACCAACAAGTCTGTAATAAATCTTCGTCCTGAAAAAAAATTTATTACTTAATTTCAAACTCAGTTTTGAGCCTTATAATAAACTATAAGCTGACTTTTTATTACTTATTATGGTGTACATACATCAAATAAACATTTTTTATTCTTGGTCTTTTTTTCGAAAAATGATATCTTCGCTGCCAAATCGCAAAAAAAAAAAATTTGACATTTTTTCCAAAAAATCATAATTTTATTTTTGTTACCCTAAAAAAATGATACATATTTAGAAACTACAGTTAATTTTACATATTTTATCATTTAAGACTTATTACGCCACAATTAGCAGCTGAGATATTTACGTTTGAATATTGTTGGTTTTTTCATTTGACCAAAATTTGGTCAAGCCATAAAATTTGACCAACTTGACCAATTTTCAAAAAAATTCAGATTTTTGTAATTTGGACCAAAACCAACCCTCACGAATTTTGGAGATGGTGGTGTACATTTGGCACTTTCATTTGTCTATTTGTCCTGGAATTACCCTACAGTCACTGTCAAAACCCATTTTTGTAGGGTAGGCTATGTTGCTAAGTTAGGTCCTAGGCTTAAAAATTTTGTCAACTCACCAACTTTGATACTGTCAAGTTATATCAAAATAGGGTAATTATTCATTTTTTGACCCATCTTTTTATAATGAGAGCAAACTTTTCTGGTCAATTTTGAGGTGTTCTGCACGAATCTGCCATCTGTTTCCTGTGCAAATGCATAGTTTTTGAGATATCTTGAAAACTACACATTTGCACAGGAAACGGATGGCAGTTTCGTACAAAACACCTCAAAATTAACCAGAAAAGTTTGCACTCGTCATTTTTGTTTAAACTAACGAATTTAAACGAAAATATCATGACTTAACCTAACTAATCATCAAGGGTGTACAGTTGACATAACCGGTGTCACGTACTGAACTGTCTGCAAAACATTAGGACCAATCAATTTGTGATGCGTGATCTTTACGGGGGCTCTGCCCCCGTACCCCTGAGACCTAAATTATACAAATGATAATGTAATAACATGTACCAACCTTGCATGGGTAGTCCGCTAAATTTCACGTGCCCTTAAACTGAAATGACACACGTTTATTTTTAGGATTTTTTTTACAGCACCTAAAGACCTTCTGGTCTTTTCTTAAAATACAAGGACTATTGCATTTAGGGCAGGTCATGGATGTCTTAATTATTCCATGATTGAAAAAAAGGTCTAAACTCTTGTCTTCATTGAAGGCAATATGGCGGATCATGTCTTCAAAATCAAATATGTATAACTGACACGGCATACTTCGTCACAAAAAAAAAAAACTGAATAGAGTTCAACAGATGAACAATTGCTAAAAATGATTTATTTGTAAAACAGGACAAATTGAATTACGCAGAAGTAGCCAGAACCGCCAAAAATAAAAAATATTCACCAAATAGTCTCTATATATATATATATGAAAATTATTTCACGAAGGTAACACATGAAAAATATTTATGATGAATAAAACCACGAAGGAAAGGAAACACAAAATGGTGCTCAAGCGCTTTCGTCTAATGACATCCTGAGGATGTCATTAGACGAAAGCGCTTGAGCACCATTTTGTGTTTCCTTTCCTTCGTGGTTTTATTCATCATATATATATATACGTATTGAAAAAACACCAAAAATACGAAATATATTTTTAAAAAACACATTTTATACAAATTTGCACAAGATAATATATATATTTTCTTATTCAGTTTTGATTGGTTATTCAATATATATTGCTGTTATTGCTGGGTATGACTGGGTCAAAAAACGAATAATAACCCAAAATAGTTACTCAGTTTAGGTCAAGTGGGAGTCTTACCGGTTCTTTTGTATTATCCTCCCAACACTAATTTTTTTATATAATGTTGGTTCAGTTTTGGTTATGGTACTTTATTTTCCTTCCATTATAAAAAAAATTAGTGTTGGTGTTAGGTTAGGTTATGGTAAAAACAGCCCGCCACAGGCATTAGCCGTAGTTAGCTGGCTTCAAGTTAGGTTAGGTCAGGTCATGCCTTTTCACGATTAAAAACTAAAAGCGTTTTGCTAACGTACTTTATTTTCCTCCCGTTATAAAAAAAAATTAGTGTTCGGAGGATAATGCAAAAGTACCATCTTACCTTGTGGTTAGGCTAGGCTAGGCCTGTACAAACAAGTACAGGTAACACCAGAGTGATCTTATACCAGTCAAAAAACAATTCCAAAATGCAGGATCAATCTCAACTGCAGGTCAGATTCGCATAAATCACATCAAAAACCATGAGAAAAACCTAGGTTTCATGGGAAATAGCAGTCTGGGCTGAAAAGTAACAATTACCAGGTCAAGTTGGGATAAGTCAAGTTGGGATAAGTCAAGTTGGGATAAGTCAAGTTGGGATAAGTCAAGTTGGGATAAGTCAAGTTGGGATAAGTCAAGTTGGGATAAGTCAAGTTGGGATAAGTCAAGTTGGGATAAGTCAAGTTGGGATAAGTCAAGTTGGGATAAGTCAAGTTGGGATAAGTCAAGTTGGGATAAGTAAGTTGGGATAAGTTAAGTTGGGATAAGTAAGTTGGGATAAGTAAGTTGGGATAAGTTAAGTTGGGATAAGTTAAGTTGGGATAAGTTAAGTTGGGATAAGTTAAGTTGGGATAAGTTAAGTTGGGATAAGTTAAGTTGGGATAAGTTAAGTTGGGATAAGTTAAGTTGGGATAAGTTAAGTTGGGATAAGTTAAGTTGGGATAAGTTAAGTTGGGATAAGTTAAGTTGGGATAAGTTAAGTTGGGATAAGTTAAGTTGGGATAAGTTAAGTTGGGATAAGTTAAGTTGGGATAAGTTAAGTCAATTTTGAAGGTGAAATTTGTTTTCCTATGGTTTTTGATATGTTTTGAACGAATCTGATCTTCAAAACTGTCGGAAATGACTCGTTTTCTGTGATTTCCCCCACCCAAGAACTCCCGGTTCCCACCAGGGTCCCCCAGATTGATCACTGGGGGGAGGGGGGGGGGGGTATTTCAAAAAAAGAGTCATTTCTGATGGTTTTGAAGGTCAGATTCGTTCAAAACACATCAAAAACCATAGGAAAAACATAAGGTAATTTTTTACTATCAGTCAGGTCTCTGGAAACTGAAAATAAAGTTTACCATAAGACTCTCTACATTTTTTTAAACAACTTTTATTAAGTACAATATGAAGGCAAATGCCGATTAAAGCTATAAAATTAATGTTAAGAAATTATTTTTTTGAGCGATAAAATCGCGGATCATGTTTTTGGGAGTGATAAAATGGCTGATCCCACAAAGGTTAGGAAGGTACCGCTAACAAAATTTGGGGGTTTGACCTGAACTCATAAGATTTTAGTGTCAAGATGGCATCAGTTTGCGATGGTTGTAATTATTCACTGTGTTTAACTTCATGCAAATTTTTTGATGATGAAGAGGCTGCATTTAATTTTTATGTAGAACACGGTGTATTGCTAAAAGAATTTATTTGCCCTAAGAAAAACAAGGAAGGTATGGTTTGTGGTAAGTGTGTGTTCGATAAAAACAAAAGCATTCATTGCCATAGGTAATAGTAGTACCTAAAATTAGGTTAGGTAGGTTAGATTAGTATAGTTTTACGGTGTATATATAATATATACAGTGAATATATACAGTGTTCGTTTTGCTACATATATATAAATGTGTATATATATATACCTTTTAGGTCACTCATGTTGGCTGTTTCTACAATTTCCATAGTTTATATATCAATGGATTCGTTTTTACATCGCGAATGCGCCCTAGATAGTCTCTACTGAAGGAATTACCCGCATTTTAGGGTATTTTTTTCACACTTATACCACAAAATAAACTTCGTATCCTAACTTAGTTTTGGGCCAGTTCTCTCACTTGAGCCTATCCAAATCACATTCCTGGTGTAATAAATCCATTGATCTATAAATTATGGGAATTGAAGAGACTGGACTGATAGTAAAAAATTACCAAACATAAATTTCACCTTCAAAATTGACCTAACCTTCCCAACCCAACCTATCCTGTGCAAATGCATAGTTTTCAAGATGATGATATCTCGAAAACTACGTACACATTTGCACAGGAAACGGATGGCAGATTCGTGCAAAACACCTCAAAATTGACCAGAAAAGCTTGTTCTCATCATAAAAACAGACTGGGTGTAAAAACGAATAATTACCCCACTTTTAGAAGTCGCTCCTTTACTCTTCACTAGATGGAAAATTTACGAAAATAGATGTAACCGATACCCCTTGGGTATAGGGCACACTAAGGCCAGGCCTAGCCCAATGAGATTAAAAATTTCTTATGTTTTTATGATGATTGGGGTTTAGTTATAGTGGGCACACTAGGGCCCACTTCGGCCCATTGAGGCGGCTCCACGGTATTATTCTACTATTACACCCATCTAACGTCCAGCAATTATTATATGTTCATTAAGTAGATTTTTTAATTCTAAGACACTTTCCTTCTATAGCATTTCCGTCGCAAATGCTTCATTTTCGAGATATAAACATTTTTTTGGTGTGTATCTAGTGTGTGTTCGTTACATGTCTGCCCAATCACTGTGCTCCATCCATTTCGAATTTGAATTACTTTCGTACCGGAATGGAACACTCATTCAGAAGTACATTAGGCCTGGCTCTGTGATTTATAGTGATTCCTGGACTGCCTACAAGACTAAGTGATTTAGGTTAGGTTAGGTCAGGTCAATTTTGAAGGTGAAATTTATGTTTTTCCTATGGTTTTTGATGTTTTAAACGAATCTAACCTTCAAAACCATCGGAAATGACTCGTTTTCAATTGCCAGCTGGGGGGGGGGGTTATCTCAAAAACGAGTCATTTCCAATGGTTTTGAAGGTCTGATTCGTTCAAAACACATCAAAAACCATAGGAAAAACATAAATTTCACCTCGAAAGGGAGATGGGTGTAATACTGTACATTTACCGGCTCCACTATGTAAAAACCACCTGTACATTGGCAATAACCAATTTTTACAAAACTAATTAAGTATCAATTTAAAACTAAAGATAGAATCTCTGGATCCAGAGGATCAAAGTCATAATAGGCTATCATCCACAAATATGTTACACACTATATCTATTTATAACTGACATGCAAATATATCAGATCCAAAGAATCCAGTCAATTTCATTATGGTACCCATCAATATCAGTACCGTGCCAACCAAAAATAAGTCACGGTCCATATCAATTGCGGACCAAGTCACAATTTACATCCATATACATTACAATATATATACTTAGGAGGAAAAGTGTAGGTGTGGCTGTAAAGACTATACAGTAATGTAGAAATGTGTGTGCACCCATTTTGGGTCTCCCATTTAAAGGTGTTTGTGGGGCAAGTGAAGATCATGAGTTTTTCAATACCTCACAGTACTATTGGGGGCACCACTCGGCAGAGGAATCTCTTTAAATAGGGTGTGTAAGGACAGAGTATCCCCTAACCCAAGATGCTGCCTCCCTATATCCCACAACACCTGTGTTGAGCTGTGGGATCTATCACCCAAATGCACATAATATATATGAAATAAACTAGTACCATTCATGCAATAAAAATGGGCTTAAACACCATCACCAGATGTCCCTTGCAGACATCAAACTATCCAACCTTCTTTTGAAAGAATCAAGTGTATCTGAAATCACCACTTCTATCAGACTGTTCCAGAACTTAATTACTCTGTTTGCAAAATTGTTTTCTTAAATTTGTTCTACATCTTGGCTTAAATAATTTCATACTATGACCTCTAGTCTGGTTATTGTGATCTTTAATGAAAAGAGACTCAAAATCTCTCTCATCCAACCCTTTTATCATTTGGTTATTATTCGTTTTTTGACCCAGTCACACCCAGCTATAACAGCAATATATATTGAATAACCAATCAAAACTTAAGAAAATATATATATATTATCTTGTGCAAATTTGTATAAAATGTGTTTTTTTATTAAAATATATTTCCTATTTTTGGTGTTTTTTCAATATATATATATATATATATATATATATATATATATATATATATATATATATCTATCGACTATTTGGTGAATATTTCTTATTTTTGGTGATTCTGGCTACTTCTGCATAATTCAATTTGTCCTGTTTTACAAGTAAATCATTTTTAGCAATGGTTTGTCTGTTCAGTTTGTTTTTTTTGTGACTAGAAGTATGACATGTCAGTTATGCATATTTGATTTTGAAGACGTGATCCACCATATTGCCCTCGATGAAGACAAGAGTTTAGACCTTTTTTTCAATCACAGAATAATTAAGACATCCATGACCTGCCCTAAATGCAATAGTGCTTATATTTTAAGAAAACCAGAAGGTCTTTAGATGCCGTAAAAAAAATGGTAAATTTATAGTATTACACCCGTCTCCCTTTGGAGGTGAAATTTATGTTTTTCCTATGGTTTTTGATGTGTTTTGAACGAATCTGACCTTCAAAACCGTCGGAAATGACTTGTTTTTGAGATAACCCCCCCTCCCCCAGCCGGCAATCGAAAACGAATCATTTCCGACGGTTTTGAAGGTCAGATTCGTTTAAAACATCAAAAACCATAGGAAAAACACAAATTTCACCTTCAAAATTGACCTGACCTAACCTATCCTAAATCACTTATAGTCTTGTAGGCAGCCCAGGAATCACTATAAATCACAGAGCCAGGCCTAATGTACTTCTGAATGAGTGGAATGAGTGTTCCATTCTGGTACGAAAGTAATTCAAATTCGAAATGGATGGAGCGCAGTGATTGGGCAGACATGTAACGAACACACCAACGAACGTACGAACACACAAACGAACGTACGAACACACAAACGAACGTACGAACACACAAACGAACGTACGAACACACAAACGAACGTACGAACACACACTAGATACACACCAAAAAAATGTTTATATCTCGAAAATGAAGCATTTGTGATGGAAACGCTATAGAAGGAAAGTGTCTTAGAATTAAAAAATCTACTTAATGAACATATAATCATTGCTGGACGTTAGACGGGTGTAATACTATAATAATACCAAAAAAATCCTAAAAATAAACGTGTGTCATTTCAGTTTAAGGGCACACGAAATTTAGCGGACTACCCATGCAAGGTTGGCACATACGTATTATTACATTATCATTTGTATAATTTAGGTCTCAGGGGTACGAAAGATCACGCATCACAAATTGATCAGTCCTAATGTTTTGCGGACAGTTCAGTACATGACACCAGTTAGGTCAACTGTACGCCCTTGGTGATTGGTTAGGTTAATTCATGATATTTTCGTTTAAATTCGTTAGTTTAAATGAAAATGACGAGTACAAACTTTTCTGGTTAATTTTGAGGTGTTTTGCATGAAGCTGCCATCCATTTCCTGTGCAAATGCGTAGTTTTCAAGATGACGATATCTCGAAAACTACGCATTTGCAGAGGAAACGGATGGCAGATTCGTGCAGAACACCTCAAAATTGACCAGAAAAATTTGCTCTCATTATAAAAAGAGACTGGGTCAAAAAATGAATAATTACCTATCATTTTATACACCTCTATCATATCACCCCTTAACCACCTCCTTTTTAATGAGAACATGCTTAGATACACCAGTCTTTCCTTATATGTCAATTGTCTAGAGATAGGATCATTCTTGTTACTTGTTTCTATACTTTTTCCAGATTTTCAATATCTTGTATCAAATAGGGACTATTAAATTGAATGCAGTATTCGAGGAGGGGTCTCACGTATGAAATGTATAGGGTCATTCCAGCTCAACTGGTACAGGGGTGGTCGGGTGACCATCTCCGATTTTCTTCAAATTTTCAGGGTTGATTCATACACCATTCAATAGCTTAAATCTAAAATTTTAGCTTCCTCAGTCAAAAACTTTTAATTTTATGGTCGCTTAAATGGCCCCCACCTTCGACAAAAAATGCCCATGTTAGGCTTGATCGGCCAATGCCTTCATTTTGAGAGGCCTTGAAAAGTGTCTTCTAATAGGAGTAGAAGCTTCAAATTTGTCATGCCAATACAACTTCTGGTGGGCTTTTTAATTTTGCAAGCAAAAAGGCCATGGAACAAATAGTTTCTAAGTTACAAGGGCTTAAATATGGCTCCATTTTGAAGCTTGCATCAATTCCTCCCACTTTTACGACTCTACCATTTGTAAAAGTTTTAGTTCTACATCAATCACAGCTGTTTTAATACTCCTAATAGTCTCTATGGGTTGTAAATTTATGAGTGAAATAAAAAAATAACCAAAAAAGGATTTATTTTTATTTTTAAAAATTTCCAAAAATTGATATTTTCACAAAATTTGCAAAATTAACATCAACTTTGGGGCTTAATATAAAGGTGTCCGAAATTAGTCAGGGAGTTGATACTTCTAGTAAAGAAAGATACATATGTGTACAAAAACATATATTAACCCTTTTGCTGCATCGCAGTTTGGAAATAACTTACTCCTAACAGTGCAGTTTTGATGGTAAAAAAATAAAATATGAAATTCAAACATTTTATTATATTTTTGCGATTATAAACTTACATAGCATTTGAAAAGTAAAATAAAAATATTAAAAAATTAAAAAATAATTAATTACTTTTTAATTCTTAAATGCGGAAGTCGACTATTGTCGACTGTATTACAATTTTCAACAGCATCACTGCGGTGAGCGACTTTAGTCACACCCTTTTTCTGACCTAGTTATTTGTTTCAGAACAGCTGCATACCTTTTTGTATACTTTCTTTGTGTGAAAAATTTCAAAACAAGGGACAACACATAATGCTGGTGTTCGAGGGCATTTGTTGCAAACATATGAGGTTTGTTTTCTTTTACACTCTCCCTTTCCTTTTTTGCTACATTTACTTGGAAGTATACTGCAAACAACACAGTTCGGCTTCATTTTTTTGTCTTCATTGCATACTGGAAAATGCCTCTCAACTAACCTATTTGCCATTGGTGTGTCCTCACCTTCCTTTTTCCTTTTATTTGGATTGCCGCGAGTGGCATAACCTTCTAGCATACCATTTACTACTTCTCTGAATTTTTGGGGCAACATTTTGTCATTGAGGTTTTGAATATTATAACAGATATTGCTGTTTACCAAAGCTACTTCGACTATAAAATGCCATATAGTTTGGTACCATTTCTTTGATTTTCTCTTGAAAGGATACGTAGAACACAGTTGGTCGAATTTATCTACTCCCCCCATGAATTGATTATAAGCTTGTTGGATAGTAGGTTTATGAACCACTTTCTTTCCTATCTTTGAATTCACTTCAACTGGAGATATTCCTGTGTTGCCTACATTTGAAATCATGTTCACCTTTCCTGTATCTTGCAAGGAGGTAGCAATAAGTGATTTATTATAGTTTATCCATGTGGTTGGCAGATCACCTTTTTTTCCTTCCTTACATTAATTTTTTCCATTTTAGTGGGCCTCCTACCTCCTCACTAGCATCTATATCTGTAAGTTCATCCTCTTCAGAATTCTCATTTGAAGAATTTGATTGTTCTACTTCTTCATCCTCTCCATCTGTAGAGGAACTATCTGAGTCAGCAGCAGAAATCAATGCTTGAATCATTTCATTTGAAAGGCTTTGCTTTTTCATCATGCTGGGGTATAAATCTGTAATATGAATGCAGTAGTTACTCAAAATGATTATTGAAAATAGTTTGGGAATGGTCAAAGTTTATATAATATATAATCGTAATTATATAAAAGCTTCTTCAAACTCGTTATAATAGGACTCATTTCAGAGCTAGGCTAACGTGTCTGCTTTGTACATGAAGTGAAATAGTTTATAAAGTAAATGTTAACAATTGGAAAGCATAATATAAAACTATATAAGTATGATATGAACATGTAAAATATATATAAAATGTAAAATGCAATAAGTATTCATTATAATAATAAAT
Source organism: Bathynomus jamesi (assembly GCA_023014485.1). Lineage (NCBI taxonomy): Eukaryota > Metazoa > Arthropoda > Malacostraca > Isopoda > Cirolanidae > Bathynomus > Bathynomus jamesi. Next base: position 439,232 of record JAJOZX010000788.1, read on the forward strand.
AAAAATGACATAATAGAAAAACATGAATGCGAACTTACAGCGAATCTTCACTCACAATGACAGCTGCATACTGCCTCAAATCTAGCAAGCACTGACGTATATACTCCGAGCAAACAAAAAAAATGACTCAAATCTGAGTCGTGAGACTATTGTCGATTGTAGCACTGAAAGGAAAAATTATTTCAGCAGTGTGGACTTTAGTCGATTGTCGCACTGAATGGTTAACTCTATTTGGGCGACAAATGTCGATCACCGCAGCAAAAGGGTTAAGGAATAGATCTCAGCTCAACTCCTTCATATAGCTTTGGCTATTCAAAGAAAAGTGCTTTTTGTGAAAAATCTCAAATTTTTGCAAAATTTGTAAATTTTTAAATTTCTATTTATGACATTGAATTGTAATTTTACTAATTTTACTTCCATTTTATTACTTAAGTTGATTTATAATTGTAATAATATGTAAATAAGTCTAAAACATACACAAAATTTAATATGTCTGTCAAAACAACCAGCGACTCGAAGGGCTCTGGGTAGCTCATTTCGCTTTGTATATTCTTATAAATGTAAAACATGATGGTTAATCATTAATGTCCAGGCCTATTTTATAGATCATGATCTTTTATTTTCAGAAAATTTAACTAGAGCAATTAACTTAATTTTACTGCCTGTAATAATGGCTTATTCTAATCAAGAATCAAAGTGCAGCTTTGGTATGTACTTGGATGATCCATGTCATGAACACAGACTCACCAGGAAGGTGGGTATGTATACCTTACATGAGCTGACAGATGAAACAAGGAAACTGCTATTGTGGAGAACAAAAGCAACTGTAATCAACCCAAATAGTGCTACTGTATGCTACCACCATGAAAAAAATGTTTGGAATGCATTACCAACAAATGCAACGTAGCTGCCAAGATCCATGGAGAAATCATCAAAAGAAGATAACAAGTAAGTAAATATAGGTACTAATATATTTATATTTCATAAAGAAGTTTATATTGTAAATTGCAACCTAAATTAGCTACTGAATGCATATGTTTTGAATATTTTATACGAATAGCCTATAACCAAATGTTGAGGTTTTAAAATTATTTTCCAATGTGTTTAGAGTTTACATTACCCTACTTTATTTGCAAAATCACTACAAATTATTGACAAAGACATAGCAACTAGACTGAATCTGATACCAGGACAGAAACTTTGCTCAACATGCTTCTCTAGAGCCAAGACGATTGAAGATGAAAAAGACTCAGGTAGTGATGAATATGTTCCAGAAGAAATAGTTAAGGAGACATTTGACGAAACATTAGGTTCACTAGAATGCTCACCCATTAAGTATGTAAGAGCAAAAGATTGAAAGTTTTACGCGAAAAGGAAACTAAAGCAAATTGAAACCAACAAAATCAAAGCTGTCAAAAGTACTTCATATGAAGCCTAGCATTTTGGATGAGGAAGCGGAGAAACCTATAGAGTGAGGAAGAAAAGTGTTATCAGCATATGATAGAGGAACTGAAAGAAAAGTGTAAAACTAGTACCAGACAAGAAAAGATACAAATTCTAACACTCTTTCCAATTGGTAAAACCTGGTCCAGAGAAAGAATTATGAAAGAATTTGAAGTGTCAGCCAGAATGGTTAATGCTGTGAGGGCCTTAAAGAGAAAAGAAGGTATCCTTCCTATAATGAGAAATAAAAAGAGTAGCAAGGGTATAAGCGATGAAATAAAGGAAAGTGTGATAGAATTTTTCCAAAACAATGAATATACTAGAGAATGCCCTGGTAAAAAAGACTACAAATCAATAAAAACACCACAATGGAAGGTTCACAAGCAGAAAATACTGTTGTTGACAAATATCAGAGAATTATATACGCTTTACAAAAATAAATATCCAAACAACAAAATCTCCAAATCAAAGTTTTTTGAACTGAGACCAAAATGGTGTATGGGTGTGGGGGAGTAAAGGATCACACAATGTATGCATTTGTGAAATACATCAGAACTTTAAACTTTTATGTGAATCACTCCCCGTCAAAGTAGAATTAAGAGAGTTACTAGGGAAAATAGTCTGCAACACTGAAACCAGAAACTGCATGATTAATAACTGCAAAACATGTCCTGGTTTAAATGAATTACGGGATTGGCTTCTTACCATTTTTGAAAACAATGATTATGACATGGATGATGAGGTTTCCTTTAAGCATTGGCTTCATACAGACCATACCCAACTGGTCACAATGACAAAAAGTGTTTCGAATGTAGTAGAAGACATATGTGAAAGTGCAAAAAAGTTGAAAGTACACCATTTCATAGCAAAAGCCCAATCAAAATATTTGTCCAACTGTAAAGAAAACCTCAATGATTCTACAGCATTAGTGCTTGTTGACTTCTCTGAAAACTAGTTTTATAATTCAGGATGCCGTACAAGGGCATCACTGGGACAATACCCAGGCTACCTTGCATCTGGTAGTCTGCTATCAAAAAGTTCATGGTGAACTAAAAGTTACAAATTTTTGTGTAATATCAGATTCACTTACACACAACACAACTGCAGTTCATTCTTTTTTATGTGAAGCCTTGAAATTACTTAAAAGTCAGAATCCTAAACTAAAACATATTTGTTACTTTAGCGATGGCGCAGCAAATCAATATAAAAACTATAAAAACATCATTAATTCAGTGTTACATGAAAAAGATTTCCAACTAACATGCGAATGGAACTTTTTTGCCACCTCTCACGGAAAGAGCCCCTGTGATGGTGTTGGTGGCACCGTCAAAAGGTTAGTTGCCTGGGCAAGTCTACAAGCAACAAGTAAAGGTCACATCACCAATCCAAAAGAGATGTTCGATTGGTGCAAATCTAATATTAATGGTATACAATTTCTGTACATTGATTCAGCTAAAATTGAGGAAAATAATAATTTATACGAGTTAGAAAAAAGGTATTCCTTAATTAAGACAATCCCAGGAACCCGTTCATATCACTGCTTTAGACCTTCATCAACAGGCATTAAACTGTACAAAATTTCTAGTGATGAAAATTTCTTTAACGTACAACTTTCCTTCCTCAATGCTACACAAGAAAATGTGGCTTACCAATATAAACCTGGTACATATGTGGCCTGTTTCTATGAAGGTGACTGGTTTGTTGGAAACATAGTTGAAGTGTGTGATACTGAGAAGGATCTATTAGTAAATTTCATGAAAAAGAATCCTTTTAAATGGCCTGAACAAGAGGACGTTTGCTGGATTCCATTCCAACATGTTTTGTGTTTATACGAGTTAGAAAAAAGGTATTCCTTAATTAAGACAATCCCAGGAACCCGTTCATATCACTGCTTTAGACCTTCATCAACAGGCATTAAACTGTACAAAATTTCTAGTGATGAAAATTTCTTTAACGTACAACTTTCCTTCCTCAATGCTACACAAGAAAATGTGGCTTACCAATATAAACCTGGTACATATGTGGCCTGTTTCTATGAAGGTGACTGGTTTGTTGGAAACATAGTTGAAGTGTGTGATACTGAGAAGGATCTATTAGTAAATTTCATGAAAAAGAATCCTTTTAAATGGCCTGAACAAGAGGACGTTTGCTGGATTCCATTCCAACATGTTTTGTGTTCAATTGAACCACCTACAGTTGCTGGGAAAATGGGGAGACAAACAATCATTTGATAACTTGTACTATCTAAAATTGAGTAGTATTTTAAAAAAAGCCTAAATAACTACAGACCTGTATCAAGCTGAATAATAAATTGCCAATTTATGGCTGTGAGGCCATGGAGTGTTGAAGACAATCAGACTTAAAGCCTGAGTACAATAATAAATTCCCGAGTCAGTGTCTAAACATAGGAGTTATTAGCTATATATAAGTTTACATACGAATTTACATAAAACAACACATATTAAAAAAAGAATATGAACTTATAGCCAATAATTCACATGCTTAAAAACTCAGGAATTCATTATTGTATATAGCTAAGTACTGTACACTTGTATTAAGGGAAGTAATACAACAAAGCTACTTAAATTTAAGGTTTTGTACTGAAAATGGTGGTTACTGCTAGTTTATCTGTACTAACTGCATAATTTAAATTACTAGGAAGTGCTTAAAGAGCAGTAGAACACGGTTCTACATGATTTACTTAGGTAGATCCAAGTATTGAGCCTACAAGCTGGTCTATCTGTTGTGTTAACTGCAAATGTAGTAATAATCTAGGTATATATTATGTCTTTTTTATGAGTAAAACTTATTTAGATAATTTAACATTTGTGAATTAACTTACCAAGTAATAAAATGGAAGTAAAATTACAATTCAATATTGTAAAAAGAAATTTAAACATTTCAAAATTTTGAAAAAATTCAGAATTTTTCATAAAAAGTACTTTTCTTTGAATAGCCAAAACTATATGAAGGAGTTGAGTTGAGATCTATGTATATATTTTTGTACACATATGTATCTTTCTTTACTAGAAGTATCAACTCCCTGACTAATTTTGGACACCTTTATATTAAGCCCCAAAGTTGATGTTAATTTTGCAAATTTTGTGAAAATATCAACTTTTAGAAATTTTTAAAAATAAAAATAAATCCCTTTTTGGTTATTTTTTTATTTCACTCATAAATTTACAACCCATAGAGACTATTAGGAGTATTAAAACAGCTGTGATTGATGTAGAACTAAAACTTTTGAAAATGGTAGTCGTAAAAGTGGGAGGAATTGATGCAAGCTTCAAAATGGAGCCATGTTTAAGCCCTTGTAACTCAGAAACTATTTGTTCCACAGCCTTTTAGCTTGCAAAATTGAAAAGCCCACCAGAAGTTGTATTGGCATGACAAATTTGAAGCTTCTACTCCTATTAGAAGACACTTTTCAAGGCCTCTCAAAATGAAGGCATTGGCCAATCAAGCCCAACATGGGCATTTTTTGTCGAAGGTGGGGGCCATTTAAGCGACCATAAAATTAAAAGTTTTTGACTGAGGAAGCTAAAATTTTAGATTTAAGCTATTGAATGGTGTATGAATCAACCCTGAAAATTTGAAGAAAATCAGAGATGGTCACCTGACCAACTTCCTGAAATCTGTACCAGTTGAGCTGGAATGACCCTATAGTTGCTTTATAATATTGGGGTCATTCTCTGTCAGATCAACCAGTGCCTAACACCCTCATCTCTCAGATTTTGCTGAAATTTGGTTTATAGGGAGTTTGTGGGCCCTGAATCCATTTCTGAAATTATAAGGTCAATCCGACCAACGGTTCAAGAGATATGACCTCGGGAAATTTGAGGTCACTTGCGAGGTCACTAACATTTGGCGACCCATAACTTGGGTAATAATGGTCACAATTATATAAAAGTATATATATTTAGAATCAGAAAACAACAAGGAATCCAAATATGCAAGTTTTAGAACTCTAGGTTGAAAAATAAAAAAGTTACACTGTAACCAAAATTTGAGGTCACGATTTGACCTCTGGGGTATCAAATGAGAATTTTTTTTTTAAATGTAAAAAATGAAGGCATAGGCATTGGCTATTAGAATCAGCAAAAAAAAGTTTGTTTATGTTAGTATTTTTCATGTAACTAACATAAAAGTGAACACCATATTCATAAGTTGTGCGTCAATTCTACCTATTTTTTCACACTTAAGCTCATAATTTGACCTATAGAAATTAAAATTACATTTTTTTATAGATATAAAAACAAAGGCAAAAATGTAAAATTGTATTTCACTGCTAATCTACACTGGCAATAATAGTTATAATAGTGAAAGGGGAAGACCTACTTAGAGGATTCATGTGCTAGCCTAATACAATTTTTGCATGCTCGATGCTCTCATCAATTTCTTTTTGTGGAAAAATGTATTGAATTCTGCTGCCTCCTCTTAGGGTAGGACAACTCATTACAGTTAATATATGATGTCCTGGCACTGCACATGAATCCTTGTTTGATGGATAATAATATGCACTTGATCCTGATGACCCAGAGGGATGTAGAAAGTTCACAGTGAAATCATCAAACTCTTCACAATATTCCTCCACAATTCCATACCAAACTTGCATGTCATAAATGCAGCCAACATACTCTCCTGGTTTGACACATTTTAGGTTACCAAGCATTGCAGGTTCATTAGTAAAATGACTTTTCCTTATTCTTTTCTTTTCTCCAATGCCACTTGAAATGGGATACACCATCAGTTCTTCCTTGTTTAGGGGAACAAATCTATGATATTTCTGAGTTCCAGGAATAGCCCTACTATCCTTGAATCGATGTTCCAACCGTTCTTCTGCATCTTTCAAATCAGCTGTAGTTACAAAGAAAAAATTTATCTTCTTGCTCAAGTTTTCTTCACAAAACTGAAACATGTGTTCTGGTGTAAGAATTTGCCTCTCTGTAGTTCTCTGCAAACTGGCACGAGCAGTAGCTCTTTTCACTGTTCCTCCAATCCCATCACATGCATTTTTGCCATGGGATGTAGCAAAGAAGTGCCATTCACAAGACAGACCAAAATCCTCTTCATGGTAACAGAGATTTGTGAAGTTGTATCTGTTCTTATATTGGCCAGCACATCCATCTGAGAAATAGTGCACCTTCTTCAATTGTGGGCATCTGAATTTAACATATGTCATAAGCTTCAATATGAATGAGTAAACCATTATAGTGTTGTGTTTTAGTGATGCAGATAAGAAACAGACACTAAAATGGCTAAGTTCCTGGTCTGCAGATGATCTATAATAGATGACAAAAGGGTGAACTGTACACTGTGAATTGTCCCAGTGAAACCCTTGGGCAGCATCCTGGACAATGAAAGAATAATTCTCAGAGAAATCACCTACTATAACTACCTCGCTCTGAGGTGGTAGTGTTTCTTTCAACTGCTTGAAGTACTGTGATTGTTGCTGAGCAACAAAGTGATGACGAACCATGCGGGATATTTTCATGCTTAGGAATGATAAGTATTCATGAAGTGGCTCCACCTTATCAACCATTGTACAACGGTCAACAGTCACCCATTGCTTGTAAGATATTTCATTTGGAGCTGATTTCACACTGTCAAGTAACTCAAGAAAATCCAGGACACCCTCTTCTCTTGGGCAATCATTGCAAAGTTGCATCATGCAAGTCTCTCTTTCTGTACTGCAGACACTGTAATCCATAAGATCCTTGTATGAAAGACCTCTTTCTCCCAATGCAGCCAGCTGCAATTTTGGATTTTGATGGTATGTGCAGACACAGACAGAATGAGTCCCACCACTACCGGCAAGCACACAATATGATGGCCGTAATTTTGCAGATGTGGAAAATCCTATTTTGGGATTCTTTTCATCATTTTTATATAGTTCAAACATCTCTCTTAAATTCCCGAGGACCAATCGTTTTTGCACCTTCATTGCACCTTCAGCACTGATAACTTTCACGCAATCCTTTTGGCCAGGACACATACAACTAACCTCTTCTGACTCATAGAATCTTCTAACTATATCTTTGTGTTCTTCAGATATCACTTTTCCTTTGCTCATTAGTGGAATCTTCGGAAGGATTCCATGTTCTGATTTAAGTGAACGGCTTCTTTTCACCATGTATGTTGTAGTTTGAAAGAAACTAGCTATTTTTTCAATTGTGTATGGTGAGTGTCAATATTTGTAGTTTGTGATGGTGACATTTGCTCTCCAGGAATGACTGTTTCAATTCATTCATTAATTTGTCTAGATGTTTTTCAGATTTAGTTTCAGGTTTTGAAGTATCACTTACCTCCTCAGTAATTTGAACACCATAACTGAGTTCTAGCCTCTCCTTCAGGTGTTTCTGAGCAGATGATAGCTTACCATGAGCCTTGCGCTTTTTCTGGCTTAATGACAGCCCTTCTGAAAAGAACAGAAAAAAAGGTTTCACACACCTGAATATTAGTAATTAAATATTAATTATAGTACCTTAAATGCTATATAATTGGCTATATAGTAGATCAAACAGACCTTGTAGTAAAGTATAAGTTATTATATTAATTTATTACTTACTTTTTTTAACTGGTGTTTGGTCCAGAAATGCTAGAACTGGTTCAACTGAAGTTGAAGGATTTTCCTTTATCAAGCAATCACTGTCATTGTCCAGATCTTGAATTGAAGAGATGTTACTCAAGCCACTGATAGTAGATGATTCATTTGAATCCTGCTCAGACTCGTTGTTTTCAGTGGTACTAAGTATGTGGGGTTTTTCATATCAGTGTCCAGCAGTTCACACACAACAATGAGTCTTTTTTCACTCTTCCAGCACATTTTTCAACAAGTACATCAGTCACTTTTCTAAGATTGATTGTTATGCGTTTCTTGTGTTTTTGAATAGGGTCCTGGCAGTATTTCAAGTGCCGAACCATTGTATTTTGATCTGTAAAGATATTTTTTTTTTTTTTTTTTTTTTAGTTCAGGAAGAACCGATTCGCCTCTATTTAAAGGGCATATCTCAGCGGAAAAACAAAGAAAAAGTGAGAGGAAAGACAGAGGAAAAAGAAAGGGTGGAGGGGACAGTCGAAGTGGAAAAAGACCAAGGATGACAAGGACTGCAGGGTCGAGCCCCATCATCCTTGGGTGCTAGGGCCAGGAGGGCGCACGTGAAACCTCCAGGAACAAGCACGTACAAACGAGCACAAAGAGCACTCAAGAGCACGAGCTTAGAACCCCCTTGCGGGATTGTAAAGATATAGGATTTACAATTAGGTAATATATATTTTTTAGAAAATATATAGCTATACACACTTAATATTTTAGGCCTTGATAGTCTCTGAGGCTCATTAAAACACCATACCCACCAGCCACCCACAGTGCTGGCTGGAACTGTACTAACCTGTAGACAAGGAATTTTGCAACTATCTGTGTTGATTCTGCACTTAGACAAGTAGCAACATGTTTCAACAGGTTTGTTTAGGCTACATGTGAGCTTAGTCTTCCCCTTTCACTATTATAACTATTATTGCCAGTGTAGATTAGCAGTGAAATACAATTTTTATTAAATTCTTGGAGCTTGAGGTCAAATTGATAGCTAAGATATAAAAATTCCTTGAAATGACAAGCAATTTATAAATATGGTGTTCACTTATAAGTTAGTTACATAAAAAGTACCAACATAAACAAACTTTTTATGATTGTTTCTATTAGTCAAGAACTCTGACTTTGTTTTTTATATCTATAAAAAATGTAATTTTAATTTCTATAGGTCAAATTATGAGCTTAAGTGTGAAAAAATAGGTAGAATTGACGCACAACTTATGAATATGGTGTTCACTTATATGTTAGTTACATGAAAAATACTAACATAAACAAACTTTTTTTTGCTGATTCTAATAGCCAATGCCTATGCCTTCATTTTTTACATTTAAAAAAAAAATTCTCATTTGATACCCCAGAGGTCAAATCATGACCTCAAATTTTGGTTACAGTGTAACCTTTTTATTTTTCAACCTAGAGTTCTAAAACTTGCATATTTGGATTCCTTGTCGTTTTGTGATTCTAAATATATATACTTTTATATAATTATGACAATTATTACCCAAGTTATGGCTCGCCAAATGTTAGTAACCTCGCGAGTGACCTCAAATTGCCCGAGGTCATATCTCTTGAACCGTTGGTCGGATTGACCTTATAATTTCAGAAATGGATTCAGGGCTCACAAACTCCCTATAAACCAAATTTCAGCAAAATATGAGAGATGAGGGTGTTAATTTCATTTTTTTTTGGTTGATCTGACAGAGAATGACCCATTGGGTGATTTGTATTCAGTGTGTGTCTGCATGAGATTGAGTCTAGCATTTGCTTTATTTCTGATTACCAGTGATTTGAGGGTTTAAGTTCATTAGTCACAGTGACACCCAAGTCTTTCTCTTTATCATCATTTTTAATCCAAATTCCATTCATATTGTATTCAAATTCTTGGTTTTTTTTTGGCCCAATATGCATAACCTTGCACTTATCAACATTAAATTTCATCTCCCACTTATCTGCCCAGGCTGTTACTCTAAGTCTTTTTGTATTGTCATTGCTCTTGCTAGTGACAACATTATGGCCTAATTTTGTTATTATTCTACTATTACACCCGTCTAACATCCAGCAATTATTATATGTTCATTAAGTAGATTTTTTAATTCTAAGACACTTTCCTTCTATAGCGTTTCCATCGCAAATGCTTCGTTTTCGAGATATAAACATTTTTTTGGTATGTATCTAGTGTGTGTTTGTACGGTCATTTGTGTGTTTGTACGGTCATTTGTGTATTCATACCTTCGTTTGTGTTGCCGTCACATGTCTGCCCAATCAGAGCGCTCCATCCATTTCGAATTTGAATTAGTTTGCTACTGGAATGGCTTCGTGTGACATGTGTTCATTCGATTATTACTGCTGTATTGTCGCTTTCTATGAAAATTTAGAAAAAAGTGTTGAGTTTCTGCGTGCTCACAGTGTTCTACCGACAGTAGTGAAGTGTCCACATTGTAAAATGGAGTGCACATATCGTCAAGACCAGAAACTGTGGCGTTGTAGAAAAAGTTACGTTGTGCTTAAAACGAAGAAAAGACGGTACTGTGATTATTCTGTCTCAGATTTTAAAAGTAATTCCCGTTTTTCTTTTAGGTTAGGATAGGTTAGGTTTAGTTAAGTTAGGATAGGTTAGGTTTAGTTAAGTTAGGATAGGTTAGGTTTAGTTAAGTTAGGATAGGTTAGGTTTAGTTAAGTTAGGATAGGTTAGGTTGTTAGGATAGGTTAGGTTATTAGGATAGGTTAGGTTAGGTTATTAGGATAGGTTAGGTTAGGTTATTAGGATAGGTTAGGTTTAGTTAAGTTAGGTTGTTAGGATAGGTTAGGTTGTTAGGATAGGTTAGGTTGTTAGGATAGGTTAGGTCAATTTTGAAGGTGAAATTTGTTTTTCCTATGGTTTTTGATGTTTTGAACGAATCTGACCTTCAAAACCGTCGGAAATGAGTCATTTTCTGTGATTTCCCCCACATTGCCGGCTGGGGGGAGGGGTATCTCAAAAACGAGTCATTTCCGACGGTTTTGAAGGTCAGATTCATTCAAAACACATCAAAAACCATAGGAAAAACATAAATTTCACCTCGAAAGGGAGACGGGTGTAATACTGGGTTATTATGTATTTTATCCCACTCAGTCATTTTACACACCAAAATACATTTTTCTAGTAGTATTTGATGTGATTTGTTCAAATATGACCTCCATTTCCGTCGGAAATGAGATCCAACAAAGTTATAGTACTTTGAAGTTTGGCTCATTTTCAAGGGAAATGGAAGTCAAAATCTAAGCAAAACATCAAATATTACTAGAAAAATGTATTTTGGTATTAATTAACCTAACCTAACCGTGGCTAAACGAGCCTAACCCTGGCTAAACGAGCCTAACCCTGGCTAAACGAGCCTAGAGTATTACCTTATTATGGATTAGGTGGTGGATACAGACGAGAGCTCGTTTAGCCAGGGTTAGGCTCGTTTAGCCAGGATTAGGCTAGGTTAGGTAAGGTTAGGTTAATTAATACCAAAATACATTTTCCTAGTAATATTTGATGTGTTTTGCTTAGATTTTGACTTCCATTTCCCTTGAAAATGAGCCAAACTTCAAAGTACTATAACTTTGTTGGATCTCATTTCCGACGGAAATGGAGGTCATATTTGAACAAATCACATCAAATACTACTAGAAAAATGTATTTTGGTGTGTAAAATGACTGAGTGGGATAAAATACATAATAACCTAATACTGTACATTTACCCTAATTTTGTATCATCACCAAATTTTGAGGTTTTACATGATAGGCCCTTCTCTAGATCATTTATATAAACAACAAAAAGCAGAGGTCTCACAACAGAACCCTGTGGGACTCCGCTCAATACGGGTCTCCAAGTAGACTTATTTCCATTTAGATGAACTCTCTGTTTTCTGTTTCTCAGCCATTCTTCTATCGAATCAGCTATATGACCTCTTCTACCATGGGCTCTACTTTTACCAACAATCTTGCATGAGGAACAGTATCAAATGCCTTTGCAAAATCTAAGTATACTATATCTACTGGCTCTTTATTGTCCAAATGCAATAGGACTCCATCATAAAATTCAATCAAGTTGGTTAGACAAGACCTTCCATTTCGAAAGCCATGCTGGCTATCATTTATAAGGTTGCACTCTTCAAGGAACTCAGTAACTTTAGCTCTAATGATACTTTCGAGTAATTTGCAAATAATGATACTTTCGAGTAATTTGCAAATAAACTTAGACAAAGCCTATGCTTTGCTAAGATCTTTTAACAAACATGTACCAAACTTATCAGTTTTCACTGGAGTGATCTTACACTAACCAAAGACAGTTCAAATGCAGAATCAGCCAATTCTAGGTACGTCCAATTACCACAGAAGTTCACCAAAATCTTATCTCATGACCAGGATTGCCAGATGCTGCCATAAGTGGCAAATTGTGCCACAAACCTCATTAATTTATTGTATTTACCACATTCATGTGGCAATGCCACCTTTATGCCACTTTTAATAATTACGGTTGCCATTTTTGCCATTTATAAAAAAATAATAGTGAATCAGTGAAATGAATAACGCAAACTTTTAGGGTAAATTTCTAGTCTGAATGGCAATCATTAATGTTACATATAGAGTCATTGTAGGGGTTTTAGGAGATACTGAATACAGTCATGAGGTTTATTTTTGTCGCTAACTAAAACTAACGTCATGACTTAAACTAACCAATCGTCAAGGGTGTACAGTTGACCTAACTGGGCATTCAATTAACCTAACCGGGCATTCAGTTGACCTAACTAGGTATTCATTTAACGTAACTTTGATATACTGTACCTAACCAATCATCAAGGCCGTACAGTTGACCTAACTGGGCATTCAATTAACCTAACCGGGCTTTCAATTATAGGCTGCAATTATTACAATTATTCAAAAAATAACTAATTTAGTGCATTAAAAGCAATAACCATTCGTCAAATAACGATTTATTTTTTAAACTAATTTACGGCCGGATTCTGAAGGATCGCCGGTTTAGTTGGGTTACTTTTAGTTAGCGACAAAAATAAACCTCACGACTGTATTCAGTATCTCCTAAAACCCCTAAAACGACTTTCTATATGCAACATTACGGGTTGCCATTCATTAAACACCTCGGCAATTAGCATATAGGACGTTTGCTCACAACCTTCACAAGCCATGATCTTTTATAAATGAGATGCTCCCTTGCGCAACTATCAGGGGCGGAGCTAGCTAAGGGCAGGCGGGGCAGTGCCCCCGGGCCCGGGTCGTTTCAACAAGTGATGAGAAGTTATTTGAGAGAGCAACAAAGCTAGTAAATAAATATAAAAATGATATTTCCTCTGGATTTCCAAGTCAATCACTTTCTTTTCGAATGTGCTTAAAAACAGACATTGAAAAAATGACGACAATCCATGAACTATATTCATTTTCAATTAAAGACAACAGTACTTTGTGCTCAAGTTTTCCCGAAGTTGTGACTGCCATAACATTGTTCCTCACAATTCCTGTGACAGTTTCAAGTGCAGAGAGATCGTTTTCAAAACTTAAATAATAAAGAACTATCTTCGAAATTCTATGAATGAAAAAAAATTAAGTGGACTCTCAATTATATCAATTGAAAACAAGAAAGCTAGAAATATTAACTTGGAGGATTTAATTAATGAATTTGCTGAAAGAAAGGCAAGAAAAGTCAAGTTCTGATAAATGCAAAAAACTTCACTTTTTTCTACGTGAAGGTCAAAATATTAAAATAAAAACCCACTCTAATAGACAGAGTTTATTTCCACAACAGTTTCGATGCCCACTGGCATCCTCCTCGGGTGGATACAGAAAAACGAATGAACCAAAACAAGAGGGAAAAACAGTCCAGGGACCGACCGTTAAGAAATTCGCACCTAGGTTAGATCCCGTTCTCTCGACACTGGAAGGGCATTTTCATTAAAGGGACCCGCTCATAAGTACATTTGCACAAATTTAAAACTATCTTCTTGTTCTAAACATACAGATTCTATTATTTTTTTTTTTACATAATTATTACATTTATCATTAAATTTATTACATTTAATATTGCATTATTATTTATTACAGAATTATAAATTTATTATTACATTGGTTATTACATTGTTGTTTATTATACAGAACTTATAAACCGAAAAACGAATGAAAAAGGCGAGAAGGAAACAATCCAGAGACCATTGAGAAATTCGGACCTAGGTTAGATACTGTTCTCCCGACACCGGAACAGCATTTTATTACAGGGTCCCGCTTATAAGTACATTCGAACAAATTGAAACTATCTTCTTGTTCTATACATACAGATGCTAATATTTTAACATAATTACTGCATTTATTATTGCATTTACATTTTTTAACATTTATTATTATTACCTTTACCCTAATTATTAAATTTTGTTTCACGGTATCCTTTTTAAAGCTCAATATTTTGCATAATGTTTTGCTTTCTATGCTTCCATGCGTACAGGTAGTATCATAATTCTTAAATATATGCTAAATAAATAATGCAAAGAAAAGCAATATAAATGTATAATAAAAATTTTGTTAGGGGGCCCGTAAATAAGTTTTGCCCCGGAGCCCGTGACACTCTTGCTCCGTTCCTGGCAATTATAGTAATGGGTGCACGCATACGCATAAAAAAAACAACCACACGAATGCGCAGATGCTTCCTTGCGCAACTGTATTAATGGATGCACGCAGGCCCGGATCTAGAAGAATGGGGGCCCGTGGCTAATTTTTTTTTGGGGGGGCCCCCTTGGCTACAATTTTTATTTTATAAGGATTATAAGCTTTGTTTACGAGGAAAATTAAAGGTTTTCAGAACAAACATATTACTTTACTTTATTTATTTAGTTTTCAGAACAAACATATTACTTTACAAATATTTTACTTTATTTTACATATTATATTTTCCTGAATTAATAATTTTATACACACCTACCTACTGATTATGAGCTGGCAACCGATTGAACCGACGAGCCTTTTTTTGTGCAAATTCATTAATAATATTTCGAAAATCGACTTCTTTGGCCAGAGCATGTTCAACACAGAGAATTGCCAGTGACTGTAATCGCTTTTGCTTCATTGTTGAACGTGTGCAACATTTCAGTCGCTTTAATTTAGAAAAACTCCGTTCGCCGGTACAATTGGTCACCATCAATGACAAGTACATTCTGTATGCATTTAAGACATTGGGGAAAACTTCTCCAAATTTGGAGGCCCCCTCAAATGCGGGGCCCGTGGCTGCAGCCCACATAGCCCACCCCTAGATCCGGGTCTGGATGCACGCATGCTCAAAAAGAAACAGAGCCCACATACACATAAACAAGAAGCGCAGTGCACCAACTAGCGCAACACTTGTGCAATTGTGCAATTTGTTATTCAGTGCACAGCGACAAAATGGACCTCACCATTGTATTTAACATCTATCCTCAAAAACCTATAAAACCAGAGTCCATATACTGTAGAATCCATTTAGAATAGAAATGTTAGAAAATCAAGAAGAGGAAGAGCCATTGTTGTCCCAAGGCGATATGATGACTAAGCTGATTGATGCAGCATTGCTTGTATATATTAAGTTAAGGTGTGTATATATATCCATCTCATAATTGTAAGGTTAGTGAAAAATTCACTTAATTTAGAGCTAGCATTTTGGGGCTTTTGTGGCATCATTATTTGGGCACTCTTGTGGCATCATTTTTTTTTGGGGGGGGGGGCACTGCGCGTCTTTTCTACTCGTTTGTTGAATGCGGCACTTACAGGGAGTGGTCTTATAGAGAGCTCTCTTGCAATTCGTTTTTGGTTGTTTAGATACAAGATTGTTGCATCGTGCAATGGTGCAGGTTGTGTTGTTGCAAGGTTTAGAAAGAAGACCATAAATAATGCCCCTTTTGTTTTTTATCTTAATTTTATGCAACTGAGGCCTAAGGTAGGCCCACATCGAGTCAGCAACCCTGAGGTAGAACCTAATAGGACCTCCAAGTCCGTAAGTTTTAGTCTAGTTTAACTTGGGCTGTAGGTTGAACTGGCCCTTCAGAGCTTGGCCGTTCAGGACTCAGCTGGGATTCTGAACCCAATAAAATAAAATAAAATATAACATAGTCTTTCAAACCGGATTCTAGCCCAAGACTGAGTCAGTGACTATTTTTTAAAAAAAGTTCTGATTGTGCAAATTGTAGCCCAAGTTAGGCCTGGACGGGTTGAGCATAATTGAGTTAAGGTCCGAGGGTAGAAAATTTGGTCGCCCAATTGAGAAACTTGGCCGCTAGTCTGTCGTTGTTTTGGGCCTACATTTTTACCAGTTTGGTTAATTTTGGTTTATTGTTCGTAGGCGAAGGTTGCAGACTTCAGTGCGCAAGTTACTTGGGTGGAAAATTTGGTATTCCATACTGGTCTGGTGGTTGGTCAGTACCCCAACCAAGCAATTCAGTTTATTTGAAAAAAGCAAAATTTGAGTTTGATCAATTTCGTTAAGTATTTTTGCCAATTCAGCTTATTTGGCATTGAACCCAATTGTTGTCTGCATTGAAGATGAGTGCAGCTGAATTGAACACGTTTAGAAAAAGGAGAAGCGCCTACAAAGGTCTAATTACAAAGGTCATTTCCACTATAGATTCTGCCATAGAGCAAGAGGATTTAAGCTTAGTGACTGCACAGCTTTCCATATTAGAAAATAAAAAGGTTGCTCTAAGCGAAGTAAATGTTAAAATTGAAGCTCTTATAGAAGAGGATGAAATAGAAAATAACATAATTTACTTTGAAGAGATTATTGATGATATAATTAAAGTATGCCACAGAGCAAAAGAGTTAGCAGCTCAGTACAGTTAGAGACCAGGTCTAATAATGAGATACAACCCTCAACAAATTGTGTTTGTGAAGTTAAGGTTAACAGATCTGCAGCTCAATTACCGAGGCTTGTACTCAAAACATTTTCTGGGAGTATTCAGGAATGGCAAGGATAGGCAGACAGTTTTCAATCAGCAGTTCATTCTAGTCAAGTGTTAAGCGCGGTGGAGAAGCTTAATTATTTGCAGTCCCTCTTGGAAGGGGAGACAGCAAAGACAATAGCAGGATTAGCATTAACAGAGGCTAATTATAATGTGGCTTGGGATATATTAAAGAAACGGTAAGTCAGATATCTTAATTAAAAGCCACCTCCGCGAACTTTTAGCTATACCTCTTGTTAATAATCCCAATAGTGTCAAGGAGTTATGGCAGTTATATGATGAATTTGAAGTTAGAACTCGGTCTCTGGATAACTTGGGTGTAGGAATGGAAAGGTATGCTATAATATTGGTTACTATACTGGAGTCTAAATTGCCTAGCTCAATTTTGCTTGAATTAAGTAGGGGACATTCTACAGAACATGTGTACATCCCCCTTCAGCAGATGTTAAGTCTTTTAGGCAGTGGCGGACTGGCTCATAAAATTTTGTCTGCCAAAGGGGTCAGGGGGCCCATAACCCCATTACATAATTCAATTCCAGTCCTATCCTAATAGGCCTATTTATGAGTTAAGTTTGTTTAAATAAAAAAAGTTAATATTTTTTTATAAATATATTTTACCAATAAGTACAAATATTTTACAAGTACTGCCTGCATATACATACATACATACATACATACATGCTATACTAAGAGTAGTTTTTTAAGTTCATTACTCGAGTTTGCAAATCGGTCTATTACTACTCATCACATCTTTCCGTCTCTCTAAGCGACGCTTCGGTCTTTCTATAGATCTTCGCGTCGCTGGCAGAGACGCGTAACTTCATTAACACGTAATTCACAAATTATGCCATAATTGGTTAATTTTGAATATGTAGGCGTGTCTTCCACCATTTCTGACTAATTGTAAGTAAGAATTAATCAGCTGAGACGAGTAGAATCTAAGAAAACTGACTCCCAATTGGTTTAGGGTCGTAAAATCCGTAGAGTATAATAAAAATGGCCGCTGATTGGTTCAGGGTCATGCGGTCTGTTTTGCCTTTTTTTTTTGTTTCACTACAGATTTGTTTGTGGGTACTTCTTTTATTTATTTCTTGTAGTACTTGTGTTACCTTATTTCCATACAATGTCTTGAAGTGAAAGTGATACTTACATCGTGTGTAATGATTCTAGTGTATCGAGTGTAGATCGTATAAATGCTACGGATAGGCCAATAGCGAGCGCTCTCTCAAAAAACATTATTTTACATTCATTGAGGCAGTGAAACTCGTTTTCTTTTCAGATATGCAAGTTACCCATAAAATTTGAAGCTAAAGTAAGTAAAGAAAACTAATTTTTGATGGGAGACTTGTCTTGTTAAGAGGCCTCCAAGACTAAACTTCTCTCTACTTTTTTTTTCTTCCAACTTCAGACCATTACTTTGGTCTTATATAATTATTTTAGGAGAATTTAATAAACATAATATTAAAGTACATTTCTTTCTCATTAAAATGATGCATAATAATATATATCTAGCAAGAACAATCCGATCATTGCATAAAAAAAATTGAAAGCGTATGCAATTCTCAGAATTTGCAATAACATTTATGCAACGTTTGCATAATTCGTGATGGGATTATAGTTTCCATGTCTAACTCATCCAACATGACCTTTTCTACAGACATCAACATGTATGCTTCCAGATTCTCCTCTGACAAAGAATTTCGTAATCTTGTTTTTATTATTTTAAGCTTAGAAAATGCCCGTTCACACTGAACTTGAGTCACAGACAGTGTACAGATAGTGACGGTGACGGTGAGACTAACTTCAAGCAGAGCTGGGCACTTGCGGTTTTTTTTGCGGTACTGCGGTACTGCGGTACTACCGTGTTGGTCGGTACCGCGGAAAGTACCGCGGGAAATTTGAATGCGGTAGCGGTACTGCTGTACTTTCAGCGATCCTTTGCGGTACTGCGTTATGCGGTACCGGTTTGGTAGTGCGGTAGTAGTACCGCAGTACCGCAGTACCGCAAAAAAACGGGCAAAAAAACGCAAGTGCCCAGCTCTGCCGGTGAGATAGCTTTGTACATTTGATAAAGATTAGCATATGCCTTGTCATTAAGTCTGTTTGATGCAAGAATATACAGAACACATGATCGACAATTGCCACAATATTTAGAGCATGAATTCATTTTACTGCTGCTCTCTGCATTATCATCATTCAGCAAAAGCTTAAATATTTCAAAGTTCGATGCAAAAGACTGCAATTCTAATTTTACTTCACTTCTATTTATCCCTGGAGCAAGCTCAAGAATACCTTCCAATGCTTCTTCTTCAAGACCATATTTAGTAATATATTCATAATTTAATGGATCGAGGCATGACATATCCTTATATAGATAATAGTTGTCTATGGTCAATGAAACGGGATTCCAGTGATCCGTACAACACGATCCATTATCAAGTTGAACACATGTACACGATAGTCTGACAAAGAATCAGATGTGTTTTTTTCATCAGCAGCTAGTTCATCTGCCATTCTCTTTGTTTTATGTTTCCTCTTGATTGGTAACTCAGTTTTTACAAAATCAATTTTCACTGTTTGATTTTCATCATTATTGAATTGTGCAATGTGCTCATTGGATATGTTAGCAAATTTCAAAGCCTGACTATATACTTCATCAAATTCTCTTGATCTTTTCTTCAAATTTAATGGATTTTTCTACCATATTCCATGCAGTAAACATATTTAAGCCACTTGTCTGTAGATAGCTTGACAAAGGGGCTGTAATTTGAAAGATATATAAGTATGTGAATACTGTCAATATTGTTTGAAATTCTAGAAGGCTAGACAGTAAAACATTTGCCTCCTGTTTTGTTTTTGCATCAAAATTGTTAGAGCTTTGAATAATAGATAAACATGTCAGAAGATCCACAAAATTACTGATACATATTTCGTCAAAATTTCCAAATATAGTAGTTGCTGCATTGGACTTCCCTGACCACCTGGTTTCACCAATTAGCTTTAATCGTTTCATCTTTTCTTTCCCCAGATGATGTCCAACAACTTCAATCCAGATGACCATTCGCTTATATGATACCTTCACAAATTTTGCTAAATTCTGGAGTAAATTGAAGAAGGAAACTGCTGGTACACAACACTTCGTGGTTTCAGTAACTACTAAATTGAGTACATGGGCATAGCACCATACATGAACATGCTGATCAGCTACATCAGCAATTTTACTCTGTAAACCATTATATTGTCCATGGTAGCTTGCAGCGCCATCTGTGCTATCTGATAAGCAGTTTTTTGGATCTATTTCAAGACGTTGCGTTGTAATGTTTCATTTAATAGGTCAAAAAGTCCCTGCCCTGTACCATCATTGCTTGGAACAATTGCAAGTAGTCGTTCATGGATAGTACCATTTAGTACATATCGAATAACAATACTAAATTGATCAATTGATGAAATATCCTGGGTTGAATCTACTTGTATGGAATAATACTTGGCCTCAGCAACTTCTTGAGTAATTTTTTCCTGTATCATATTCTTCATAATTTGGGTCAAAGAAGAGATGGTTGTTTTACTCAAGAACAAGACTACCACGACCTTTACTTTGTGCCTTTCTTTGTTTTTCCAATCTTTCACATCGTTGTTCAGACTTTTCTTTCACCATGGAAACATGAGAAGCCATAATAGGGTCATATTTTGCCATCAACTGCACAGTAGCCAGTGATGGGCATCGATACATGAAAATCGCTGAAGCGATACCGATACATCGATACATGAAGAACGTCTTAGGCGATACCGATACGCCGATACTTTCTAGATGTCTTAAGCGATACCGATACCGATACATGCATCGCCGGTACATTTTTAAAATTATTCATTTAATATGTAGGTATTAGATATTATTGTTTATACTAGTAATTTGTACGCACTGTAAGTAAAATCAACGACATTTTAATGGGCTTTATAGATGTAAATAAAAACAATTGCTTTATTTAATGAAAGTATGTTTTAATTTTGTAGGATACATGAATGACTGAAAATATTACACTAACAATTAAAAGTAATTACTATTACCCTTCAAAAATACCAGCTGGCTAAACATCTGGTCAGACAGTCTATTCCTTTTTGGAGCGTGAATGTGACCAGCCAAACTAAACAACCGTTTTACAGGAGCAGAGGATGGTAGTGGCAGTGGCGTAGCGTGGGGTGTGTGGGGTGTGCGGACCGCACAGGGCGGCCACTTTGGGGGCGGCCAATTTTGGCCAAGGCTGGCATTACGGTACGGTATGGTACGAAATACCATATTGTTTTCTATGTTTTAAATTGAATTATTAAATTTGTTTTTTTATTGTCTATCATCGCGGTTTCAATTTTCATCATTATTACATTGTTCCTTAATCAATAAAATGTAAATCCTTTATATACGTGTGTTTGCTGTAGTGGAAGGTATGTTACGATTAAGGAAGGGGGCGGCCAATTTGGCTACCGCACAGGGCGGCCAAAACCCACGCTACGGCACTGGCGTAGTGGTGTGTTATACTTCAGGAAGACCCGTAGAATTCCTGGGTACTGCCTCAGAGATTGGAGAGAATGACTTCCGTCACCCAGATACTGTAAAACTTCCATCTCAGTGGAATCTTGCGTTGCAGAGACATTAGTGGAAGCAGACTCATAACAGAAGAAATCACCTGCACTTCCGTCAGATGCAGCATTACTTAGTTGTTGCTGGGGGGGGGGTCTGCTCGCTGAGGCTCTTAACAGCATTAACCAACATTTCTTGAACCCTCTTTTTGACAATGTTAGTATTAAATTTGCCTTTTATTGTCATCCACTTTAACTTGAACAGAGGATTTGAAGACGATGCCAGTATTTTACACTCATGCGACGCATCAAGGCACAGAAACTTTTCAAACCGCTTAGTGAACCCTACTGTGACTGCATTGAGAAGTGGCTGACAATGACGCAATGCCTCCGAATTCAAACGCTCTGGCTTCTTCTCTACAGCTAACAATGTTTCTATATTATGGTTAATTAATCTCAATAACACAAGTACAAACGTGTTTAAACGTTGCGCCGTACTGTGTGACGTGACCAGTAGAGTAGTACTGTCATTAAATAAATATTTAATAATATTATTATTTATGTATATTCATAAATATAACTCAGTAGTGTCATATTATAACATCTATTTAAATATTTACAAATTCTTATTAATGTATCGATGTATCGAAGTATCGATTTTTTCGATACATTTAAGAAAATTGACCTTAGCGATACCGATAAATCGATACTTTTGTCAAGTAGCTAAAGCGATACCGATACCGATACAAAAGTATCGATCGATACGTATCGGCGATACATGTATCTAGATACTGCCCATCACTGACAGTAGCCAAGAAATTTCCATGATTTTCTGTTTCATCAAGAAGAGAATATGCTGACTCATTTCTGTGTCCACAAAGGAAGAGCTTGTTTACCTAACATCTTTATTATATCTACAACTCTGGCAACAATATTTCTCTGCTTTCGTATTTCATCTTTTCGCTTCTGCAATGATGCAGCGAAAAAACGAGCTAAACCACCATCATTTACTACACTGATATATTCCTGAGCATGCTTGCTATGTATACCAGTTGATTCATGCTCTGATAAGCACTGGCTAATGCGTCTGTAATCATTAAATCCTCGCACAAAAGCAGATGGGTTAGAAGAGGTTGGTGACTCAAATGGCAAGCAAAATGAACAATATAGTGATCTATTCTTCTTATTATATGTTAACCAGTGTCGTGAGACAGTGTCACCCATAATTTTTCGCTTATACTGTATAACTTTACATTAAATGGCAGATGATGATCATGTGGCTGAATTTGATGCTCTTTGAAAAAAGATTTCAAATCTGTTCGTGCAGGATATTGAAAGAGCTTATCCTGTCTAAATGTTGGTTGATTCTCATCATTATTTAAATCAGCTACTAGATCTTTTTGATCATGTACATGTACAGGCCCAGGTTCAGTTACTGTTATTCCACCAGCTAATTCAGAATCATAAAAATCAGCATCTACAGTCTCAAAAACGTTAGGCATACCTTTGTCTTTATGTCCTAGATCTACAGTATCAGCATGAATAGTTGTAGTTGAATTTCTCTGTAAGTCGCTTTCCTCTTTCTGACATGTAGATATAGGTGTTGATATCATAAATGTTGTTATAGGCCTGCACTTTTTTTGCTGAATCATTTCTTTCTGCTTCTCGTTTATCTTTCCGTTTCTGTGCTCCAGATTTCCGTTTCATGTGTTCCATTTCCTTACCTGAAATATAAAAAAAAATAAATAAAATTAATAAAGTAATCTGATTTACTAATTGCATTTAATATAATCAAGATCAACAAATTTCAAAACAAATAACAATGCTTGAATTATACTATAATGAATGAATATATGTATTCTGTAACTGTATTGTAATGTAATTGTAATGTAATGTATTGTAATCTTTTCTGAATACTATTACATGTATTTTTTTATTTATTTTTATATCTATCTTTATATATAGCAGCTTTATATAAAATATATACATAACTCTATATATTTTTTATATATGGACATAGAAATGGGTAAAATATAATTATACTATATAACAGCGATAACAAAAATAAGAGACTTACTTTGATAAATTGGAATTGATTTTAATGAAGCATGTAGGCAACTATTAAATAAACTAATGAAGTTAAAAATGTCGCAGTGACAGGCAGGTTGGCAAAACTGTATTCTAAGTTAGGGTAAATTTATTAATTTTTGCTACTTTCTAAAAGTTTAAAATCTGCAATAATTTTAACAAATTAAAGAAGTTATTAATACATTTGCCTTTTTATATACTATTAATAAATTACAAAATAAAAAAAAATAAAAAATTACAATATTAATAAATACAAAATAAAAAATTAAACAAATAATTACAAAAATCTAAATAAATTATATCTATTTCATGTAATAGAATACTGTCAACACCCTCAATTAAGATTCTAGGATATATCTCATCAGGCCCAACTGACTTATGTTTATTTAAACTTTATATACGAGTATAATAGATTGGCTGCCAATTTTTTTTACCTCAGGTCTAGGGGGCCAACTTCCCTCTTTTCTAGGGGGGCCCATCTGCCACATGGCAGACTGACAACCTAGCCAGTCCGCCACTGCTTTTAGGCACAGAATTAGCAAGGCGAGAGGGAATTAAGTTTGCACAGTGGGATGTTAAACAAGGGGACAAAGGCAGGCACAGCACCAAGGTTTCAACAAAAAGGAATAGTTCAGGTACAGTGTCAGCTCTACATGCATCCTCTGAGAATAAATTAAAGGGAATCAAGGAATGCATATTTTGCGAAGGCAACCACAAGCATATAAATGTGAGGTGGCTGAGGCTTTACCTTTTGAGGAGAGAAAGGACAGCGTAACTAAGTCCACAGCATGTTTTAAATGTTTTTTGAAAGGTCACAGAGCAAGGTTTTGTAAGTTTAAAATTTTGTGCAAAAAATGTCATGGCAGGCATCAGCCATTATTGTGTGAAAACACTCCTAGTAGGCCTACCCCAGAAGTAGAGACATCAGTGGCACATGCCACTGCTATGAAAGGGAGTAAAAGTAAAGGGGGATTATTGCAAACAGCTGCAGCCTTATTAATTGGGAATGATGGAGAAGCTACTGTAAGAGTGTTGTTTGATAGTGGTAGCCAGTGTAGCTTTATTAAGACCAGAATTTCCAGGAAATTGAAGTTTAAAGAACTTAAGAGGGAAAATTTAAGAATTTCTGGGTTTGGGGGTTCCGTTCAAAACCGAACCAAAGTTAAGAAGGTAGAAGTTCTGGTTAAGGGGTTGTTACCACAAAGTCCCACTATCAAGGTCCAAGCTGTAGAGATTGAGGAACTTTGTGCTCCAATCACTACTAGTTTAGATATGGCATGTGTCCAAGAATTGCAAGTTAAAGGAATTAATTTGGGCAATAATAAGTTTGAAGGAACAGAAGATATTAGTCTTTTGATTGGAGCTGACTATTATTGGGACTTCATCACTGGTAATATTATCCGCACATCTCGAGGTCCGGTAGCTATTGAAAGTAAGCTAGGCTGGATGCTACATGGGAGCTATTGCAATGAAATGGAGGTTAAAGCTCTTTTTGTTAAGATTGAGGAGAACAGCCATGGTTTGGAAAGGCATTTGAAAGCCTTTTGGGAACTTGAATCCATTGGCATAAAGGACAAACAGGAGAAGCAGGCAAGTACAGTGAACAGTGATGTTTTAGAGCAATTTGAAAAAGGGATTGGGTTTAGAGATGGTTGCTATGAAGTTGGCCTCCCTTGGAAGGATTCTTGCAAACCCAGTTCAAACCTTCAGCTAGCTAATAGGAGGTTGGAGACTTCATTGCACAGGCTAAGAAAAAATGAGGAGTTGTTAATTGAATACAATGAGGCCATCCTAAGCTATGTAAAGGAGGGCTATGCTGAAAGGGTGCAAGGTGAGCTCGTGAGCCAGGAGGCACATTATCTGCCACACCATGCAGTGGTACGGCGAGACAAAGTTACCACCAAACTGAGAGTAGTTTTTGATGGCTCAGCCAAGGACAAAGGTGGTGTATCCTTGAATGACTGTTTTGATGCTGGGCCAAATTTAAATGCAGATTTATTTTCCTTGTTACTGAGATTCAGGTTTGGTAGAGTAGCATTGACTGCAGATGTGAAGCAAGCCTTTTTGCGGATAAAGTTAAAACCAGAGGACAGAGATGCAGTAAGGTATCTGTGGGTAGATACGAAAGACCTGTTGGAAAATGAACCGAAGGTTCAAGCATATAGAATGAAGTCTGTTGTTTGGCCTCAGCTCTAGTCCATTTCTGTTGGCAGCTACTATGCAGTACCATTTTAAGAAATATTCTGAAGTCTGTCCTAACACTATTGAACACATAAGGAAAAATTTTTATGTTGATGATTTGCTGTGTTCCGTGGATAATACAGAAATGGCTAAACAGATATTCATGGAGGCTAGAGCTATAATGAGGGAGGCTGGCATGGAGCTTAGAAAATGGCAGACCAATCATTCTCAGTTACAACAGTTTATGAGTCAGTCCTGTGTAGTACCTGATGCAGCAGAAAGTATTGAGGATTCTGGTATTAAGGAGTTGTGGGCAATAAACACAAAGGTGCTAGGCATTGTTTGGCAGCAAGGAGAGGATTTGTTTACCTTCAATGGGAAATCTTTAGTAGAGCTGGCTGAGAATGAGACAAGGTGGACAAAACGTACAGCTCTTAGTTTGGCTTCAGAGGTCTTTGATCCTCTTGGATTCCTGCCTCCATTTGTGATAAAGTAAAAAATTTGGTTTCAGAGCCTCTGGGAAATTGGACTTGGTTGGGACCAAGAGTTATCTGATCATATGGTGGTAAGGTGGAAATATTGGTTCAAAGAATTGGCACATCTTGGAGACATTGAAATCCCAAGATGGTACTTTGGAGAGTTGAACAATAGTCCAGACAATTTGGAGCTGCACATCTTTTGTGATGCAAGTGAGTAAGCCTATGCAAATTGTATTTATATAAGAGGCACATTCAAAGAGGAAGTAAGTTGCAGGTTGGTTGCTGCAAAGAGCAGAGTAGCACCTTTGAAAAGGCTTTCTATTCCAAGGTTGGAATTGATGGGTGCAGTTATTGCTAGTCGGCTTGCAGTTACAGTGCAAAAGTCTTTGGCCCTCTATGAAATTCCAAGCTATTATTGGACAGACTCCACTATAGTTTGGCACTGGTTAAGAAGCCAGACAAGGAAATGGAAACCATTTGTTGCCAATAGGGTGGAGGAAATTCAAGCACACACTTATCCCAAGCAATGGAAGCATTGTCCAGGCACCCAAAAACCAGCTGATTTACCAACACGAGGAATTTCAGTGAAAGATCTTGCACAGTCAAGTTTGTGGTGGAATGGGCCAGAGTGGCTAAAACTTGGAAGTGAAAACTGGCCTTCTAATCAGCCTATTGTAGGAGAATGCCAGGCTGAAGAACAATGGGTGAGTGAAATAAGAAAATGCACTGTGAACAGTTGTCAAGTTATGCAGCAGGACCCCATATTGAGGCTTGAGGACATTAGCAGTCTGAAAAGGTTGTTGAGAGTGACAGCATGGGTATATAGATTTACAAACAACATTAAGGGAGAAACAAGAAGTGAAGGAATTCTAACAGTAAGGAGATTCAGCAAACCAGGCAATACTGGGTGGTATATGTGCAGAAGGAAAAATTTGGTGAAGAGAGGGAATTGCTCACCAACCGTCCATTACAGGTTCTACCAACACATTCTGCTCTCGAGGGTTTGGATGTGTTTTTGGATCAGGATTTATTGAGAGTAGGAGGTAGACTACAGTTCTCTAGGCTTCCAGAGGAGAAAAGACATCCAATTTTGCTACCTTCTGGGGGGCACTTTGTGGAACTTTTGATCCTGGATACTCATCATAAGTTGTTGCATGCTGGAGTTAGAGAAGTGATAATAGAGATCAGACAACAGTTTTTGATTCCCAAAATTAGACAAGTAGTGAAAAAAGGTCTCGCATAAATGTTTGGTTTGCAAGCGTTGGAGTGCAAAGCCTTATTATGAAAAGGTGGTTCCACTTCCAAGAGAACGGTGTGTCTATACTGCCCCATTTGATGTAGTGGGAGTAGACTTCACAGGTCCAGTCTATGTGTATGAGCAAGGGGAGTCTAACAAAGGTTATCTATGTCTTTTCACATGTGCTACCACCAGAGCAATCCATTTGGAGTTGGTAAGCAACTTAAGTAGTGATGTATTTCGTTTGGCCTTTAAAAGGTTTGTGAACAGAAGGGGTTTCCCAAATAAAATCATATCAGATAATGCAAAAACCTTCAAAAGGGTTGCAAAGGAACTCTAAGAAGTTTGGTCCTTGCTAAAAGAGGAGGGATTCCAATCCAACTTTTCACACCATGGGGTACAGTGGGAGTTTATTGTTGAGAGAGCACCATGGTGGGGAGGATTTTGGGAAAGGCTAGTGAGAAGTGTAAAGTGTCCATTAAAGAAACTTTTAGCTAATGCTCATTTGAGCAAAGAAGAATTCTGCACTGTTTTGTGTGAAGTAGAAGCAATGGTGAACAGTAGGCCTATCACTTTTGTTTATAACAATATGCAGGCTGCAGAGCCATTGACACCAAATCATTTTCTTTGTGGTAAACGAGTAACATCAAGCCCCAGTTTGCCAGAAGACTTACAGCCTATCCAGAGCACTCAAGAAGAGTTAACCAGAAGGTTCAAGTACCTTGAAGAGCTACAAGATCAGTTATGGAAGAGGTGGCAGATAGAATACTTATTACCCATCAGGCAATGTAAAAGGCTCCAATGCAAATTATATCAAGGTGGGAGAAGTGGTAATGATTGGGGATGAAAGACCAAGGCAATGCTGGAAGCTTGGCATAATTGAAGAGTTGTTTGTTGGCAAAGACAATTTAATTAGGTCGGCACTGGTAAAGACTTCAGGAGGAAAACTAAAGAGACCTATATAAAAACTCTATGCTTTAGAAATCAGCAAAAACACGGCTAGTCAAGATGAAACATTTGAGTTACAGCCTCATGGAGAAGGCTTGGCTAAACTTGCAGAAGGTAATGACAACAATGCCTCTTCGGTGGGGAGTGTTAGAAAATGTAGAAGAGGAAGAACCATTGTTGTCCCAAGGCGATATGATGACTAAGCTGATTGATGCAGCATTGTTTGTATATATTAACTTAAGGTGTGTATATATCCATCTCATAATTGTAAGGTTAGTGAAAAATTCACTTAATTTAGAGCTAGCATTTTTGGGCTCTTGTGGCATCATTATTTGGGCACTCTTGTGGCATCATTTTTTTGGGGGGCACTGCGCGTCTTTTCTACTCGTTTGTTGAATGCGGCACTTACAGGGTGTGGTCTTATAGAGAGCTCTCTTGCAATTCAGTTTGGTTGTTTAGATACAAGATTGTTGCATTGTGCAATGGTGCAGGTTGTGTTGTTGCAAGGTTTAGAAAGAAGACCATAAATAGTGCCCCTTTTGTTTTTTATCTTAATTTTATGCAACTGAGGACTAAGGTAGGCCCACATCGAGTCAGCAACCCTGAGGTAGGACCTAATAGGACCTCCAAGTCCGTAAATTTTAGTCTAGTTTAACTTGGGCTGTAGGTTGAACTGGCCCTTCAAAGCTTGGCCGTTCAGGGCTCAGCTGGGATTCTGAACCCAATAAAATAAAATATAACAAGTGAAATGAAACGCTCTTCTTTTCTTAGGCTTTATTCAACTTAATTGAACAACATTCCTGTTAATATAAATAACAATAATATACTTATGGTACACAAAATATATATATAATCAATGACGCAAGTTATAATAATAATAATATAGATATAGTAAACATAGGGCATTTACAGTATATGAATTGTTTATACTACAGATTAGGATTAATTACGGTCAAAGAAAATATCATTACCTTGATATAATAAAGTATCTCACATCTCATCAGTTTAATTCAGACATCATCAGATTCATCAGTTTAATCGAATTGAATATAAAACAAATTATTTTACTTAGGTATAACATTCTAATAAAGTCATCATAAACCTGCAAAATAATATTACATTTTTCCCTTCTACTTAGGTTGAACAATATAGTTCTCCAAATAACTAGGCGGACACCGAGTACGCCCTGATCGCCGTATCTCAGTCATAGGGGACTGTATTTTGATTATCATCATCTACTGAAGTCTGAGGAGCGTTGACCGGTGAGGGATTGGAGGGAGCAATGGTGGGTGACGGATTTGAGGGCAGGATGGTAGGTGACGGGGGATGGTTGTTTAACACACCATCACCTTCGTTAGTATTTTCGTATTCTCGAGTTTCAGATTCCCCATCAGGGGCGAGGTGCTTAAGCGAGACAAGTAGTCTCTCGGCCTCCCGGGAGACGAACATGAGCATATTCGGGATTAGCCTCAATGAGTTCTACTTCTTCAACTGGAGGCTCATATTTAGATTGACGTGTATAATTTTTCAATAATACTTTACCCGTGGCGGTAAGCCACATAGGTATGGAATGGCCATTTGTAGATCGACGCTGATAATTAAATAATCTCTCATGAGGGGTGCAGTTTGTAGAAGTACATAAAAGAGATCGTATGCTGTGTAATACATTGGGCAAAATCGTTTCCCAACAGCCAACAGGGAGTTTTCTTGAAGCCAAAGCTAAATTTACTCCTTTCCATATAATTCCGTTTTATCTCTCAACTAAATCATTTCCCTGGGGATTATATAGGGTCGTTCTACTAGTGGCCACTCCGCGTGAGTTCAAAAACTGTTTAAGTGTATACGACATAAAGGAGGAACTCTATCGGAGTGCACATATGCGGGTGCACCAAAGATAGCAAAAAGTTGACTAAGACAATCAACTACAGTTTCATCGAGAAAGGAAACCTCGAAAATTAGTCTATTAT
Organism: Bathynomus jamesi; assembly: GCA_023014485.1. Lineage (NCBI taxonomy): Eukaryota > Metazoa > Arthropoda > Malacostraca > Isopoda > Cirolanidae > Bathynomus > Bathynomus jamesi. The sequence goes on from JAJOZX010000788.1 coordinate 469,699, forward strand.
CGTTAGCAGATAACCATTACGGGAATTGGAAGGCAAAGGACCTTTAAAGTCAATATTTAATCTTTCGAAAGGTTGTGTAGCTTTTATTAACTGACCTTGATTACTATTTAAATACTTCGGTTTACACTGGGCGCATACAGTGCATTTTGAAATAACGTTGTTTACATCTTCAATTGAATATGGGAGGTTCCGGCTTCTAACAAAGTGGCACATTCTAGTTACTCCGGGAAGGCACAAGGCAATGTGTAACTCTTCTAAATGATGTTTATTAATAGATGCTATAAATGCGCGAGAAAGCGTATCTGGAGCTATATTTTCTCTTCCGGGTCGATATACAGTGTCATAACTGAAACTTGATAATTCAAGTCTCCATCTCATGATTTTCTCGTTCTTAACTTTTCCTTTATGTTTAGTGTCAAACATAAACGCTACTGACCTTTGATCAGTTACTAGTTTAAAGTGTTTACCAAGCAGATAATGCCGCCATTTTCGGATAGACTCACCAATGGCGTATGCTTCTTTTTCTATAGAGGAATGATTCCTTTCAGAGGGCGACAGAGTACGGGCGAAAAAGGCGACTGGACGTCCAGCTTGACAAAGTTGAGCAGCTATTGCGTAACCAGACGCATCAGTCTCTACTACAAAAGGAATATTATTATCAATGGCAACAACAACAGAATTAGCAATATCACTTTTAAGATTTTCGAAAGCATTAATTACTTTAAGAGGGAGAGGCAGAGCCGTTTCCTGGCATAAGCAGACTAAGCGGCCGCTTAGGGCCCCGCTGCTACTAGGGGGCCCCTAGACAGGCTCCCAGTTCATAGCTCAGTGGGCAAGAATAGGAATATAGCTGAAGTTATTATTAATATTAGTGTTATTCTTCTTCTTCTTCTTCTTCTTATTATTATTATTATTATTATTATTATTACTATTATTATTATTATTGTCGTATTAATTAAAGTTTTTGTATGAGACAAATGTGATAAAACGGAGACAAACGAAACGTTTTGGTCGTTATGTGTAAATAACTATTGTGATATCTTATTTCTATATTATTTAACTTTATTCTTACTATATGCTTATACTTTCTTAAATGCTTAATTTTTCTAGTATTGTAAAACATTATTTCACTAATTTACTAATTATTAAGAGATTTTGTAACACTTTAAAACCTAGGATTATTTTCGTTATGTTTTCAAGTTTATTAATTCTTTTCTCATCTTTTTCAGATAATGTAAATTTTGTTGGTTAAAACCTAAATGGTCTGATTATTTGAATGTATTTGATTAACGTTACAATTATAACAATTATTATTATTATTATTATTATTATTATTATTATTATCATCATCATCCTTTCTCCTGGCACTTTGTCAGGAGAGTCTGTAACTCTCTTTTCTTGCATGTTAGTTTGCATGGTATGACTGTGAGTTAAGACTGTGTTTGCATGGTTTGTAAGCGTTCTTATTTTACTTCTTTTCATCTTTCACCCCTCTCCTATTTTCTCCGACTATTTTTCTGACTTGTCGGCAGTGGCCGGCGGATGATGATGGTGAGACTTTTTCCTCTTTTTCTGAATGAATGTGAACCCACGAATGATAGGTGTTGCTTCTTACTTAACCCCTTATTCTCTTCTCTTCTCTTAACCCCCTACTCTTTCCTTTCTCTCGGGCCAACCTTAGAGTGGATCTTAGGGTCTTTGTTAGCCTTAGCTTCTGTAGATCTGTAGATCATTATTATCATGATTATTATTACTGTATTTAGCAGATTAGTTGTGGTTAACTAGATGTGACTTTGTGCATCTTGGAAAATGAAACAACATTATCCATCAGGAGCTGAAAAACGGAAAAAGAAGAAAATAGAGGAGGAGAAGCTTCCCAGTAGCACAGGTGAGATGTGCCACTTGTATATTCTTGTGATTACAGTTCAGGCAACTAGGTTAGGTAGACCATCAAGCTAGGCAAGTGCTCAGGAATCGTATAGAGTAAGCTAGTCTCTGTAATATTTATAATATTTCGAAATGTGAAATTTAATGGATCACATCACCTCAAATTCTGTTCACACAGATCAATTATCAAACAAGATAAGAAAGAGTATTTTAGCAAAAATTAACAGAATATGTAATGTTATGTTCTTCTCAGGAGCACTACTGAAATATTTGGAAAAGCCATCCTCAGCAAAGCCTGATGAGCATCATGAGCCAACAGCAGGACCATCCTCTATGCAACCTCAAACACCAGTAGAAGTAGAGCCTGATGAACCAACAAGTGGCCCATCTTCTGTTCAGCTTCAAACACCACACACAGGCATTTCTACTGAACAACAAGAACCAAGATATGCTCCACCGCTTGATCCGTATGACTGGCCAGTGGCCAGTTGTCCTGTCAGATGCCTTGAAGACAGATCTGGTGTCTCGAGGACCATTTCAAATCAGTCCAGATTTCACATTCCCTAAAAGAGAGGACGGTAGAAGCGTTCATCACCATTACATGTACAGAACCTTAATTAATGGGGAAAAAATAAAGCGAAGCTGGCTGATGTACTCTAGAAGGAATGACGCTCTTTATTGCTTCTGCTGCAAGTTGTTTTCAAGGAAGTCGTACAAACTAATTACGGATGGACTTTCAGACTGGATAAACGTTGGTTCGCTTCTGAAAGGCCATGAAAATAGTTCAGAACATGCAGATAACATGGCAACATGGAAGGATCTGGAACTGCGGCTAAAAACTGGGAGGACCATTGACCAAACTGAAATGTCATTAATGGAGGTAGAGCGAAGACGGTGGCAAGATGTTCTCACACGTCTTGTAAGTATAATCCAATCACTGGCAGAGAGAAACTTTGCTTTCAGGTGGTCTTCCTCTACATTGTACAATCGAGACAATGGCAACTTCCTGAAGGAGGTTGCGCTGCTTGCCAAATTTGATCCAGTGATGAAACAACACATCAGCAGAGTCGAAAGTGGCCAATATAGTCATTCAAGTTACCTAGGAAACATCATTCAAAATGAGCTCATTGGGTTCATTAGTGGGAAGATCTTGGATGCCATTGTTGCAGATATAAAACAAGCTAAATATTACTAATTCATTTTAGACTGCACTCCAGACATAAGCCACCAAGAACAGATGTCGATTATTATCAGAATTGTTAAAATGGGTGAAGTACCAGAAATAAAAGAATACTTCTTGGGCTTTCTTGAGGCTTCAGAAAATACAGGCCTGGGTTTATCAGTTCTGATTCTGAAGAGACAAGATGAACTGAATATTCACTTTGATGACTGAAGAGGACAGTCATATGACAACGGAGCGAACATGAAAGGCAAGAACAAAGGTGTTCAGGCAAGGTTATTAGAGAAGAACTGTCGTGCACTCTATGTTCCATGTGGGGCTCACACTCTGAATCTTGTAGTGGCTGATGCAGCTAAAGCTTCCACAGATGCCATCAGCTTCTTTGGCAACGCACAAAAATTGTACAACCTTTTTGCAGCAGCTACACAGAGATGGACAATCCTAAAGAAGCAGGTGAACATAACACTCAAGTCTTGGAGTGAAACCAGGTGGGAGAGAGAGCCGGCTTAAGAGCATTGAGGCTGTGCGGTACCAGAGCCACAACATCAGAGAGGCCCTGTTAGAAGTCAGAAACAATGCCACAGATGCCATAGCCAGGACTGAAGCACAAGCACTTGCAGAGGAGGTAGGGTCTTATCGCTTTCAGATTTGCACAGTAGTATGGTATGACATTCTTGATGCAGTTAACCATGTGAGCAAACTTCTGCAGTCTCCTACAATGCAGTTTGATGTGGCAGTCAACCTCCTCACAAAAACAAAAGACTCACTCACCAGCTACAGAAACACAGGTTTTGTTGCAGCACAAGTCGTAGCTAGGGACATATGTGAGGAAATGAATGTGGAGGCTGTGCTGAAGGAGAAGAGGCTCAGATCCACAACAAAGCACTTTGCTTACGAAGCTCCTGACGAACCATTTACAGAAGCCTTAAAGTGGCTGGAAGTCAAATTTTTCAATGTGGTGGTGGATTGTGCCATCGGGTCAATAAATGAGAGATCCAAAACATTAGATGATGTGAGGGACATATTTGGGGTTCTCTTAAACTTCACCACAATGAACAAAGAAGACTTGTCCTGCAAGTGTGAAAAACTTTCTAAGATGCTGAGCTCTGGAGCTGACTCTGACATTGATGGAAGAGAACTGGCCTTCGAAATTAAGAACTTGCCGACTTTACCTTCACAGAACGTGACTGCATTGGAGCTTCTCTCCTTCATTCATCAGAAGCAACTGGAGGAACTATACCCCAATCTCTGGGTTGCACTAAGAATTGCCTGTACTCTACCTGTGACAGTAGCGTCAGCCGAGAGGAGCTTCTCTAAGATGAAGCTAATCAAGAACTACCTCAGATCATCAATGGGGCAGGATCGCCTCAGTGGCCTTGCCATCATAAGCATCAACCAGGACGTTGGCAGGGAGATTTTATATGATGATGTTATTGATGATTTCGCCCAGAAAAAATCTAGGAGGCAAAAATTTTGAAGATACAAACTGTTCTGTATAACTGTTAGCTATTACACGATTGTATCGTAGAGTTAGTAATTGTTTGGTAGTTGATAATTGCATTATTTTTTTATACATAGTTCTGTGTCATTTATTCTAAATAATGTATAAGCTAATTTTCAGAAATTTCATGAAGAGTATTTTTTCTGTTTGTCTTCTGAAAGTACATATTTGTTGTTTTGGACATAAATGTTTCATTAAAATTGTTTCATAATTGTTTTTTATTAACACAGCCATTTTTTGTATGTGTGTGCTGAGGTGATGTAGTAAGGCGTGAGATGGTGGATGGAGGGGTGGGGCCTCAAATGGGTATACTGCTTAGGGTCCCCTAATGGCTAGAAACGGCCCTGGGGAGAGGGTATATTTTATTTTCAACCAAAGGTCGTACTTTCTCGGAAAATTTTCCGATCCATTTAGAATAGTGGGCAAACATACCCATTACTCGGCGCATGTCTTTAGCATTATTAGGAAGAGGCATTTCGTGCAGTGGTTTTAACCTCTCAGGATCAGGCTTTAAAGAACTATTACTTATTCTATAACCTAGTAAATCTATAGATGACTTAGATGTAGAACTCTTATTTTCGTTAATTTGAAGATTATACTTTTTTACAACATTTAAAAATTTCGTCAAATTACCATCATGCTCCTTCTGATCGTGTCCACACATAATGATATCGTCCACATAAATGAAAGTATCCTTTAAACCCTCTACGAATTATGTCATCGATTACTCTCTGAAAACAGGCTACGCCGTTTGTTACACCAAACAGGATTCTATTGAAATGAAACAGCTGGCCACAGGCTTCGAAAGCAGTGTATGGCCTATCCTCCTCCTTGATAGGGATCAAATGATAGGAGCTCTTAAGATCTATTGTACTAAAGATACTATATTGTGCAATTTCGCCCACCATTTCATTTATATTAGGTAGAGGATAAGCGTCCAACTGCGTGTATCTATTTACTGTTTGAGAATAATCGATAACTTGGCGTTTTTTATGAGGTTTATTGGCTACCACTAAAACTTGTGCCCGCCAAGGACTTCGACTGGGTTCGATAATGCCTTCCTTAAGAAGGCGATCTACGTCGGACGAAATAAAACTCATATCTGCCTGACAATATCGGCGTGACTTAATAGCAATGGGTTTGCATTCAGGACTTAAATTATTAAATAAAGACGGAGGTTCCACCTCGGCTGCTGCAAGGTTACACACAGTTAAGGAAGGTTCTCTTCCCCCAAAAGGTATCTCAACTGATTCATGTCTAGACAAAAAAATCATGGCCAAGAATAACATTAGTACATAGATTAGGCAGAAGTGATAACATTTTTATAGGTACGATTCTTGAATGTCAAATCTACACAACAAAACCCATCAACTTTAGTTACATGAGAAGTATTAGCCATTGACACTTGACTTTTACAAGGATATACCTTCCATTTGTTTACTTTTACAATATTTATATCAATAAAATTTTCGGTACTACCTGTATCCACTAGCGCCTTCAAAGACAAACCATTAGCTAAAATAGTAAGAATTGCCTCTTTCAAAGAATGAGAAATAGAGCCTGATAGCAGGGCCGGCCTTAGGCCAATTGAACCTATTTGACCAAATTGGGCCCCGCGCTCACATGGGCCCCGCACTAAGGTTGCCACCTCCAGCTTTGAAAAATAAGGAATGCAGTCTTTGGAGCCACGGTTTAAGCAGTTGAAAAAACATGTTGATTTATTTGGCTTTTTGAGTAAATTCCAACAAATTCCGAAAGAGGAATTACAAAAACATGCTGCAGATTTGGAAATTGCGCTAACAGATGTCAAGCTCATTCAGGAAAACGAACTTGTCAACTCTGTAAAGTTAGCAGATTTAGATGGTCATATGCTGGTCGAGGAAATGGAAGCACTGAAGCCAATTCTTCCTTCTTCATACTTTGGAAAGCCTTTGAAAATCCTGGAATTCCTTGCTTTGAATGAGAGAGCTATTGGATTTCCAAATTTTTGTATTGCTCTACGCATATTTTTAACAATTCCAGTCACAGTGGCGTCAGGGGAAAGGAGCTTTTCCAAATTAAAATTGATCAAATCTTATCTAAGGTCAAACATGCTCCAAGATAGATTCAACAGTCTTTCAATATTATCCATAGAATGTGATGAAGCAAAAAACTTAAACTTCAACAAAATTTTGAAAGAGTTTGCAGAACAGAAAGCAAGAAAGATTTCTTTATAAGTATAGTTTTGTTTTAACACGTTTTATGTCAAAATATAAGCTAATAAATATAGATATTGTTTTATTTTTAATACAACGTAATAACATACATTCCTGATACCTAATTTTAAATAATCTTAAGTCCAGGAGGCCCCACCAAAATGGTCCAAATTGGGCCCCGCAATTGCTGAGGCCGGCCCTGCCTGATAGAGAATCTAAAGTATTAACAGAAGCAGAAACTTTTGAATTAGAGCGACAAACTCTGGCAAAATGACCTTTAATACCACATTTATGACATAAACTATCTCTTGCAGGACATTTAGCTCACGGATGCACATTACTCCCATAAAAGAAACATTTACGAGACCTTGCTGCAGCAGTAGAAGACTCCTCGCCAAGAGTTTCATTAGCACCTTGTTTAGCCTCATGTTTTTCTGTTGTAATTGTTTCAGTTTCACAACTAACTGAATTTAGAGGAGCATTAGCAGGGCCGGCCCCAGCTATGTGCGGCCTGTGCGGCTGCACAGGGCCCCTCCAAAATTCATTTGTTCTTCGTATTTTTAGTCGCTATAGCATCACCAAACTTATAAAAACGACACAAAACCACATAAAAGAATGTAAATAAGCAGCATAAATAAGCGTGTATTATTATATTTATATTTGTAGGCTACTTTTTGTCATTATATGTTCAGAACTGTCACTGTTAAAATTCTTTTCGTTTAATTTTTTTCGTCTCTTCATGTACGTAATGTAGCGTGTGCGCGGCGTATACGATATTATTATCAGTGTTTCTGTTCGGGTATCAATCTATTTTTTGTGACGGTATATTTTTTTGGTTATTATACGGCATATATCAATTATATCTAATATATCAACTCTCTATTACATCATCAGTTTATTGATCATAATATCGAGACATATAACAAATAAATCTGACCATCCGTTACCTCAGCGGCGCCTCATGTAGTATTGCCATAGAGACGTCATCCGAAAATTTAAAACCGTGATCTGTAGCCACCAGCCAGTTGCAAGCAACTGTTTTATGGAAAGGTATGTTTCTCTCTCAGGTTTGAGCATAGTGCTTTAGTTTTGATATATTTTCCTAAGTAGCTTTATTAATCAAATGCTATAATTGTATAAATGTATGCATGTCAAAGTAGAAAGTACTTTATGTCGGAGATGCATTCATAGTTTTGGATGTACAGTAATTATTTCAAGAACGGTGCAATAGAAGTTGCTCGTTTATAACAAATGAAATTAGTGTTATTTTTAATTATTAGAATAAGAACATAGAACGGAACAGCAAGTGCTTTGTTGTGTAAGGGTTGTGTAAGGAATGGAGCCCCCAACCATCTTGCACAGGGCCCCTCAGAAGCTAGGGCCGGCCCTGAGCATTAGAACGTGTATAAGTATCAGACTGAATCTGAGCCAACTCAAGGCTGCGAGCTTGATCAAAAGCGATCTGTAAACTGAGAGATTTGTTTCCAAGCAATCGTTGCCTAATGAAAGGAGTATTAAAACCGTTTATAAAAGCATCTCTTATATATTCATCTCTGTATTGATCTGCAGAGACCGATTGAAAGTTACAGTCTTTACTCAGATGTTTTAATGCATTCATGTAATGGTCCAAACTCTCTCCCATCTCCTGACGACGGGTGGCTAATAGGTGATGAGCAAACGTTTTATTTTTCAGTTTTATATAAAGTTCATTGAGCAACTTTATAGCATCTTCATAGGTAGTACAATCAACTATGTACTCATAGACTAAAGGAGATACATAGTTTACAAGCAAACTTAGCTTTCGAGTCTGAAGATCAGAAGGTAACGCGGCCAGAAAGTTCTGAAATGTCTTGAACCAGTGACTCCAGAGACGAGACGAACTTGAGGATGAGGGATCGGCATCAAGTCTTTCCGGTTTCAGAAACTTGTCCATATCCTCTGATCTTGAAATTAAGTTGATTAAATTGAAATGAAACGCTCTCCATTTTTAGAAATACATTTCTGCGATGTGGCAAAACTTGATTTAATGCGAATGCGTTGGCATGAAACTACCAGTTGACCAATCCATTACAAATTAGTGAATTAGCTTGATTACATTGTGGCTGTTGTCTTAGACAAGTTGTAGACCTAAATATCACTTATCGATATTGCGATATATAATTTTTCCTCTTTCACAATGCCGAAGATTGTTGAGAAAAACTGGATGAAAGAATTTAATGGTAAGTTGTTTTGCCTTTATTTTGTTTTGGTTGTTGTTGTATAATTAATAATTTAAAATATAGTTCCCACAAAATCATATCTATGGAAAAACTATATACTCGTATGCTTACAACATGGTATTGTATGTGGTACCTTTACTTCTTAATCAAATATAAATTATTAATTAATTGAATTAAATATCTACAAAATTGCCTCGGGATTGGCGACATAGCCTATTGGGAATGAAAATAATTGCCATACATACATAGAACCCCATATGTAGGCATTAGGCCTGCATGACAACAAGGAAAAACAAATTTATTATTTCGTACTCAAAATTTTTCATTGCTGGCTCGTGAAAATTACTTCGAGAGAAGAGTCAACGAACTTTGCAAATTCAGCAAATAATAAAATACGAAGCTATATATTATATTAGCGGCTCGCTCGGAGTTTGCTTATGTTACAGCGATGCTTTAAGCAAGGAAGATGTTCTTTATCTTCCTATAAGTTCTGAGTGAAATCCTCATAATAACTATAAAAAGGATAGGCCTATTCTTTCAGGTATTTAAGTGTAGTGAATGCCTATAGCAAATAAACCGAAAGAGATCGTCGCGCCCTACGAACAAAAGCGAGGCCCAACGAAAAAATAAGGTAAGGCAATTCCTTTCTTTACCATTAGGCAGCGCTAAAATACCGAGAGCAAATAAATTTAACATTAACCACTAAAAATAATACATAAAGAGGTCCTTTGAAGATCTACACACACATAACTCTAACGAAAAAACTTAGGGTTTTTGTCATTAACTCTCTATAGAATAACTACATGATAATTTCCAATCGGCGAAAGTTAAAGCCAATTTCAACCATAAGCCTATATAATTTTTCATATGGTGGCCTGTCCATGGGGAACCAATCCCTTTACCTTTACACTAACACAAACTTTACCTTTACACTAACCGTAAACAAAGCCTTGTTCATTTAACAGGCTTAATTCATTTTAGGTCCTATAAAAATAGGCCAATTTCAACCTAAGCCTATTTAGTAGGCCCGCTTCACCTTAATCCTATTTACTAGGTCCTACTCTTTAAACTCAAAACAAAGCCTTGTCCATTTAACAGGCTTAATTCAATTTAGGTACTATAAAAATAGGCTAAATTTCAACATAAGCCTATTTAGTAGACCCACTTTACCTTAACTAATAGGTCTAACATAATCGTACACTAAAGGCTTACTTCAAACACTACAATTTGTAATTTAAATATACAAGAAGCCTACCTCACAAAGTCGGCCCTACTCTTTACACTCAAGGCCTATCCTAACTAAAAACACTAAATTTTTAATTCAACCTGTGGTGTACGTTATAAAATTTATTTAAGTAATTTAACTCACTCAAAAGACTCATTAACATCGCAAAATTAAACTCAGAACTTTAACATCGCAAAATTAAACTCAAAACTTTAATATCACACAGACCTAAAGCAATAGCACGAACTGAAACCTACACCCACCTAACACCTATTCGAAGTCCTATTTGACATATAGGCGCAACCTCTTCTAAGTCCTATTTGACACATAGGCGCAACCTATTCTAAGCCCTATTTGACACAGAGGCGCAACCGGAAGCGTATTCCATGCAGAGACGGATAAGACTTCTGCACAGAGGCACCAACTGTGCAAGGGCGAAGAAACTGTGTAGGCAGTACACTGCACCTAGCCTCTTAGAATATGTTTTGGAGAGAGAGAGAGAGTATATGCGATCTTTACAGGAAAGATCTCGAGAAAGGCGGCGCCGGGAATGTTAAGAGAAGAGGAAAGACTGAGGTGTATATTGTTGAAGACAAGGCTATCTGGCTATAGTCGTGTTAAAGAATATGACGAGTAGACAGGAGGAGGAACCGAGTTTTGGTCCAATGAAAGTCGCAAGGTATTCTCTGACCCAATCAGAGATAACAGAAAGCTCAGAAATCAGGTGTTCCATAGTCGTCCTACACGAGTCATAGTGCGACTGTTGAGAAGGAAGCTCTGGGAAGCGGATGGAAACGTTAAATGTGGGATCATTGTCATAGGAGTGAATAGGAGAGGAAGGACGAATTAAAGATCATTAATAAATAAAAGGAAAAGCTAGGTTGACAGAGCAGAGTCCCTGAGGAACGCCTCTGTCGATAGCTTTAGGAGAAGAACAGAGGCCATCTACAACCGCAGCCAGTGATGGGCAGTATCTAGATACATGTATCGCCGATACGTATCGATCGATACTTTTGTATCGGTATCAGTATCGCTTTAGCTACTTGACAAAAGTATCGATTTATCGGTATCGCTTAGGTCAATTTTCTTAAATGTATCGGGAAAAATCGATACTTCGATACATTGATACATTAATAAGAATTTGTAAATATTTAAATAGATGTTATAATATGACACTACTGAGTTATATTTATGAATATACATAAATAATAATATTATTAAATATTTATTTAATGACAGTACTACTCTACTGGTCACGTCACACGGTACGGCGCAACGTTTAAACACGTTTGTACTTGTGTTATTGAGATTAATTAACCATAATATAGAAACGCTCATAATATAGAAACGCTCATATAATGAGCTTCATTTTCTCCAGGAATACCTAACCGTACTACAACCCATTGCAACAGCACTTGATAGGTTGCAGTCCGACAAATAATGTTTTTACGGTTGCCTGCTTCCGACATTGTTAGCTGTAGAGAAGAAGCTAGAGCGTTTGAATTCGAAGGCATTGCGTCATTGTCAGCCACTTCTCAATGCAGTCACAGTAGGGTTCACTAAGCGGTTTTAAAAGTTTCTGTGCCTTGATGCATTGCATGAGTGTAAAGCAGCAATACTGGCATCGTCTTCAAATCCTCTGTTCAAGTTAAAGTGGATGACAATAAAAGGCAAATTTAATACTAACATTGTCAAAAAGAGGGTTCAAGAAATGTTGGTTAATGCTGTTAAGAGCCTCAGCGAGCAGACCCCCCAGCAACAACTAAGTGATGCTGCATCTGACGGAAGTGCAGATGATTTCTTCTGTTATGAGTCTGCTTCCACTAGTGTCTCTGCAACCCAAGATTCCACTGAGATGGAAGTTTTACAGTATCTGGGTGACGGAAGTCATTCTCTCCAATCTCTGAGGCAGTACCCAGGAATTCTACGGGTCTTCCTGAAGTATAACACACCACTACCATCCTCTGCTCCTGTAGAACGGTTCTAGTTTGGCTGGTCACATTCACGCTCCAAAAAGGAATAGACTGTCTGACCAGATGTTTAGCCAGCTGGTATTTTTGAAGGGTAATAGTAATTACTTTTAATTGTTAGTGTAATATTTTCAGTCATTCATGTATCCTACAAAATTAAAACATGCTTTCATTAAATAAAGCAATTGTTTTTATTTACATCTATAAAACCCATTAAAATGTCGTTGATTTTACTTACAGTGCGTACAAATTACTAGTATAAACAATAATATCTAATACCTACATATTAAATGAATAATTATAAAAATGTACCGGCGATACATGTATCGGCGATGCATGTATCGGTATCGCTTAAGACATCTAGAAAGTATCGGCGTATCGGTATCGCCTAAGACGTTCTTCATGTATCGATGTATCGGTATCGCTTTAGCGATTTTCATGTATCGATGCCCATCACTGACCGCAGCTATAGAGGGAGAATTAGAGGTGAAGACACAGGTAGAAGAATAAAATCCGAAGGGTGGCAGTTTGGATATTTAAAATTTGTAACACACTCTATCAAAAGTTTTCGATATGTCTAGCGCAATAGCAAGAGTTTCACCGAAATCCTGAAAGGAGGAAGACCATAAGTCAGAGTGATATGCAAGAAGATCGTCGGTAGAAGTACCGTTGGGTCCCCATGTTGACGATCTGAAAGAAGATTGTGAGAAGAGAGGTGCTTAAGATTCTTCATATTAAGGTTAGATTAAAAAATATTAGAAAGGCAAGAAATCAAAACAGTTTGACTGAAGGGATTAGAGCGGCTATTCTTCCTTGGGACAGGTTGAATAAAAGCAAGATGAGAGGCAAAAACGTGAGTTTGCCTAGTCAGGATGTTAGCACTGAAGCACAAGAACAATAGGTGGAACACCATCAGGACCATACACCCTCCTAGATCTGATTCCAGATAGGCTAAAAAGAACATTTTTCGAAACGATTCTAATTTCAGACATAATAAAGTCAGAAGGTGGAGGAGATGGAGGAACAGTACCGGAATCGTCCATGGCTGAGGTGGAGGCGAAAGTTTGAGCGAAGAGTTTAGCGTTGTCAGAAGAAGATCCGGCAGCTGAGCCGTCGGGGTAGAAGAGAGGGAAAGAAGAGGTGGTAAAGCTGTTGAAGAGGTTCTTACTTAGATGCCTGAAAGAGTGCGACAAATTATAACGAGCAGTTCTAGGTCATTCAGGAAAGCCAAAGGTGTTGGTGAACATTGAACTCTCCTAAAATGAAGATTTCAGCAATGGAGAGCGGAATAGAATGTATTCCACTTTGGAAGTGAGGTAATTAAAGAATTTTAGATAGGGAGTAGAATTAGGAGAAAGGGAAACAGTGCAGTTGTATTTATTTTGAGATTGGATTGTAAGCCGTAGCCTGAGGGCATAGAATTCAGAGGTTCGGGAATACGAGAACAAGTTAGGTCATTGTGTAAATATACGCAGCATCCATCTTTGGAGTGAATCTGAGTGTAGAGAAAGTAAAAGGGTGCAGAAAGGATGTTGCTGACTGTCATCGCAGGAACCTGAGCTTCAGTGAGGGATGAGACTTAGAGGAGGAGAGGCGGTGTTCAGCAGATTGAAAATTTGAGAAAGACCACGAATGTTGCATAAGTTTATGAATCAGGCTGAGGAACAAGAACATCTCGAATGGGTGGTAGCAGATCCAGCCCCGCTATCCAGCGTCTGCATTACTTGTATCAGTAACCGGGGTCCAAAAGTGGGTCATTAAGGGCCCCCTCCTAAGAGGACTCCGATGCTCTTGAATTTACGACCTTTTTTAAATTTGAAAAGATTATGTAGTGTGTAACACTACAGTATATGTAGTGAGTAGTACATATATAGGATGAGACGTGTGTATGTGTTTGAGATCATGCTGGACTGGTCACAGGGTAGATGAGCCACGGAAAAGATCAGTTAAGGTGGACAGCGGCAGTAGAAATGGATGTTCCAGCACTCCCCATCTTCTGTCTAACAGAATCGAAAATGCCTGTGTCAAACACTATACATCTGAACCAAGTGCGGTCGGTCTTAAAACGGTCAGAGGAATAGGAATGTGGAAGGTGGATTCTGCGATATAGAGCTGTATAGTAGATTGTTCAATTTAAAAGGTCTTTGATAAATTAATGGTAAGAGGGGCGACAGTACAATTTCTCTGAGAAATATTGTAGTAGTAACACAGTGGCCCACAGGATTGTGATAGTGACCAGGTTTGAGCATCGGTTTTGAGCTTTATCAGGAGAAAAGACGGTAAATGAAATTATCTGAATGACAAATAGAAATAAAACTGATGGAGAACTGGTTGTTAGAACAGAAAGAATACTGACTTTTGTGAACAGGGGGACATGTTATAAAGGAATGGTAGCCCTCGATTTACGCCGGGGTTAGGTTCTTGGGGGGACAGGCGCAAATGGAATCGGCGCAAATGGAACCCTTTATATAATGGAGTCAATGGGAAATCACAGGGTTAGGTTCCGGGCACCAAAAATTTTACCTAACCTTTTCAATACTGGAGTATTTAAAGCTCAGAAATAAACTTTTTTAATTAAAAAGTGATTTATTTTTAACCTACATAAATATAATAAATCAAAAATAAATTAATACATAAAACAATTAAATTTTGTACACTTACCTTCACATGTTTGGAGCCCACACGTGGTCTTATAAGCACCACTGTCAGGCCCCTGCATTGATGTTTTTTGACAGTGGCGTAATGCAGAAGTTTTAGTTGGCTTTTGAAGGTCCTGGTTGAGGATCTTCTGTTGAAGGCCCTGGTTGAGAAGGTTGCCTTTTTTTGAAGAAAGAATCAAGTGTTGATTGCCTGGATTCCTTCCTCCTTTCTTTAACAATTTCAAAATAAGGGCTCAGGCTTGATATGACACTCCTTTTAACTGTGGCACTCCTCTCCCAGTCGTGATCAATGTCACAGAGCTCATTAGTGAGGGACTCTACACTTGCAAGAATCCGTTGTAGATCACTGGTCTTCATAATTTTTAGAGGAGGGTCTTCTTCTTTCTTTTCCTCCTGCTGTTGGCTAAGTTCTGCAGCTAACTCTTCAAGGTCTTCATTTGAAAGAGTCTCTGCATGACTTTCCAAGAGCTCAGTTACATCTTCAACTATAACTTCTTCTAACCCTGCCTCTTGTGCCAGCCTGCTGATGTCTTCTACAACATTCTGTTGTGGCTCGAATCCTCTGAAGTCATGCATGAAATCTGGGAGAAGTTTACGCCACACTCCATTTAGACAATTGACAGTCACTTCTTGCCAGGCTGTGTTAATGTGATTGATGCCCTTTAAGACATCAAACGACCGCCAATATTCTTTGATGGTAATGTTGGACATTCTAAAGCTTTTACCATTTCTCTAAATGTTTGCCGTAGGCAATAAGCTTTAAAGGTGGCTATTACTCCCTGGTCCATGGGTTGCAAAACTGATGTTGTATTAGGGGGCATGTAGACAACATTAACTTTAAGAGGCGTTCTGACTTCATCCAGATTTGTAGGATGTCCAGGGGTATTGTCCAAAAGAAGAATAGCCTTGGTTGGTAAATGTTTGTCATTGCAGAATTTTAGAACAGTAGGGCAAAAATAGTTGGTGTACCAATCCAAGAAGACTTATTGTGTCACCCAAGCCTTCTTGTTTGTTTAAGCCTTTCATAGCACGTGGTGTTTCAGAGTGGTACACCAACATTGGCTTCAATTTTAAAATGCCTGACACATTTGCTCCCAACAAAAGTGTCAGCCTGTCTTTTGCTGCTTTAAACCCAGGAGCCGACTTTTCTTTATGGGCAATGAAGGTTCTTGAGGGCAACTTTTTCCAATAAAGGCCCGTTTCATCAGCATTGAAGATGAGATCTGGAGGATATTCACCCTCCTCTACTATGGCCTGAAACTCTGCAGGGAATGCGGCAGCCGCCTTAGCATCTGCACTTGACTTGCTGCCTCGCCGGTAATTTTCACACTTCTGCATTTGGTTCTTGCTTTAAATCTCATGAACCAGCCCTTGCTAGCCAAAAATGTTTCATTGCACTGACCTCCTTTCTTCTTTAAGTCTTCAAAAACTGACTTAGCCTTTTCAGTTATTACAGTTTGGGTGAAGGGAATGTTTTTTTGGTTCAAATCATCGACCCAGTGTCAGCAATTGCTCCATTTTTTCTAAAAGCTTACTTCTGCTGTAACTAACTTGTGTAGCACTTACTCTGGTAGCACTTTGCATCGATTGTTTTATTTTATCAGCATTCTTCATAATTGTAGTAATAGTCGATGGAGGCATATTCATAGCCCTACACACATTAGGGCGGCTTTCACCAGCTTCCATCCTCCGAATAACCTCCATCTTATCTTCCAATGTGATAGATCGACGTGCCTTTTTCACGCTTTCACTTGCACTAGGATTCATTGAACTTCTTTTACCAGACATGGCGTCTCTTTATTTTATTAAATTAAAAACTTTATTAATTATGTAACACAATCGATATTATTAACACTGTCAAATAGTGGATTGGCAAAAACTACACACGGCTATCATTATTATTAATTATTATTTGATTTATTAATAGCACAATTAATAAAAAATGTTAGCGTAATAAATTTCCAACACGTGTAAATGGCGTAAACAACAACCAACTGAATGCTTCACCGCATGGACCTTCACCACCCGCATCCACGAGTGGCTACTTTGAGGGTGGAAAGCTTTCTCGTCTCTGATTGGCTATGATACGGACGCGCTAGTCGCTGATTGGCTAAGATTGTGGGTGGGTGAATTTCTCATCTGTGATTGGCTCAGATAGAGCGACCATCCATCCAGTGTCCTTGATCACGTGTACAGATCACGTGAACAGTGCATGATACATATACGATACCGATAAATTTTGTTAAAATAAAAGAAATAAAAGTTTTTTAATATATAATAAATAATGTACAATACACTACTGTATAATAAAATATATAATACAGTACCGTAATAATAAGAAATTATAAATACAGTACAGTACTAGCTGTACAGCACTTATACAGTATATATATATATATACGCACTAAAATCACAAAATAACACGTGACCTTATTAATCAGCAAACAACCACAGGGAAAAGGAAACACAAAGTCCGAGCGCTTTCGTGATATATTCACATTATCAAGGAGGAACAGAAAATAGACGGAGATTACAAAGTAAATGAGTTAAATAGACAAGCAAAAAATTCACAATCGGCACCTCAAATTAAAGGCCTTAAAGCCCTCTAAAGATTTTTTCAATTGATAACATAATCTGTAGGCTGCTAAATTACAAATTTAAAAGAAGTATACTGTATAGATGAAATTAGACAAAAAACCAATACAGAGAACAAAAATTATTATAATGGTTATTAACACTAATATTTAATTAAAGCACGCAATTAATGTTAATAACCATTATAATAATTTTTGCTCTCTGTATTGGTTTTTTGTCTAATTTCATCTATACAGTATACTTCTTTTAAATTTGTAATTTAGCAGCCTACAGATTATGTTATCAATTGAAAAAATCTTTAGAGGGCTTTAAGGCCTTTAATTTGAGGTGCCGATTGTGAATTTTTTGCTTGTCTATTTAACTCATTTACTTTGTAATCTCCGTCTATTTTCTGTTCCTCCTTGATAATGTGAATATATCACGAAAGCGCTCGGACTTTGTGTTTCCTTTTCCCTGTGGTTGTTTGCTGATATATATATAATATATATATATATATATTGTATATACAGTTTATATATACAGTTTATACAGGGTGTCCCAAAAAAACTATACCGTATACTCTTTATAGCATCATATATTTTATAATTTAAAAAAAACCAAACAATATATTGTTATAGCAATTGCCAATGAAAAATGAAAGGTAAATTAGTAATCTAAGTAATCAAAATGTTATAGCGAGTTGTTTGCATATAAAATTTAATTAACTACGCCAAGTGCTCAAAATGTTCTCCGGCGGCATGAATGCACTTTTGAATGCGTCGACTAACTGATTCGCAGACATGGACTAATGTGGATGCTGTGATGGTCTCGCACCTTTCCCTAATTGCATCCTTAAGGTGTTCGAGTGTTGCAGGTCTTGTACCATAAACTGCATCCTTCAGGTAGCCCCACAAGTAAAAATCAAGTGGAGTCAAGTCCGGTGAACGTGGAGGATACTCAACGCTTCCTCTTCGTCCTATCCAACGGTTAGGCAACGTTTCATCGAGGTACCTTCTGACATCACAATGATAATGAGGCGGGGCTCCATCTTGTTGAAAGTAAAAGTCGTCGTTTCCAAACAACTTCCGAACTGCAGGTATAATTTCTGTCCGCAGCATGTCGAGATATGCGGCACCGGTAACTGTCCCATTAAAGAAAAATGGTCCAACCAAACCCCTGGATGATAAACCACACCATGTTGTTAATCCTGGTAAATTAAGATGGTTATCCACATAAACGTGTGGATTATCAAGTGACCAGTACCTGCAGTTGTGTCGATTTACTGTGCCATTCAGCTTGTAGGTAGCTTCATCAGACCACAAGATTTTGTTGTATTGAAAGTGCATTCATGCCGCCGGAGAACATTTTGAGCACTTGGCGTAGTTAATTAAATTTTATATGCAAACAACTCGCTATAACATTTTGATCACTTAGATTACTAATTTACCTTTCATTGGCAATTGCTATAACAATATATTTTTTTTTTTTTTTAAATTATAAAATATATGATGCTATAAAGAGTATATAGGTTTTGTGGGACACCCTGTATATACAGTAATTACATATTTTTACCATTTTTGACGATTTAAAATTTTTAATTTATAAAAAAGTTGCAAAAATAAATATTCATGGCCTTGTGCAAATCGGACCAGCGCAAAACGAGGGCTACCTTATATATATATTATATATATATATATATATATATATTAGTGGTGGACCGGATGTCAGTTCTTCAACATCTGCGGATCTTTAATTTCAATATCCGCGGATGCGGATATTTAGTTAATCTATCAATATAATATAGAATTATGAATATATGACAATTTTTCAAATTTCGTGATATTACTATTATGGCAGGCAATGCATAAGAATTAAAATTAATATTAGTGTTTTCATTGTGGTAAAAATAATAACTTTCTCAAGAGTTTCAGCCAGAGAAAATTCAATGAAACATGTTGCATTCAATTTTTTGTGTTTCCAGGTATTTATATTTTGAGGTTTATATATTTGTTTGTTCATTAATAATTAATACTTTACATGAAATGTGCATGACTGGGACTTATAAGCTACTTTGTAAGCTAATTTAATTGTAAATTGCATAATTTATTAGAGGTAATATCCGCATAACATCCGCAGTCAGAAGTGCGGATGCGGATTTTAAAAATGATGCGGATGCGGATATCCGGTCCACCACTAATATATATATATATATATATATATATATATATATATATATATATATATATATATTAGTGATGTAGGTCACATCCGCATCCGCGGAACATCCGCACATTTTCTCGCATCCGCATCCGCACCCGCATCCGCACTTTGGGCTGCGGATGTCGTGCGGATGTGGACCGTTGAGATAAAATGTCATTAATAAGCGGAAATTATCAAATTCTACTATATTAATAGAACTAGTTCATTGTGCGCAAAAGTGATGCAAGCGACAAGACGAGAGGCTGTTCTTGCATGAAGTTACTATCTTGCAACCTACTTAGATCCACGTTACAAAGCTAAGTTATTTTCACCTAGTACATTAGAACGAGTTAAATCATCACTTGGCAAAGCAGTTGAAGCGCTTCAATCTCTTGAATCTGTCGCTTCGCCACCCACCAAAAGAATAAAAGTTTCAGTGACAGAACCAACACCTTCAACAAGCAAATCTATCACAGAATCTGTCTCTCAGTTTCTTGAGTGAAGCAGCAATGACGAGACCTACGCGATGTCAAAAGATGTAGTAAAAATGATCGAGAGCTATCACCAAGAAAAACGCCTGGCTGCATGTGACAATCCTATTAGTTGGTGGAAAAATATGCAGAATATCTATCCATACTTGAGTAAACTTGCAAGGAAACATTTAGCCTGTCCTCCAACAAACGTACCAAGCGAGAGATTATTTAGCAGTGCTGGATTAATATATGATGAAAAGAGAAACAGACTGGCAGCAGAAAAGGCAGAAAAATTAATGTTCCTTAAGCATAACCTTCCTATAATTAAGTTTGAACATTAAACGATGAACATCTTAGTTTACTTTATTTTAATTACTCATTTATAAATATGCCTAATAAAACTTTAAACTTAATATAAATAGTTATCAAGCTAATTAAAGATCTCTTTCTATAAGGGTGGAGGTTGGGGAAAGAGGTCGGTGGGGTGCATTTGAGTTGGGTTCACGTCCCGCATCCTGGTAACACAATTATGGTTTCTAATTGTGGCTGAAACTCAACAAAATATAACGAATTTATTTGCAGACGAATTCACTAATTGATTTCTATATTAGTTAGATGCTTGATATTATTTTATATGTTCAGAGAAAAGTACAGCAATTATTGTACAATTAATCAATTATACTACATTATAGCTACAGCTCTCTCTATATAATAACTTATTATATACGTTAAACACAACAAATCTCGAATATATCCTAAAAAATAACGAAAATGTAGACATCCGCATCCGCATCCGCGGATGTTGAAATCAGACATCCTCATCCGCATCCGCATCCGCGGATGTGAAGAAAATGACATCCGCTACATCACTAATATATATATATATTACTAAAGTAAAGCATACTTACATTTCCCCGATGTTGGATAGTCGATGACTTGGAGCCGGAGCTGAATGAGGCTGTACAAACGTGTCAGGTAAATTTTGAACGACGTCCATATTCTGAATGGTTGTGGTCCCCCAACGTTTCCTATAAATGTTGTATAAAGGAACAATATAGTACTGCGTGACATGGAAAACTACATCATGCGGAATAGTAATATAATTAACACAGAATATTCTTTGTTGGGGATTATTCATTTTATATTTTCATTTTTATCTTTTAAGCACCAGTGACGAAAATTAAAACTGCTCTAAACGTTTGCCCAAATTATTCAACATGTGTCTTCTCTTATATCCGAAATATATATATATATATATATATATATTATATATATATTCGCCGGTCTGTTTATCTGTCCTTTATGCAAGCGCAAACCGTTTGACCTAGAGCTACCAAATTTGGCACGAGAACCTCTTATGGGATGAAGCATGTTAATAAATTAAATAATTAAAATTACTGGGCCCGGAGGCCCCAGCACCGCGATTAAACTACAGAAAAGAACGCAGCCTTGAAAATTTTGAGCTTCACATTGTGTCAAGATTTCTGAATCTTAACATTTTCATGACTAATTTTCATGACTACAGAAAAGAACACAGTCATGAAAATCTTGAGCTTCACATATAAATCTTGAGCTTCACATATAATTATTTTTTAGGACGAACCGTTTAACTTAGAGCTACAAAATTTGGCACGGGAACCTCTTATGGGATGAAGCATGTCAACACAGAGTCGGTCAGCCTGTATGTTTGTCTGTTTGTGCGAATAGTTACAGGAAGTTAATGTGGCAATGTTTATTTGCAGTTTTTGAAAATCCCAACAATTTTACCATGCCACCAAAGAAACGGGCAAGTAAGCCCGGAAGCAGGAAAGCTCACAAGAAAGACAATCACGCCTTGAAGTTGACCGTGAACGACATGCAACAGCCAGAGCGAGAGAGAACCTCCAAGAAAGACAATCACGTCTTGAAGCTGTCCAAGAAAGTGTAGCAGCTACCAGAGCAAGAGCAACACCCCAAGAAAGACAATGACGCCTTGAAGCTGACCGTGAACGACATTCAACAACAATGTGAAATTTATCCCGGTCAACGCCGGGTACCTCAGCTAGCATATATATATATATTATATATATATATATATATATATACGGGTGGGCGGAAAGTAGCTCCCTATTTTGGATTGGTAAAAAAATACGTATATTATCCATTTATTTCAGAAGAAATAATATGAAAAGGTAGGCATACATGGTAGGTTTTCTCCAAAATTCAATGTGGGCTCCAACTCTTTCCACCAGCTTCTGGAGCCGCCCAGGAATGGCGTCCACTGACTTTAGCAGGAACTCCGGCGGGATGGAGGACATGACTTCCCGAATTCGGTCCTCCAGTTCTTCCAATGTCCTCGGTTTGGTGCGGTAGACTTCTTCCTTTACCCACCCCCAAAGAAAGAAGTCGCACGGTGTCAAGTCGGGGCTCCTGGCTGGCCATTGATGTGGACCACGACGACCCATCCAACGCCCAGGGAAGTGGGCATCCAGCCACTCACGGACAACAAGAGCGAAGTGCGGAGGGGCGCCATCTTGCATAAATATCAGATCGTCGATGTTCTCCCATGTGCTGACAACCGGCCAGACCTCGTTTCGCAACATAGCAAGATACCGCTCAGCATTCATGGTGTTGCGCAGAAGGAACGGGCCCACAACCTGATCTGAGGTCATACCACACCACACCGTTACACTGAACCGATTCTGCCGTTTTTCAGCGGTAACCATGGGATCCTCTCCTGCCCAGTAGTGGCAATTGTGGCGGTTGACAAAGCCTCCGACGTGGAACACCGCCTCGTCGCTCCAGAGGATGTTGCGGAAGAGATGGGGCCAGTCTTCATGCCAAGCCAGCATGATTTCCCCGAACTCCATGCGAATGTCGCAGTCCTCGTCCGAGAGAGATTGGCAGTAATGCGGCTTCCACGCACGCCAGTTCAGCTCCTTCTTCAGCACAGTTCGCACTGAGTAGCGGGAGAGTCCACTTTCCCGAGCTGCCTGGCGAGTTGACTTTCGTGGACTCCGTGCGAACATTTCCTGAACTGCCTGCACCGTCTCCTGGGCCCTGGATGTCGAAGGGCGACCACATCTTCGAACATCTGCCACAGACCCCGTGGTCATGAGCTTCAAGTGGAAGTTCTTGATTGTTTTCGGGTCCACTTGGGCACGTGGTCCGTGAATGGCCCGCCACCATCTTTGAACTCGAACGACAGAGTGCCAAACTTCGTACCGTGCCGCCAACTGGGCACGCTCCTGCAGTGTTAAACGCTCAGCCATGTTACCCTTCAATCTGAAATGAAAAAAAAAATGAACGTTACAATTGTACCACTTTAGAGAACACTTTAGAGAAAAAAAGATTACCGTTACAATTGTACCACTTTAGAGAACACACCATAACAATATAACAATACAATCACAATTTATACATAATTTATATGTAATTTAAATTAGGGAGCTACTTTCCGCCCACCCTGTATATATATATATATATATATATATATATATATTTTTTTTTAATTGGGGTTGTTTAACCTCCTTCGCAACATCTAAGGTCATATGACGGAGGGGACCTACAGCTTTACGTGGGACCTACAGCTTTACGTGGGATCCGACAGTCGGCACACAGGAGGCCTGCGAATAACTCCGCATACAACCTCAACAGTCGACTTTCCCAGTCTCGGCTCAACTGGGCGGTAATATCTTATTCCTGTATTCTGTATCTAGTGAAATTGTTTGAGAACTACTGTTAAATGGCTTTCATCGATAAAGACTTTCATAGTATATGTGCCGATATTAATCATTTCAATTCTGTATCCAAACAATTCAGTACTAAATCTAAACATTCGAAGCTTACCTAGGAACTATAACTACTTATTGGCCCTTTTGAAAACTTCTACGGTCAAATTTAGTGTTATAATTCTCACGGAAACTTGGTTAAATAGTAGTATTAAAAACCTATATAATATAGATAATTACGTTGCTTATCATACTGTAAGAGATGGTCAGATTGGGGGGGGTATCTCTGTGTATGTGCATCAAACTTACGACTCTAACGAAGTATTTTCTCTATGTAATAGTGACAATGAAAACCTGATTGTGAATATAAAAGACAAAAGTAATGTATATTCTGTCCATGCAATATATAGACTAGTGATGTAGCGGATGTCATTTTTTTCACATCCGCGGATGCGGATGCGGATGAGGATGTTTGATTTCAACATCCGCGGATGCGGATGCGGATGTCTACATTTTCGTTATTTTTTAGGATATATTCGAGATTTGTTGGGTTTAACGTATATAATAAGTTATTATATAGAGAGAGCTGTAGCTATAATGTAGTATAATTGATTAATTGTACAATAATTGCTGTACTTTTCCCTGAACATATAAAATAATAGCAAGCATCTAACTAATATAGAAATCAATTAGTGAATTCGTCTGCAAATAAATTCGTTATATTTTGTTGAGTTTCAGCCACAATTAGAAACCATAATTGTGTTACCCGACCTCTTTCCCCAACCTCCACCCTTATAGAAAGAGATCTTTAATTAGCTTGATAACTATTTATATTAAGTTTAAAGTTTTATTAGGCATATTTATAAATGAGTAATTAAAATAGAGTAAATTAAGATGTTCATCGTTTAATATTCAAACTTAATTATAGGAAGGTTATGCTTAAGGAACATTAATTTTTCTGCCTTTTCTGCTGCCAGTCTGTTTCTCTTTTCATCATATATTAATCCAGCACTGCTAAATAATCTCTCGCTTGGTACGTTTGTTGGACGACAGGCTAAATGTTTCCTTGCAAGTTTACTCAAGTATGGATAGATATTCTGCGTATTTTTCCACTAACTAATAGGATTGTCACATGCAGCCAGGCGTTTTTTGGTGATAGCTCTCGATCATTTTTACTACATCTTTTGACATCGCGTAGGTCTCGTCATTGCTGCTTGACTCAAGAAACTGAGAGACAGATTCTGTGATAGATTTGCTTGTTGAAGGTGTTGGTTCTGTCACTGAAACTTTTATTCTTTTGGTGGGTGCGAAACGACAGATTCAAGAGATTGAAGCTCTTCAACTGCTTTGCCAAGTGATGATTTAACTCGTTCTAATGAACTAGGTGAAAATAACTTAGCTTTGTAACGTGGATCTAAGTAGGTTGCAAGAGAGTAACTTCATACAAGAACAGCCTCTCGTCTTGTCGCTTGCATCACTTTTGCGCACAATGAACTAGTTCTATTAATATAGTAGAATTTGATAATTTCCGCTTATTAATGACGTTTTATCTCAACGGTCTACATCCGCACGACATCCGCAGTCCAAAGTGCGGATGCGGACGCGGATGCGGATGCGAGAAAATGTGCGGATGTTCCGCGGATGCGGATGCGGATGTGACATACATCACTAATATAGACCACCTAATACTAATATCAATAGCTTTTTAATTCACTTAGATAACATGTTATGTAACTTTCATAAATCGAATGCCATAGTTGCGGGAGACCAACATCAATTTGCAATCTGAAACAATCTCTCATAAATTTTTAAACTTAATGAATTCTTTCTATCTTAGTCATTCTATTACCAAACCCACTCGAGTCTGCAGTTATGGCAATCGAATAACAGAATCTACGATTGATAATATATTTGTAAATAGCAATGCCCTTGTAAACTCTGGAATTATAACCACTAACATCAGTGATCATTTTCCTACTTACGCTATTTTCAATAACATTGTTCAGGTTGCGGACAAAACAACTATTGATTGCAAAATATTCTCAGAGGTTAACAAAAGAAAATTTAGTGGGGCAGTAGAAAATACTCGACTTGACTGTGACGAACCTTCAAATGACCCAGATCATATGTTTCAGTTCTTCTATGACACCTTATTCCATATTTTTAATATTTGCTTTCCTTTAAGGAGAAAAACAGTTTCGCCCAAAAGGGTCGCAAATCCATGGATCACTCCAGGAATTATCACTTCAATAAAGAATAGAGATAAATTATTCAAATTGCAATTGCAGAGCAAAATTCCTAAAATACAATATACTCAATACAGAAACAAATTAACTAAAATAATCAAAATTGCAAAATATAACTATTATAACAATCAATTTTCCAAACATAAAGGAGACATGAAAAACACTTGGACAACCATAAACAATCTTCTCGGAAAACAAATTAAGAAAAATTCAATAGAGAAATTAAATGTTGATAATAAAGAAATCATTGATGATACTGCTATTGCAGACTCTTTAAATGCACATTTTACTTCAATAGCGGATAAGCTTCGCTCACAATTAATAAATAATTATCACTCACCTCTAGAATATATGCCACCCAGCCCACTAAATTCATTTTCTTTTGTTCCTGCTACCTCTACTGAGGTCCAGAATATTATTGGTAAATTAAAAAATACAAAAAATAACATTCATAACATTCCTGTACCTATATTGAAACTTGTTAAAGATAAGATATCTGTAACTTTGGCTAAAATTATCAATCACAGTATTTCCAAAGGAATATTCCCATCAATGCTAAAAACTGGTTGTATAACACCCCTTTTTAAAGGGGGTGATCCTACACTAGCAACAAATTACAGGCCGGTGTGTTCATTATCTGTGTTCAGCAAAGTTTTCGAAAAAATTGTAAAAAGTAGAATGCAGCGATATTTAGAATCTTACAATTTATTATCTCCAAATCAATATGGCTTCCGTAATAATAGAACAACGGAAATGGCTATTTTAAATCTTATGGAAAATGTAAATATAGCTAAGGAAAACAAAGAAATAATGATGTCAATATTTATGGATTTGAGTAAGGCGTTTGATGTAATAGACCATAATATTCTACTTAATAAATTGTATTGTTACGGCTTTAGAGGGGCAATCAGTGATTGGTTTAAAAGTTATTTGTCCGATAGATATAATTTTGTATCAGTAAATAAGGTTTGCTCCACTAAAGCGCTTGTCAAACATGGTGTGCCACAGGGCTCAGTGCTGGGTCCACTGTTATTTTTATTATATATAAATGACCTTCCACGTTCATCTGATATACTGAACTTCATAATGTTTGCAGATGATACAACTCTCTCCTTTTCTTGCAAAGATGTTAATACAGCTAAGAATATATTTCATTCAGAATTCATCAGTGTAATGAAATGGTTGACCACGAATAAACTCTTCCTAAATACCAGTAAAACAAATTTCATGATTTTTACTAATAAAAGAAATGTATATCTTGATGAACTCAATGTTAATGAAATCACCATAAAGGAGTGTACTGTAACAAAATTTCTTGGTGTAATGCTAGATAAGAATTTGCAATGGAGTGATCATGTAAATTATATCGCGAAAAAGATTTCAAGGAGCGTTGCTATAATGTTTAAACTTAGAAATGTAGTCCCTAAACAAGTTTTATTGACTCTTTATCATACTCTTGTTCTTCCTTATATAACATACTGCACCCTTGTTTGGGGAAACTCCGCTAACAACGCATTAAATGGTATCTTTGTCATCCAAAAACGAGCAATAAGGTTATTATCTGATGCTGATTTCCTTGATCACTCTAGTGCATTATTTAAAGAGCTAAACCTACTAAAGCTCAATGATATAACCAAACTGGCACATTTTATTTTTATTTACAAGTGTAAGAGCAAAATCATTAATTTGCAATGGGTAAATAGATATTTTGTAACTCATCAAGAAATCCACCCGTATCAGACCAGAAATAGATCAAAGATTGTTATACCTCAATTTAGATTGTCTTCATCTCAAAAACTACCCATTTCATTGGATTGAAACTATGGAATGACTTGCATGCCGATATAAAAAATATTGCGAATGTAAATTTGTTTAAAACCAAGTTAAAATCCCGATTAATAATGGGATACTAACAAAAATCTTGGATTAATGTCCACTAATAATGTTTTATATTGTCCATTAATATTGTTTAATATTGAAATACAGGCTTTAACTATTAATAATACTTATTTACTTATTTATTTATTTTATTATTATTAATTTATAACGGCTAGCTGCTTATTTTTAATGAGAGCCCAGTAAAGCCTAAAGCTTAAGGGCCAAATTAAAAATAAAAAAAATAAATAGTCGAGCTTCACAATTATTTATGTCATTGTAAAAATTGTAAGTTGTAAAAAGACTACTGTATTTATTTTATTATTAATAAAGGTTATTCTATTCTATTCAATCTGGGCGCAGAGGACGGTCTCCCATCCAACTACTACCCAACCCCAATGTCGCTTAACTTCGCTGATCTCCGGGAAGCGGTGTTACGACATCGACCGCGACGTAGCCGATGTATATATGTGTACCCTGGGTGGTCTAGTGGTTAAGGCACTGGGCTGCTGGTGGTGCGTGAATCAGATTCACCGTTAAACTGTAGGTCTAAGGTGGAGTGAAAAGCTTGGCCTTCGTCAGAATGAACAATTCGGGTGGGGGGAAGCTAATCAAAGGTTATTATATAAAAACTTGCACCATATATAAACATATACACTAAAACTTACATTGACTTGTTCTGGGGTCCTATTGCAAACTGTCTTTGCATTGCATACAATATTTCTTAGTGTTGTGCAGTAAACGTAATAACAAGTACCTGTAATAAGAGAAGAGCCCCATAAGATAAGCACCTGTACAACATAAGTCGAAATAGCGTAGCATTATGTATACGCAAAATATAGGATAATTGCCCTGAAGGGGCACCTCCCGCATGCCGCACATATATACATTTTAACTGCAAACAACACACAGTATAATTAATGTAAAGAACGACGCTTGTATAGAAGAACGTTCCGCACAAGATGAGGAGGAAGAACGAACAAATTTTTTCATTTGTTCGTTCTCCCTCCTCATCTTGCGCGGAATGTCTTCTATACAAGCGTCGTTCTTTACGTTAATTATACTGCGTGTTCTTTGCAGTTGAAAATGTATATATGTGCGGCATGCGAGAGGTGCCCCCCTCGGGGCATTGGTTTCTGCGCGTATGTAGGAGAATTACGACTTCTGATCGAGTGAGGCCCATGGTGTAATGGTTATCATATCTGACCGGCAATCGGAAGATCCCGGGTTCGATTCGCGGGTGGTTACCTAATTTTTTCATTTGTTCGTTCTCCCTCCTCATCTTGCGCGGAATGACTTCTATACAAGCGTCGTTCTTTACGTTGATATATATATATATATATATATATATATACGAATGCTTTTAGATTTGCAGTCATGTACCTTTGCAACGATAAAAATTAGGGGGTCTTCCTTCAATATAAAAATATGTATATCCAGCAACTTATATCCCAGACGTTTTGAAACGTATTATAATGTAATATAACGTTATGGAAATTTCACAATCCCTGCCCGTTTGTATAATTCCGGGAAGCTGCTGAAAATGTGGATTAGTAAAGTATTGTTAAGAAATTATATTAATCAGGGAAGCTAATTGCTTAAAAGTAATGTTTTAAATTTATAGAATGATCCAAAGCAAATATATTTAATTTATGCCCACCCTCTCACGAAACCAAAATTCCGTTTTCTGTATTGCAAATGTGTGTAGAAAACGACTTTTGCAACATTTAGTGTAACACTATTATAAAATGCATTATAAAAATGCTTCTGTTTTAAATTCACCGTATAATGGAATTTGTGTTATAATTGAAAGAATATTAATTAAGGTATTCGTCAAAAATAATGAATTAACTACAGTAGGTGGATGTTGAAACGGGATACTCCAGAATTATTACATAAAAGAGAAGGAACAGCGCATAGATCTCACAAGAAAACTCAGGATAAATAAAGATGGATATGTAATTCACGTTAATAGCATTCTTTCTTTTTAAGTTGTTTACAATTGTAATTAGCATAACAAAACGAAATAGGGTTATTATTCGTTTTTTGACCCAGTCACACCCAGCTATAACAGCAATATATATTGAATAACCAATCAAAACTGAATAAGAAAATATATATATTATCTTGTGCAAATTTGTATAAAATGTGTTTTTTTATTAAAATATATTTCCTATTTTTGGGTTTTTCATATATATATATATATATATATATATATATATATATATATATATATATATCGACTATTTGGTGAATATTTCTTATTTTTGGTGATTCTGGCTACTTCTGCGTAATTCAATTTGTCCTGTTTTACAAATAAATCATTGTTAACAATTTTTCGTCTGTTCAGTTCGGTTTTTTGTGACTAGAAGGTCTTTAGGTGCCGTAAAAAAAATCCTAAAAATAAACGTATGTCATTTCAGTTTAAGGGCAGGCGAAATTTAGCGGACTACCCATGCAAGGTTGGCACATGTTATTACATTATCATTTGTATGATTTGGGTCTCGGGGGTACGGGGGCTCCGCCCCCGTAAAGACCACGCATCACAAATTGATCGGTCCTAATGTTTTGCGGACAGTTCAGTACGTGACACCGGTTAGGTCAACTGTACGCCCTAGATGATTGGTTAGGTTAAGTCATGATAGTTTCGTTTAAATTCGTTAGTTTAAACGAAAATGGCGAGTGCAAACTTTTCTGGTTAATTTTGAGGTGTTTTGTACGAAACTGCCATCCGTTTCCTGTGCAAATGCATAGTTTTCAAGATGATGATATCTCGAAAACTACGCATTTGCACAGGAAACGGATGGCAGATTCGTGCAGAGCACCTCAAAATTGACCAGAAAAGTTTGCTCTCATTATAAAATGAGACTGGGTCAAAAAACGAATAATTACCCGAAATAGTTAACTGATGTAAATTGAAATAATTAATATTTATTTATGTAGCTGTTTTTCCCTTCCAGTTTGCAGAAAACCCTTACGTGATAGAAAAATGCACATCTTATTCGAAATCAGTGTAATTGATTTATATAAAATCAGTTATTAATGAGAAATCATCTCTTACAAATTTCTCATCCGCAGGCCTGTGTAATTTATTGTCAATAATTGGTAACAATAATAGTATTAACTATTTCTCGTTACAGATAAATCACTAGAAAAAATTACATACGTTTAAAATTGTTTATTATTAATTAGCCTGGAAAATCTGGCAAGATTGTGAACTGAGTTACCAATTATGATTAACGTACTTAAGAAAGAATTATGCAAATACTGTACATTGAATCAGTAATCTTATCAAATATATATATATATATATATATATATATATATATATATACACACGCATCATTCACTCAGTTCACGTGCTTAATTGTGAATTTCATCCCATATATATATATATACAGGGTGGGCCGTAAGTTTCCATACATAGGAAAAATAAACATTTTTTTATGGACAACCATTTTTATTTATATAATATGCTCTACATGGTTGCCATTGTTTTGAAAACACATTTCAATACGTGTTCCCCACTGTTGATGAACACGCATTAGCACAGTTGACGTTATGCTTGTAATGGCGTTGGTGATACGTTCCTTTAGATGATTTATGTCTCGTATCTTTTCCTGATACACCATGGCCTTCAAGTGCCCCCAAAGATAGAAATCAAGGGGGGTGAGATTTGGGGATCTGGGAGGCCACTCCACAGGACCACGCCGACCAATCCAAGCATCCGGAAACTGCTGATCCAAATACCGACGCACGTGAAGACCATAATGAGGTGGAGCTCCATCTTGCTGGAAGTAAACTGGGAAGTTACCTTCCTCGTTTAGCAGGGATGGGAAAATCTCTTCTTGCAACATGTTAAGATACCTTTCGGCATTAAGATTTCCACTGACAAAAATTGGTCCAATAATTCTGTCACCCCATATCCCGGCCCACACCATCACTTTACCGGCACCTTGCATCTTCGTCGGACTCAGCCAGTTAGGGTTAGCATTACT
Organism: Bathynomus jamesi; assembly: GCA_023014485.1. Classification (NCBI taxonomy): domain Eukaryota; kingdom Metazoa; phylum Arthropoda; class Malacostraca; order Isopoda; family Cirolanidae; genus Bathynomus; species Bathynomus jamesi. The sequence continues at coordinate 501,611 of JAJOZX010000788.1, forward strand.
CCAATAACGTATGTTTTGCCGATTAACCTCTCCATTGACGTAAAAATTTGCTTCAATTCGTTGCTCTTTCGTCAAACGCATATTCTTAGGGTATCTGAAACATAAAAACAAACGTTTAAATTTTCCTATGTATGGAAACTTACGGCCCACCCTGTATATATATATATAAAACGATAAACAAATAATAATGCTTAAGCTGGTAAATGAAGGTAAATAATAATAGGTATGTTGGTTAAACGCTTATATGTTAGTCTATCTGCATAATGTAGCTTAATAATATTTGTAATATGGACTATAGTTTCCCAATAAACCTTTTCATTTCATTTCGCTTCATTTCATATTAGTGTAGAATAAATGAATTTTAATTAGGAAAGACAAAAGTTACCCCCATAATTGAAAATAAAATGTTCTATTTTTATTTTATTTAATATTTTTATTTAACTTCATATAATACAAATATTAAACAAAGAAATTGTTTTTGATTTAAAACGTGTTTAACCTAAATTTATTTTTTGTAATGTTCGCATTTGTTAACATATGAAACTGGAACTACAGTCGAAGAGGTAATTATAATCATATGCTTCGAGGTCAACACATAATCTCGTTAGGTCTATTAACACGTTCGTTCCCGCGCCTATTTTTCCAATATTCCCCAGGGTCCCACTTATGTCTTTATAAATTCTCATTGGAGAAACTTTATAATTTTTTTTATATAATAATATGTCGAGGGGTATGTCCCTAAATGGGCCACTCGATTGTTGAAGACGACTAAGGACGATGAATACCGGGGGTGGTCCCCTTGGTTAGAGTCGGAATTGTATCCGAAGGATAATAGACAACGTCACTCTCGGGTTACCAGTGGATGCACTCGGCGCTCGCGCCTTGTCAAAAATGGGTGTGGATGTCACTGACCACTCTTACCTCAATTGGTTGTAAAGTTTCGGAAGATCACCTTTGAGTGCTTCCGTACGGAGGTTGTAACGAGTTTATGCGGTGAATGGAAACGACTAACTAAATTTAACAGAGTCTTTTATTAATTCACTTTGGGACAGAATTCTTTTTATAGTAAAAATAATATTTAATTAAATTAAATGAAATTAAATTAATTAAATTAAAATTAATTAATAATTTAACTTTAGTTACGTAAAAAAATGGCGATTATATATACAGCTCTTAAGGTGAGACTTAAGACAGATTAATCGGTAACAAGTTAACTAAAGCTTAATGAACAATTGATATATATTTGAAGTTAAGTTCCATTATCAAATGGAAACTAAATTGACCCGGAGGGGTAGTGCCACTGCAGGAATAATTACAGACTTTAAGTCACAGAGTTTACGTATTTGTGAAGATGGTTAGAAGGCAAAGAACCCCGTTTCCGACGCTCTCGGGGTTTTTATAACCTCGGGGTAGGCGGAGACGAGGTAAACTAAGGGTCACCCTCTTACGGGCGGAGCCTAACAGCAAGCGCCTATAATAGTTTTCTATATTCGAATTTAAGCGGAGGCGACGTTAATTGACTGCCTCGATTGGGAGATGGAACTTCGGGAGAGTTCCGGGGGCGAACCAATCATGATCGAAATAGGTTTCGCGGAATTTACATTTTTCTTTTGATAATAAAGCATAATTATAGGATCGAGAGGCGCCAGAGGGGCGGCATGAAAGGAGGGTCGAACCTATACAAAAGGGAACTGATTTGGAAGGAATTTATAGGGCGCAAATGAATTTCATATTCGAGATAACCACTTTGCGTGATTCTTTGGAAAAGAGAAATAGGGGTTAGGGAGAGCTGAAATTTGGTATGCGAGTAGGTCGAGCTAGGGGAAATCTGGTGGGCTATAGGTTGACACAATTATGCTTTATCTATGGGAATAGGTCAAGATTTTAGGAAAATTTAATAATAAAAAAATATAAAAACTGAGGTGTTTATAGACGCTTGCCTTGCATCACGTGATGCTGACAATAATAGAGACGCGGAGGGATCGAAGAATTCATGCGATGTGCATATTTTCATAAGCACCTCGCATCTAACAATTTAGATTGGGATTACTGGGATTTATGTGGATTAATGGGATTACTGGGATTTCTACGGATTACATGGGATTAATGGGATTTATTTGGATTACATGGGATTTCTCCGCGTATGAAAGAATGCACACACTGTGATGTCAGAACAAAGGAATTTTGGGTTCAAGGTTTAGAATGCAATTCGTCGGAGACGAACTTTTTTGTACCGTAAGGATTTACACTACGGGACACTACCTCCCCTTCTGCAGAAGTAACAATTAAACAAAAAAAATAATACGATTAACAGTTTTAAGCAGAAACAAAAACTAATATGTACATGCTAGCTAACTAATTAAAATTTGGATTTCTCGGTGTAGTGACAGCTAACTGGGGGCCGAAGATTGGGGCAGACCGTCCGGGGCTTCTTCCGAAGGTGAGGGCTCCGAAGTAGGGGCATTCCACTTCAGTCGTCGACACGGGCGGCAAGCAAGGAAGATGATTATAATTATTAGTATTAGTAAGACAGCGGCGGCGTTGACGTAGGTGAGGGGCTGAACGTGGGATAAGACATGAGACCGTTCTTGGAGGGTTTCGGTGATACGATCCAATTGCTGATCCCAAGGGGGATAGTTAAAGGAAGGTACAAGAGTTACAGAGGCAAGAGGAAGGTTGAAGAGAGGAATTGGTGGGAGGTGAGCCATAGGGTGTACAAGACGAGGCGTGTTGTTAAGGGAGCGTACTCTGGGGTTTGTGGATATAAAGCTAGAGGTAATAATAGAACAACCGGAGGGGATTCTACTAACTGGATCCAATTGTATCATACTACGGTTGTTCGGGCAATCCAGGGTTGCTTCACGTTTTTGGGGGATGGACAGGAGGAGGTCGGAACTTATTTGGAGTTGAACGGGGGTTGAAGGGTCGAATGCTCGGAACGTGCAATTTGCACGGGACGAATTTTGTAACAGCATTAGATAACAAGGTTTCTGAAAATGTATGGAAACAAAGGGTTGGAGTGGAGGGCAAATGAGGAATTTGGTTGACAAAGGTGTCCTACAGTGAGTAATGTCGCGGGTGGTAAACAGGGTGTACTGTTGGTAGGTTTTGGAAAGGAAAAAGTATGGGTGTTCTGTGTGTAAGATGAAACGGGTCACGTTTTCCCTCATAGAGTAAACTGTGGGAAAGGGGTGAAAAAGATAAGCGTTGTATATTTGAGCATCGAAGAAGGGTATAACAATAATGATAGAGAATGGAGAGCTACCAAGTAACGTCCAGGTGAGGTCGAGAAAATGATGGGCGTTGGATGAGTGTAATGGATAAATTGGGGTTAGAGCGAGTTCCTTACTAGCGTCCGTTATTAATGTATTTAGAGTCTTATAGGGAATTAGTGAATGGGGTGTTTGTTTTGACATGGCAGCATTAAGTGCGGCCATTACGATTTGATGTGTCTCGTGAACTTGATCGAGATACTTATCAATGACAGTAATTTGGAGGTTAATTAGGTGGACATATTCAATTTGATTATAATTTCGGCGCTGTAACATAATTAAGGAATCTAGCTCGTTTAGATGTGTCGTGAGATTGCGGAGAAGGTGAAAATTTCGTTTGGCTGCAAAGACAGTACGTTTTAACACATCGCCCTTAACGATATTGTCACTCGCTAGCAGTCGGATCTTGCGTTGCACGCTACGCACATCTGCTGAAATGGCGACGCCAAAAATGGTCTTCAGCAACTGCCCGCCGAGATCGAAGAAACCGCGTTTAGTACGGTTTGAGGGACTGTTGGGGCGATACTGCTGAATCCAAGGGAGGGCCAGCGTATCGTTAAGTTTGTATTGTGTGGCGTGTATGTTTTCCAGAGTGTGAGCATAGGTGGAGGAGAGTAGTTGTTTATATATGGTAAACGACTTAGTCGGAGTAGAGTATGGTGGGTGGATAGGTGCTTTAGCAATAGCGATTGCGTGGGAGAGTAATTTTCGTTGGCAGGCGTTGAGCGTACGGAAAATAAACGTATGGGGCTTGTAGGTCGAAAATCACATTCAGGTGGCCTTTTAAAAAATGGCCATCCGCTAAGGTTTCGACCACAGCGCCGGGGACGATGCGGTAGGTACTACTAGAAACAGGAAAAAGAATGAAGACAAAGGTAAGCACAGTGGACGAGGTTAACATTGCTGATAATTTCTTTTGGGTGGGTTAGCGGTTACTTCCGAGAAGTTCTCCAGGAAGGGAATTTGGGTCTCACCTTAGGTTTGACCGAAGGTCGGTCCGGGGGACGAAGGGGGTGAGGTGGATGGGTCGCCGAAGTAGTGGCTAGTGACTCGGGTATTCGCGCAGTCGGAACAGGCCGAGTCGATGGCAGCAGGGGTGTTTTCGGTGGTAGGGAGGGGCTTTGTGTAGGTGTCTTGTCTTGTGTAGGTGTCTTAGGGACGGAGTGGAGTGTGGGTACGGGGTCGGAGCTTGGCTCGAGTATAGGGCTATGTGTGTGTTCTAGTGACTCGGGTATTCGCGATCGGGAGCGAGTCCACGGGCCTTGCGACGACTCCTGTGGTCGAAATCGATACGTCACTGTAGGGTCTGTTTTAGGGTCGTCGATAGGTGAGGGTGGTGATGGTGAGTCGGGGGGCTCCTCACTGGCTGCGGGGCCCTCCGGTAAAATTTTAAAGTTTGGAGTTGTCTCCGGGGCTTCCAACTCTGGTGTGGAAGGAGCAGCAGGGAGTGGCTCCAGTTCATTGTCAGGTTCAAGGGGTTCTAGGATAGCTTCCTCAGGCTGTACGGACAGGGTAGTCCGAGGGGGCCTTAGGTAGTCTTCCCACTCGTCCGAATTCTCGGTTTCGGTATTGGTAACGCGGGGTTGGGTTGTATCCCCTTGTTGTCGGGACGACTTCGGTTGAGGGGGATTCGGATCCTCATTCGTAACCTTAATTTGGTTGGCATGAACAACCTTTTTCTTTAAGGTTTGCAAGTGTTGGATCGTGAAGGTGTTATGCCCCAGGTCTTCGAGGACACGATATGGTCCTACCCATTTTGGACAGAGTTTACGACTGAGGCCCGGAGGCTTCGTACCTGCCAACCAGCAACGGTTTCCAGGTATTATGGTCCGTTGCTTAGGGTACCGCTTGTGTTGGTAGTGGACCATTCGGTCGGTCTCATGGTTGAGACATCGTCGTGTATCTTCGAAAACTTGGAACGAATGGCGAGCCAGGTCGTCCGCATAGCGTTGAGGTTCCTGTAGGTCAAATCCCTCTTCGGTGGAGTCGTTTGGGAGGTCGAAAGGAAATCTTGCATCGTAATGATACAATCTAAAATGAGGGGTGTCACCGATGAGTTGACTGTGGTTGTTGTTAACAGTCCACTGCACCATGGAGATGCACTCGTCCCAATTACGTTGGTCCGCGTCCACGAGATGTCGTAGGACGTTAAGGATCTTTTCGTTCTGCCTCTCAACCAGACCATTTGCTGCCGGATGGTACGGTGTTATTTGTACCTTTTGGATGTGGAGACGTTTGCATAACTCTACGAACATCGCGGAGGTAAATTCCCGAGCGTTGTCCGAGAGCAGCACGACCGGCGTATTGTGCCGTTGAATTACTCGTTCGAGTAAACACTTGGCAATGATCTCCGATGTATGGGCAGGCACCGGTACAATTTCATTATACCTGGTAAAATGGTCGGTGAAAACGACAACGTATTTATTTCCGTTTCGACTTTGGACAAAGGGGCCCATCACGTCCATTCCTACGCGCTCCCAAGGTCTAACAGGAACGGGGTACGCATGCATATGCGCGGTGGGCGGACGCGCTCCTTTATGCCTGGCACATGCTGAGCATGCCTTGCAATGTTCTGTTACCTTGGTGCGCGTAAGTGGGAAATGGTAACGCGCTTGGACCAACTTTAGTGTCCGTTCAATTCCGGGATGCCCAGCACAAACGCTGTCGTGGCAAAGTTTAATTGCCACGCCTTGAAGACTCTCGGGAACTTCTGCCACGTATTGCCCAGGAGAAATTTGATAATTCAAAATTTGATCCTGGAAAGCATACAACTGGTGAAGTTCCGAATTTGGTTGTGCTTTTAATTGCTGCACCAAATTAGAGATATACGAGTCCTTGCGTTGTGCCTCGAAGAGTGTGTCTCTATCGAAATTGGGAATAGTCTCAATACGATGAATTCCACGGACCTCTTCGGGTTTATTTATTCGGGATAAACAGTCCGGGAGAACGTTGAGTTTTCCGGGACGGTGAACGTATTCGGGGCTAAAGTCCTGGACGGTAAGAGCCCAGCGACCTAATCGCCCATCGGGTAGTTTTTTGGAAAATATAGAGGTTAACGGAGCATGGTCCGTTTTTACTGTTATTTTATACCCGTAGATAATGTTCTTGAACTTCTTCAGGGCCCATACGATGGCTAAAGCTTCTCGTTCAGTCCCTGAATAGTTACGTTCGGGCTTGGATAGTAACCGACTCGCATAAGCCACAGGTAGTTCGGTACCTTCTACTTCTTGGAGTAGGACGGCACCTAACCCGTAGTTAGAAGCGTCCGTGGCTACTATAAAAGGTTTACCAAAATCCGGGAACTGCAGTATGGGTTCTTGCAGGAGTTTGTCGCGGAGATCAGTAAAAGCTTTCTGATGCTCAGAATTCCATTCAAAAGTAGCCTTCTTTTTGAACAAATTGGTCAAAGGAGCGGCTATGTCTGAAAACCTAGGAATGAAATTGCGATAGAATCCTACAAACCCGATAAAGGTTCGCACTTCATCAACGTTTCGAGGAACAGGGTAATTTAGGAGAACCTGAAGTTTGGCGGGATCCGGTCGGATTCCGTCAGAGGCAAGAAGAAATCCTAAATACACAAGCGAGGATCGGAAAAATTGGCACTTAGCCAATTTTAGTTTGAGGTTCTCATTCGAAAGACGTCTGAAGACTTTGGCAAGACGTACGAAATGTTCTTCGACGGTATCGCTATAGATCACTATGTCATCTAGATAGACTAAGGCATGAGAACCTAATAATCCGGACAACACAATGTTCATAAGTCGAGAGAAATTCGCAGGACCGTTTCGGCCCGAATGGCAAAACATTCCACTCGTAATGGCCCTGGTTGGTAGTGAACGCAGTACATGGCCGTGACTCTGGAGACAGAGACATCTGCCAGTACCCTGAAGCTAAATCCAGCGAGGTAAAATATTTAGCTTTACCAACATATTGAATGACCTCCTGCATGTTGGGAAGCGGAAATCGGTCTGGAACGGTCACTTTGTTGAGGCGTCGGTAGTCGATGCACGGCCTTAACGTTCCGTCTTTCTTCTTGACCAGGATCAACGGAGAAGACCAAGGACTAACCGACGGTCGGATAACATCCAAATCTAACATTTCCTTTACGTGTTCCTCAACAACCAGCTGCTGGGAGTGCGGAACGCGATATGGCGGAATGTAGATGGGCTTTGTGTTATCCGCGAGATTAATATGAAATGGGACGAGGTTTGAACGTCCCAAAGCATCACCCTTGAGTGCGATGATGCTTTCGTGTTCGACCAAGAAGTCCAGTAATTGGTCAAACAAGTCCGGGTCGCTGCAAAGGAAAGAATTTGCGGGATCGGACTCTAGACATGCTTTGTAAGTAGCACGTAATGTTTGCTGAGGTACGCCTCCAGGAGTACACCTGCGTACGTCGTGAGAAATAAGAATAGGCTCAGCTTGGGCCAAATAGGCCTTGCCTATTAAAGTATTAGGTTGTAACGTAATGGATTCGGAACCAACATTAGCGCACAGTAAGGGATAGTTGCCTCTTCGCTAGTGCACAGACTGCGTGCAATTACTAAGCCTGAATGTTGGACTTGGTTTTCAAGAACATTCTCCACGACTACTGAAGTCGCAGGATCCACGTAAGTACCATCGTTAAAGGTAACAATTACGCGGAAGCAGACCTGTTGGTTGGGCTCAATAACGAATTCTTCCTTAACTCTCAACTGAAACTCATCGGTTGGAACAGACTCTGAACTAACTTTCAAGGAACGCCGGACCTGGCGTGCAACGGGATTTTCACCCGACTCTAAACCATCACACGGCGACAAAGCCGGAAAAAATGGAATCCCTCCATTCCAGGATTACAACAATCCTGTAGGGTTCCATCAAAATCGGGAACATCTTCCGAAATAACCTTCAATCCTGCTTCAACAGCAGTAGAAAAACGAACCTCTGGGTTCGACTCCGTATTCACTAACGGAATAAGTTGTCCTTGCACTTGGACAACGTTTGATTCAAACTTAAGATCCCAACCATTTCCTTTAGGAAGGGATAACCGAGTAAAATGTCGGTAGGAAAGTGCATAGAGTCTTGTACTATTACGCAATCGGCATCGAAGCCTAACTTGCCGAGTTTCAGTTTAAGCCTAACTTGCCCCATGGAGGGTATGGTTCCTCCATTAACGTTCTTTAAAACAACCTTCGACGGGAAAAGTTCCAATTTGGAAACTCCCGGAATTCTATTCAAACTAGACTGTTTAATCAGGTTAGCGTTGCTACCTGTGTCTAGCAACCAAACATATCTACACTTCGAACGCGAAGTGGAATGACAGCATCTTCAAACGTATTATTGATTGTGCAAACATATGACGTGGGAACGTCAACAGAGTTTGCCACAATTCTCTGTGAAGCGGGACGAGACTCATAGGTCTCGGGTTCAATGCAAGGGGTTTCTGAAAAGGGGAACTTAAAGGATTCTACAGTGGTATCTGGATTATTTCGTGCAGGGCCCTCGGGGTCCTTAAGTGGAGTAGTAACTCCTGGTTTTCCCACGAAGGAATAGCTACCCCTGGGGAGGGCAACCCGGCTCGTCCCTTACGGGAATCCTGGAGCCGGCAGGTCCTCTAAAAAATCATCGGGCGGATTGGTCGTCTCCCGACTTTCCAGTTGTAAGGCTGGTGATCTGGTATATCCCAGCTCGGTCAAACATTCTGTCAGAATATTTCGAACTATCTGGTTCGATGGATTAGGGTAGGGTTAGTTATATAAGAGGGGGTTCCCTCATGGTATCCTTGTTGCGGTGGCCTTGTGGGAGGTCGAGATCCTTTGGACCACTCATTCCGTCGCTGGGACGGTGCACCCTTCTCCCGGCATTTGGGACGATCTCCCCGCCGGTGACCGGATTCCTGGCAGGAATCGCAATAAGCAGCCGCCCTGCATTGTTTTATGCCATGTCCTACTTGGCAGCAGTTGTAACACCGTAGGGGCGAACTTGGGGGAGTCTGTCGCGATGAGTTTGGTCGAGACCGGTTCGACGGCGCGGGCGTTGCAGAAGCAAACTTTTGCTTCTGGGGCCTTCCTGTTTGTTCGGTTGCATAACGGATGGACTGGGAGGTTTTGGTTCGTTCTTCCCTCGGTCGACGAATATTCAGATCAGTTGAGTTTGGACACGACTCCTTCATTTTGTTCACGACCGTTGCTAACGACGCGGTGAGATCCGCGTGTTTCTGGAATCTACTTGGTGGTGACTTGGTAGGTTCGCATACATGGCCGAAAAGGACAATATCTTCGCCGTTTGTGAGGACATTTTATAATCAAAAGCTCCGTCAAGGGCTAAGATGACGCTATTCATAGTGCCTTGAATGCGATTCCTAAATTCCATAAAATCTTCACCATCCTGCCAACGCAATCGGAACAAATTGGTCATGGCCACAAATGGTTGAGTGTCGCTGACATCTCGGAAATTGTCCAAGAGAATCCGACGATACTGGGTCCATGTAGTGGCCGCTTCTAAGTCGGGGTTAGTGTCAACAAACTTCGATGCTGACCCTTCTGTTAATTCAACAAACCGTTGTGCTTCCAAGATCTTGTCCTTGTCCGCGATCACCTTCTCATTCTCAAAATTATTTCCAGTTTGTGGAGCCAGTGTTGAACAAGTGGCTCGGTGGCCTTTCCCGCGACGGTTCCCTTAAATCTTGGAACGGACGTTGGTAAGTTGAGTACCCTGGAAACCAGAACATTTGTGATAGGTACGGTCGCGGCAGGCGCGGCAGCAGCAGCAGTGGAAGCAGTGTTAGTGTCAGCCATGTTGATGTTGGGAATGCGGCGACGTTTGGGGAAGGACGGGCGTGGAGGTGTAAGTGGTAATAAAAATTCCCGGTCGGAATCGGAATCGGAATGTGGCATACACGTCACGCGCGAAAACAAACAATTGAAGTGTGTTTTGGCAGTGTGGTCCTAGTATATATAGTATCAGCGTGTTTGCGTTGTTTTGTTTTTTTTGGGGGGGGGGGTCCAAATTAAGTAAACTACTAATTATTTAATTAAAAAAAATTAGAAGTTTAAAAATTTGGTTAACTTAATCAAACGCAAACAATCGAGGAAACCTCAACAATGCAGTAACACACTAAAATATCGTATATCAGGAACGACGTGATTGCTAAAAAAAACAAGTTATGCCAGTATTGTTCTATCACTCTCTTTAAATAGGTGATATCAGAGTAATAAAAAAAACGGAATATGAGAAAAAATAAAGGTTGGGATAGCAAAAGGTTACTTGTAATCCGATGGTCGAATCGTTGGTCTCCAATGAATGAAGAGTCCCACACAAAGTCCCTTTCCGTATCCTCGATCCTACGATAGCAACGTGAGTTCCAGCGGTGGTGGATCCTACCCTCTGCCTGAGTCCGCAAGGAAGTACCCTAGTCGTGCCCCAATCGTATTCACGGATGTGGCCTGCAATTAGGTCACAAGCGTAATTTCCGTAGCACCAAGTAAAACAAAAAAATGAAAAGAAAAACCTAACCCTACCTAACCTATTCAATTACAAAAAATAAAAATAAAATATTACACTCGGTAATTCAATAATGAAAACGAATTTAAAATAATTCACTTATTAAAATCGTTAAAGAAAAATAATAATTTTAAATCGTTAAAGAAAAATAATAATAAATGACTACTCAGTCACAGTAATAGCGTATTTCACTATCACGTAATTAATTAAAATTACACGTTAATTTAAACTAAGTTTGATAATTAAGAAAAATTATTAAGTGGTAAAAATCACTTCACGGATCCCACTTACTCAAAGTGAAAAAACAAAAAAAGAAAATTAAACTTTTCTTAACGTTTGTTTGTAGTACCATTCACCGTGAATTATTACGGTGGCAAAAGTATTGTTAATGTTAGTGTATAAACTGTGTACACAATTTAAAGGTTATAATTGGGTTAAGGGTAATCAGTGATACTTAATAGTTACGTTCATTTATCACTCAAACGTAAAAACGTTCGCGTGAAGTGGATCGAGAGAGGAAACTGAGGCGACTCCGTGTCGTGGCATCAGCTGGCGTCTCTCTCGATTTGAAGGTCACTCGCAGATGAGACAAGGGCTGGGCGGTGACGTCATGTACAGCCGTGGCGCCTTCCGAGAGGAGTGAGGGAGAACCCGGGGCGAGATGGGCAAGACTTCGTTCACCCAAATTCCGGGTCCTGGGGGTACCTGGGTCCTCTGCGTCTCGGTGGGACCTCCAGTGTCGAGGGGTATGTCCCTAAATGGGCCACTCGATTGTTGAAGACGACTAAGGACGATGAATACCGGGGGTGGTCCCCTTGGTTGGAGTCGGAATTGTATCCGAAGGATAATAGACAACGTCACTCTCGGGTTACCAGTGGATGCACTCGGCGCTCGCGCCTTGTCAAAAATGTGTGTGGATGTCACTGACCACTCTTACCTCAATTGGTTGTAAAGTTTCGGAAGATCACCTTTGAGTGCTTCCGTACGGAGGTTGTAACGAGTTTATGCGGTGAATGGAAACGACTAACTAAATTTAACAGAGTCTTTTTATTAATTCACTTTGGGACAGAATTCTTTTTATAGTAAAAATAATATTTAATTAAATTAAATGAAATTAAATTAATTAAATTAAATTAATTAATAATTAACTTTAGTTACGTAAAAAAATGGCGATTATTATACAGCTCTTAAGGTGAGACTTAAGACAGATTAATCGGTAACAAGTTAACTAAAGCAATGAACAATTATATATATTTAAGTTAAGTTCCATTATCAAATGGAAGCTAAATTGACCGGAGGGGTAGTGCCACTGCAGGAATAATTACAGACTTTAAGTCACAGAGTTTACGTATTATGAAGATGGTTAGAAGGCAAAGAACCCGTTTCCGACGCTCTCGGGGTTTTTATAACCTCGGGGTAGGCGGAGACGAGGTAAACTAAGGGTCACCCTCTTACGGGCGGAGCCTAACAGCAAGCGCCTATAATAGTTTTCTATATTCGAATTTAAGCGGAGGCGACGTTAATTGACTGCCTCGATTGGGAGATGGAACTTCGGGAGAGTTCCGGGGGCGAACCAATCATGATCGAAATAGGTTTCGCGGAATTTACATTTTTCTTTTGATAATAAAGCATAATTATAGGATCGAGAGGCGCCAGAGGGGCGGCATGAAGGAGGGTCGAACCTATACAAAAGGGAACTGATTTGGAAGGAATTTATAGGGCGCAAATGAATTTCATATTCGAGATAACCACTTTTGCGTGATTCTTTGGAAAAGAGAAATAGGGGTTAGGGAGAGCTGAAATTTGGTATGCGAGTAGGTCGAGCTAGGGGAAATCTGGTGGGCTATAGGTTGACACAATTATGCTTTATCTATGGGAATAGGTCAAGATTTTAGGAAAATTTAATAATAAAAAAATATAAAAACTGAGGTGTTTATAGACGCTTGCCTTGCATCACGTGATGCTGACAATAATAGAGACGCGGAGGGATCGAAGAATTCATGCGATGTGCATATTTTCATAAGCACCTCGCATCTAACAATTTAGATTGGGATTACTGGGATTTATGTGGATTAATGGGATTACTGGGATTTCTACGGATTACATGGGATTAATGGGATTTATTTGGATTACATGGGATTTCTCCGCGTATGAAAGAATGCACACTCTGTGATGTCAGAACAAAGGAATTTTGGGTTCAAGGTTTAGAATGCAATTCGTCGGAGACGAACTTTTTTGTACCGTAAGGATTTACACTACGGGACAAATATATATGAGTCATTGACGTTGTTGAGGTCACTTTTGACCCACGTCCCACGGGTGGGTCGTTTGGTACCTGAGGTCTCATTCTATTCTTGGGTCCCACACGACCCACCCGTGGACGTGTTAGAATTTCAGAAATCTACACTTTTTCACGTACTAATATATTTACATGTGTGTATATATACTATTTCCTTTCCCTTTCTTTTCAGAATTGTATTTATTATATTGAAATAAAATTGGAATAGAAAAAATAAATATAATACATAAAATAATAATAAATAAGTATAAAAATAAAATGAGCTCTAACCCACCACATTTGGACATAAATCTATTTTATAGGTCTAGTTTATAGTTCGCCAGTATAATCCTGTAAATCCCATAAATATGGTGTGAAAGTGTATAAATTGTGGATCCCCAGGGTTACACATATACAAGCAGTGTTTATGCTGGAAAAGAAGAAATCCGACAGCGAGGGCAGCCCACAGATGAATTTACCCATACAGCTCAAATAGTATTGGACCTCGCTAAAGACTATCTCGATGCAGGGAGAACATTGGCAACAGATAATTTTTATACATCAATTCCTTTAGCAAAAGAGTTGCTAAATCATCAAACCCACCTTGTGGGAACAACACGAGCGAACAGGAAGGGTAACCCAAAGGAGGTTACAAGTGCGAAACTCAAAAAAGGAGAAATTATTGGCCGTCAACAAAATGATGGTACTGTTATTGCAAAATGGAAGGACAAGCGTGATGTGCTTATGCTATCAACAAAGCATGACTTGAGCTTCAAGGAAACTGGATGAAGAGTGAATGATGTGGAAGTAAAAAAAAACAGAAATGGTTCTCATTTACAATAGTATAAAACAAGGTAATTACATGCAAGCGTTTTGGACTGTTTGGATGTGATAGAAAATTGAGGGAAGTCTTTGTTTTCTGTGAAACACAAGTTTATTTATGCAGAAACTTGAAATATATTTACAGTATTACGTCGATCCAATATATGAGAAAGAGAAAACTTCATCAACTTGAGTAGTCTAAGCAACATCATCCAGTTTGCATATACGTTTTGTGTTTCGTATTTATCAATTATTACGAAAGAAATCTTTTATAACTTGAAGAGCCTAATCATTTTCATTAATCAATAAAGTAACATAAATATCATCAACTGTTGCCGCAAAATAGAAGTCAACGTCTTCCTTCCTTGAATAATCAATTTTAAAATTAGAAAGAGCCATTTTGAGGAGAAAACTGAGATTTGTTTATAAAAAACCTCTGAACACTTAACTAGAACAACGTGAAAAAAGTGTTAGCAGCTGACGAGGAAGATTCTAACAGTGGCTGTATTCTCCAGTGCGGGACACGTCAACGCGAAGAAGAGGCGACGTCAACCCGAAATATCAACGCGCTGGCGGCCAAACTTCCTCAAATCTCCGTGCAGCGGGCTGTCTACGGTTGGCCAGACTGGCAGTCGACGGCCTGTTGCGTGGCACGGTCAGAGTGCCGATCGGCTCCCGGGGCCGGACCTATTCTCAACGTGCTATTTTTTCATTTACGTGGAGCAATTGCGTGCTCCCCGGACTACTCTTACTCTCCGGCGACATTAAGACTAATCGAAGCCCCACTACAACTTACACATGTCACCATACACAAAGACAGACACAATAGCACCATGAGACACATACAGAAATATAATATTAACATATTACAGTACAACGTAGATGGCCTCACAAACAAAATCATGCAGCTTAGGGAATTCGTACCCAAACAAAACATTCACATAGCACTTATACAAGAAACAAAACTAAACCGCACACACAAAACACACAAAACACCCACCATCCCTGACTTCACGGCGATCCTGTCAAGATCATACTGGGGGTAACGGGGGTGGACTCATCACTTACATACGTAAAAGCATTAGCTACACTGATGCCACCCAAAACATTACAAACACAATCCAAGCAGATAACATGATAGAAATACAGGCAGTTAACATTAAAACACGCGCAAAACACACCACCACGCTCATCAACATTTACATCCCACCAGATAGTTCACCTCAGGTGCTACCCAATTACAATCCACAGTTACACAATCTGGCCTCTCTCACTAATGTCATCTTAGGAGGAGACTTCAACGCTAAAGACACTGGTTGGTACCTGCACAACCAAAGCAACAACAGAGGCGCCAACATAGCCACACAACTAAACAGCCTCTTCATTCTTAACAATACAGAAGAAATACACACATACAGTGAAGGACTGGCTATCTAAAAAGGCCCTGGAAAATATTCATGCAGGGGGCCCACTCACTGGAGAAAGTCTTTGCGTTTATAAGATAAGATATATATATATATATATATATATATATATATATATATATATATATATATATATGACAGTTGTTTTTCTGTTCTCCAGTGTGTATGTGTTGCTAGTGAGGGGAACAGAACGTTATGTCTGGGGAGGAGTTTGAGTATCCTGCTTGATGTGGTATGTGTGCAGTGACAGACTGGCCCACCGGGATACGGGAAATTTCCCGGTGGGCCCCCCAGTACTTGGGCCCAGAGCCGTGTGAACAACGGTGCCCAAGGAGCCCGGGCCGGGGGCCAGGGCTCCTTGGGCACCGTTAATATAAATAACTGAGCACCGTTAATATATATATATATATATATATATATATATATATATATATATATATGAAAATTATTTCACAAAAGTAACACGTGAAAAATATTTATGATGAATAAAACCACGAAGGAAAGGAAACACAGAATGGTGCTCAAGCGCTTTCGTCTAATGACATCCTCAGGAACACTGAAGTACATAGAGAGTTACAGCCTATATATAGGTTACAGAAAAAAAAAAAATAAATATATATATATATATATATATATATATATATATATATATATATATATATATATGCACAATAAACGGAGAAATGAAATTAAAAAAAAAAAATTATTAAAAATTAAAAGATTGTGGGAGGGGCATACAACTTTGTGCTAAAAATCGGTAGTTTGATCTTGTGCTAAAAATCGATAGTGTTTCCTTACAAAGTTGTAATTTTTAATAATTTTTTTTTTTTTAATTTCATTTCTCCGTTTATTGTATATATTTTTTTTTTTTCTGTAACCTATATATAGGCTGTAACTCTCTATGTACTTCAGTGTTCCTGAGGATGTCATTAGACGAAAGCGCTTGAGCACCATTCTGTGTTTCCTTTCCTTCGTGGTTTTATATATATATATATATATATATATATAATATATATTAACGGTGCTCAGTTATTTATATTAACGGTGCCTAAGGAGCCCTGGCCCCCGGCCCGGGCTCCTTGGGCACCGTTGTTCACACGGCTCTGGGCCCAAGTACTGGGGGGCCCACCGGGAAATTTCCCGGTATCCCGGTGGGCCAGTCCGTCACTGCACACATACCACATCAAGCTGGATACTCAAACTCCTCCCCAGACATAACGTTCTGTTCCCCTCACTAGCAACACATACACACTGGAGGAAAGAAAAACAACTGTCATCAGACCACCCGCCCATCATCATTACAATACGTTCTACACTTTGCCCCAACAGCCTTGGGCACACTTACAGAAATTACAAGAAAGCTGATTGGGAACAGTTCAAAATACAGACTGAGGAAAAATTCACCACATTAAACAGCACACCCATCATAAACATCAATACAACACTCAAGACATTTAATCAGATCATCAATAATGCAAACAAATACATACCCGAGGGCAACATTAGGAAATACAACCCAAATTACACTAGAGAAATAGTCCACCTCATAAGGCAACGTAACAACCTCAAACATAACACAAACACCACACACAGAAACCATAAAACAGCAGATACAACAGCTCAACACAGAAATAAACAACAAACTCAAAGAAAAACAAACATAAACATTTAGGGAATTCATAACAACACTAAACCACTCCACAAATACATCCAGGCTATAAACAGCATTACCCACTCTAACAGCGGCATTCACACCTCACACGCGGCTATCTGTCGCAGCCAAAATAATATCCCAACATATACACAACAAGCTAACATTCTAGTTAATCACTACGCAAAGATAAGTCACTTAAACAGAGACAACAACCAGAAACACGCAGACAGACAAACAGCCAGACACAAAAAAACCTACAGACTCGACACGACCATTACACCCTTCAATACAGACCAGACCACCAGGATCATCAAAAACATTAAGAATTCGAAGGCTACTGGACCAGACAACATATCTAACATACACCTTAAACACTTGGGCCCACAGGGAATACTAGCTCTCACAAATATCAACACATATTCATACCAACACTGTGTTATTCCTGACATATGGAAACAAGGTAAAATTATTACACTGCTCAAACCAAACAAAAATCCAACAGAACCAGCTTCCTATAGACCCATTACTTTACTATGCACACCTTCCAAAGTAACAGAAAGACTAATCTTACAAATCACCAACCCACACATACCACTATCGCCTACTCAACATGGATTCAGACCCCACCACTTAACCACGACATTACTCACTAACCTCACGCAGCACATCAAAGATGGCGTCAACTCCAGACGACCAGCTCAACGTACACTATTCAACGTACACTGTTCAACTTATACATGCATGACATTCTAACACCCATAGATAACAAGCTTACCTTATCATCATATGCAGATGATATCACCCTAACATCCCCCCCACAACAACATCGACACCGCTACAAATAACCTACAAACATACATAAACAATATACAAGACTGGCTTACACATAATAGTCTCAAAGTAGCGACCACAAAATCAACCATCACCTTGCTTACAAGCAATAGAAAAGAACACCAGATAACTCCACAGCTTACACTAAACAACACCAACATTCCACACACTCACAGGACCAAAATACTTGGGGTCACATACAATACATCATTATCTTTTGCAAACCACTTTCAGGACATTAAAAACAAATGTACGTCAAAACTTAACACGCTTAGGGTACTTACAGGCACAAACTTCGGACACCAGTAGGAAGCAACATCATTCATATACAAACAATATATTCGCTCAATTATGGACTATGCTAGCCCATGCTGGGCACCCATTATCTCAAACACACACATAAACACCTTACAGACAATACAAAACAACGCACTTTGTATCATTACAGGATGCACTCAAACAACACCAATAGAACACCTGCACACAGAAACAAAAATACTGAAAGTTAGACATGAGGGGAACACAATTCATGGCAGCAGCGACAACTAACCCACAACACCCTTGCCACTACATGTACAATCATGCACCGACACCTCGCACCATTAAGGTAACGCCAGAGAGACATTATAACCAAATACTCCATTCCATACCACGCCACACAGACATCACACAGTACAGAAAACACATACACACACCTAACCCACAAAGCACTGACACGACTCGGTCCGAATACGGTCCTAGGTACGAAGCCGCCACCCATTAAAAGGTCAGAGATCAGCCTAAGCAGATCGGATCGAGTTAACTTAGCACGATTCTGATGTGGACATCACCCCAACTTACGGACATATAAACACAGACTAGACAACTCCACAGACGACACCTGCCACCTGTGCCAGGACACACCACAAACAATAAAACACATTATGACAGACTGTACCACTCTAGCACAACATAGAACACAACACAACATCACTAGTGCGCTGAACCTCTGGTCCACTCTGGAGAGGGCGATCGGTTACCTGCGTGCCGCCGGCTTGCTCGATCAGGGTGGGCTGATCAGCTAAACAACAACAACAACAACAACAAGGTATTGACAGCTCTGATCAGCTGGCGAGCTATTTCTCACCTCTCAGGAAGACCATTCGATGGTATCACAAAATTGCTTTTGAGTACCTGCTCAACACAGCGGTGATAAATGCTTTAGTATTATTCAAGAAAGTCGATCAAAAGAAAATACCAATTGATGAGTTCCGTAAATCAGTCAGTGAATTATTCTGTCAAGCAAATAACCAGACAGCAGTAACACAAAGAACACCAGTAAGACGTAGAAACCAGCACTGTATAAAAACTTTCACCGAAAGGGATAAGTCCAACAGACTAATTCGTAAGAGATGCATCAGCTGCTACAGTGAAATTCGGAAAACAATGAGTGCAAAAGAAGCCGATAGGAAGACCAAAAAAGTACACACATACTGTGCTGAATGTGAAGGGAACCCTCCTCTTTGTCTCGAGTGTTTCAACAAAAGACACTAGTTACACTTATTATAAATTCGAATTACAGCAGATCATTTTGTTTATGCTTTTTTTCACGTTTTATTGCCATTCAAGGTATAATTATATAGGCTTGTTATATTTTTGTTTTCGTGATAAATAAAATTGATTTATTTCTTTTTTTTTACTCAATAATTTTCAAGAAATGTTTGCATTTGGTGTTTCACATAAACTTTATTTATTTTGCTCTGTTCCGATTGAGTTTTGAATAAATATAGTATTATTTAGATTATGTTTTTTTTTGTCCTATATCGGGCCTATGAACATATGAAAATCTCAAGAAAATTCTACATTTAAATATAAAAAAATAAAAAGAATATGGAGACTAAATGTTGTTCTGCTGTCCCACTATTATATGCGCATATAACAACTGTGTCCCAACGAATAAAAGGCTCATAGAAAAGAAATAAGAGCACGACCCACCAGTGCCTCGTGGGGGTGCAGCGGGCGAGTCACAACGACCCTCCGGTGGGTCGTGTGGGAGCGAACGTGTTGAGCCCTTTTTCAGATATTTATTTTAAGTTTCTTTTCAATTGATTAAGAGCATAAGGTTCAAAATTGAATGTCAAGCTCTGATACAGAATATGAATCTGATGTGTGAGAATGTTGCTCCCCCTGCAGCTAAAACTAGCGAGGCCCCACGAACACGACGGAACGCTGGCAGAACGTACCTGAACAAAAAGTACTCGAATGTTTGTTTGTTTGTTTGTTTAAATATCTCATGAAAGACCATGAAAGAACTCCACAGGAGGATTTTTTTTCTCATGAAGGAAGGCTAGGATGAATGAATCCTTTTTAATTCCCCCATCCCCAAAGAGGAGGGGGGCCTGCAAGGCGCAAATGCCCTTCACTAAGACCTGTGAGGCCCCATAAATAGGTTAGGAACTTAAGGAAGGGGGGTCCCTTGTAACGGAGGCGAAGGCCGCCAGGAGGCCCCTCCAGGGGCCAGATTTCAGAACACCCAAACTTCCTCTCCCAAAATGCTATCATACTACTGACAGTGTACCTCTCACCAATATGACAGTCTTGGTTCAGACAACTGCTAGTTTACACTATCATATTTTTGTAGTGAAGCAAAGATTATGTATGCATATTAAGTTGTGTTATAATAAGATTGTATTTGTATGTACTTGTATGTTAGGTTAAGTGGCTATGTTGGCCTTATTTTTGTATTACGTTCAGTGTATAATACGTAAGATTGTACTTGTATGTAAGTTAAGTGGCTATGGATAGTGAATGATCCGCAACAAAGATGTTTTGCTTGTTGTATAATTAATAATTTAAAATATAGTTTCCACAAAATCATATCCGAACTCAACTTCCCATAATTCATCAGCATTTTTATTAAACTTTTTTATTTTCATAATTTCTCTGATTTTTTCATTAAGCTACAATTATTTTCTTCTACGTATGCATGTATACAAATGATCTTTTTCAGTTACTGATGTCTCATGTAATAACAATATACATAAAATTGTCAGATAATTAATCAAACAGTAAGCCAGTATGCTAGGTTAAGTGGCTATGTTAGCCTTATTTTTGTATTAAGTTCAGTGTATACGTAAGATTATACTTGTATGTTAGGTTAAGTGGCTATGGATTGTGAATGATCCGCAATAAAGATGTTTTGTTTTGTTGTTTGTTATCGAACCCAGTCATAATTTTAAAAACCTGGATTAGAACCCCTTCGCCTCCTAGTCCGAGTGTAATCAATTTTACCTTCTTAAGCGTATCCTCGTACGACTTTGACCTAATAGACGGAATCATCTTAGTTGTTGGTCTTTGAACTCTTTCGATTTTGTCTGTATCTTTGCGCCGATACAGATTCCAAAATTGGATCGCGTACTCCAAATGGGGTCTAACTAATGATTTATAAAGAGGAACAATAATATCGCGCGATTTGTACTCAAAATTCCTTGCTATAAAACTTAGCGCTTTGTTCGCCTTATTGACGATTGCTGTACTTTGTTTCGCCACTTTTAAATCACCAGTGACCAGTGAACGAGTGAATTTTAACTACCTAAATTGTTCAAAATATTTTCAAAAGGCCAGGTAAATGCTCTGAAATTTTAAATGAAAGACCAAGCAAATAAATAGTTTTTATTACTTTAGATATATTTACAAACTTACGCGCTATGGAAGTGTTAAAAAGTATTAGTTAACTTTTCCTATTAGCTTAATATATAAATGTGAAAGTTAAACATTTTAATTACGGATAAAAGTTGCTGTGACGTTGGCTAAGGCCAACATGGAAAACTTGCACAGCTGCGTCAGAGTCATCAAAGGCTAGGATTTCGGAACTAAACGATGGCGGAAGGATCTTCAGATGGGCCAAGTGTTGTTATGAACATCATTTTGTGTTTCATTAATGTGAAGATTGACTTATTACCCACTGACACGATAATCACATTATGTGAAAAACATTATAGTGGTGAAGAGATAGAGACTGCTAAAGCAAAATTATTTACATTATACCCAACCAATGGGAACTCTGACAAGAGGCTTATCCATAGTAAAGGTGAAAAGAAAAATGTGCTCAACCTTGAGGACATCGTTAAAAAGATTTTGGAAATAAAGACTACTAACGATAGGGCCATATTTGCAAGTGAGACCCTGGACTTACCACCCATACGTTTCGACTCTATTGATGTGACTGCACTCTTAAGTAAAATAGAATTACTTCAGGATGAGGTGCAGCTACTGAAAGGTGGCCTGCATACCCAAAACAGAGCGCTAAAAGATATATGTAGCAGTATAACCTCGCAACACGGAAAACTGACCGCTAGGATCTCAGACTTGGAAGCTGAGTGAGCAGCAGGCAAACTGCCCAGCCAGACAGGAATATCGCCATCACCACGACACAGCATAGTGATCCTCAGGACAGGAGGCCTGCCGCTCCTATTCTCACACCATCTTTTCTCACAGCTCAGCAGAGCCGTATATCCAAACTAGAGGAGGGAGAAAACGGTAAGGTACTTTACTCTCAAGTTCTGAAAGAAAAGTCTAATGACATAAAAATTCGTACAAACACGAACAACCATTTTAATAGTGGGCAGCAGGTAGTACGTATCTGCCCTGAACTGCATAGTCTGACATATGATGAATCTCCAACACAAACAAACAACAAATTAACTGCAACAGAAGGCAATGCTACTAAGACCATTAGTAATGTGGCCATACCTCAAGGGACCTTTCAAGCCTGCTCGGCAGCTAGTCACCCTGGTGAGCAGAATGTAGGGCATGGGTGGACAACAGTTAGTAAAAGGGTTTTGCGTCAGAAAAAGAAACAGGACTCTGGGAACCCCCCTCCATCCAGAAGAGAACCACGGCTAGGGCTAGCAATGAATACAACAATTAAGGCAGTGAAATTATCTCGGTAGGCACTATAGTTGGTATAACATGAACTTCAGGAAAAACTCAGTCCACAAAAATACGCGTAAGCAGACTCCACCATGCATTCCCAGGGAGACATCCAGTGAGAACAGTGATAGTGTGTATAAAAATAATGGCCCAGTTTCACAAACTCAGTGTTAGTAGCTATAACTGTAGAGGCCTCAAAGTCACTGCTGACAGTGAGATCAATGAACTTTTATCTGCACATGACATTTTTTGTTTTCAGGAAACTTGGCTCTCTAAACAAGAGTGCAAAGATTTAAACAATATTAAGCCTAACTCCAGAGGAATAGCTAACTCACCCAATGATGATAATGAAGTTATTACTTTGGGCAGACAGAATAGGAAGGAAGGTGTAGCTATAATGTTGCACTCACAGCTGTATAGGTTTATAGAGCCCATTAGTTATGAATATGAGTGGGTTGTATCCATAAAACTAATTATTGACAACAAAATACTGTATATAGTCAATGTTTATATGCCTTATGAGTGTGCTGAAAATGAGGAGGTATTTTTAGATAGACTCTGTAAACTAAATATACTGCTAGAGGAGCTGGACTCTTCATGTGTTGTAGTGGTTGGTGATTTTAACAGCAATATCACTAAACCTGGTTCGGATTTTGCTAAGCTTCTTATCAATTATTGTGAGGCATGCGCCTACAAACTTGCCAGTAAATTGCTACTCCCTAAAGACTCATTTACATATGTTCGTGATGCCTGGGGGACTCATTCGTGGCTAGATCACTGTATAGCATCCCACGATGGTTATAATATAATCAATAGCATGTCAATACTTTATGATGTATTTGAATCTGATCATATCCTATTTGTAGTAGGGCTTGATTGTATGGTAGCACCTGACTTAGCCAATGACTGTGATAATGCTGATTACTATAAGGTTAATTGGTCAAATCTTAGTCACTCTGAGGTAGATTACTATACAATGCAGACTGATGCACTACTAAGGCTTGTGAGGATTCCTGCAGAAGTTGGCTTGTAGGAATTCCTCTTGTGATGATGTAAAACATATAGATCTCTTAAGTAAGCATTACGGTGAGCTTGAACATGCCATTAAGGCTGCGAGTGGAAGTAGCTTTAAGAATAAAAAATAGGGAAAGTAAATGTCAATCCAGGGCGGGCAGAATACCGTGCTGATTTGTATGATGTAGCAAAAAATGTATTCGTGGAATAGGTTGCTATGGGGAAACCTAGGCAGGGGGAACTCTTCCTACTGAAAAATAGAGCTCGTGCTAGATTTAAGGGTGCTCTTAGATTTATAAGGAAAAATGAAAAGAATCTTCGAAGAGAATCTCTAGTCAGAAAATTAGGTAATAGTAATACTTCCAGTAAGGAATTCTGGAAGGAGGTTTGTACATTAGGGTGGTTAAAAAAAAAGTTTGAAATTTATAGGTGATGGTATTTTTTTCCATTATATAAGTCAATAGAAGTTCTTTGATACCATTTTTTGTCAAAATCAAAATTTGTTTAGGGGTTCCTCATCGAGGTTGAATTTCTCGGATTTCAGGAAACTTCAGTTTTTCTTCAATTTAAGGCAATTTAGGGAAATTTAATGATTCGCAATAATGGTAGCACTGCAATTTACTAATATAACATTCATTTGTTCCCAAATTTAATTGTATAATTTAATTTATAATAATAAGGCACTTATTTCTTGATTTGTATATCATTTAATAAACATTTGAATCATGGCGGTGTCGCATGCTTTCTTCTGTATTCCATTATTCTTGTTTTTTATATTTTGTGGGCGACCACAAGGTCATTTTCTATAACATAACGTAACTAAAAACATTGCTCTTTATTGTACAGATGACGATTATATACATGTTTCATATAATTGAATGTAGGACCATGTCAAACCCACTATAGTTCAAGACGTATTTTTTTCAGTCAATGATTTCTTAAATTCTGTATAGTCTGTCTAGCGTAAGGTTGTTACCTCAATTACAATTAATTTTCTGTTGCAGATTGATTTTGTTTGTTGAAATATTCTAGTAATGGTATAAGAATGATTGCGAAATGAACCAGAACAAAAAGGACAAGGTTTCGCCTTCAGTTCTTGTACTGAGACACTCGACCTAACGTTTCCTGGTAGGACAAGTGACACACTCTATCTGCAGCTCGAAATTGCCAACTGCCCGAGAAGTTCTTAGTTATTTCTTTTACGTTAACGAAAAGTGCTGTAATAGGCGAGAAGCGGTCAAAATAACTGTTGACAATGTTCTTACATTCTAGGTGATGGCTAGAATTAAGACAATGTGGCCATGCAACTGCATCAAGAAGCTGGAAGCTTTGTGGAGTGGAATGCGCTAAACAGACAGGAACAGGAAAAGGGAATCTGACCCTGGAGAAAAGAGAAAGCTGTTTACAGACAAACTTGATCGACTTTGGGACATCGGAGCTAATGATGCGATCGAAGAAATCAAATGCAACAGATTCCTAAATGTCTACGATAAAGACGAAGATATCAGGTTTTATACAGATCAACGTTCAAAAAGACTTGGTACAATGTCTGGGAATGACAAAGTGTTTAGCACAAAGAGAAAAAACTAAGCAGAAAGGTTAAGACGAGAAAAAAATAAGATAGCCCGACACTCCAAAGATGTAAGCCTTTATTCTGTAGCTTCCGCTTCAAAGGAACAGCATTATGCTGAAGCCTTCTCTGAGAACTCGGATGACTCTGAGAGTAATGATAATTCTGAAAGGATCAATGGTTCGGATAGTTAATTCGTTGCACCCACAAAACGATGTATTGAAGACACAGTTTCTGTTAATCTGCCTCGTAAACTTCTGCGATGTACTCCCAGTATTGAGATGGCCGATCGATTCCGCCTGTCCAACAATCAGGTTTGTTTACCGGTTGATCTACTTTCGTATAACATATATATATCAGTACAATTAATTTACATGAGTTGGCTTTGTTTGTACAATTACTTCTCTTAAAAATGTTGTGCATCTTATTTTCATTAGGTTGCTGGAGTTGTCAGTGCAGTCGTGCAATCAGCAGTTCCACCGGTGGATCTTGATCATTTTAACATCTCCAAGGCAACTACAGTCTACAGTGAGACAGAGAGCATTACATCGACGTAAAGTGGCACAAGATGTTAAGAGTAAGTTTGTCCCTCCAAAATATGTTGTAGTACACTGGGATGGAAAGCTGATAAAGGTATAGAAATAGATTTATAATCAACACTTAGTTATACAATGCTTATATTTCTAGACGCTGCATTTTAAAATTTTGGATGTTTTACAAATTCGTAATCACTATTACCTAATGTTTTTTTTTAATACAGGATTCCTTTGGGATACAGGAGCACAGACAAGCCATCCTTATCTCAGGCAGTCCAGACCATGTAAATGGAAAACTTCTTTCAATAAATAGACTTCAGGATGAAACTGGCAAATCGCAGGCACGTGCAACCATGGACGCTCTAGAAGACTGGATTATAGAGGAACGTGTCGTTGGACTTTGCTACAACACAACTGTTAGTAACACAAGAAGAATTCAGGGAGCAGTGGTCAGGCTTCAAAGCATGTTGGGAAGAAGGCTACTCCATCTAGAATGTCGCCATCATATTTTAGAATTGGTAGTAGGGTCAGTATCGGCTAAACTATTTGGAAAGACAAGTGGTCCATCTGAACCAAGATTTCTCGAATTACAGAACAGGTAAGATCTACAGATCTACAGAAGGTAAGGCTAACAAAGACCCTAAGATCCACTCTAAGGTTAGCCCGAGAGAAAGGAAAGAGAAGGGGGGGTTAAAAGAGGAGAATAAGGGGTTAAGTAAGTAGCAAAACCTATCATTCGTGGGTTAAAATTCATTCAGAAAAAGAGAAAGAAAGACTCCCCATCATCATCATCCGCCTGCCACTGCCGACAAGTCGGAAACATAGTCGAAGAGAATGGGAGAGGGGTGAAAGATGAAAAGAAGTAAAATAAGAACGCTTACAAACCATGCAAACACAGTCTTAACTCACTGTCATACCATGCAAACTACAGACATGCAAGTAAAGAGAGTTACAGACATGCAAGTAAAGAGAGTTACAGACATGCAAGTAAAGAGAGTTACAGACATGCAAGTAAAGAGAGGATAAGAAACAAAAGTAGGTAGAGTATAACAAAAAGTGGGTTAGTTTACGCTACGAGCTACATCTACGTTCGTGTTAGTCTATTTTTTTTTTTAATAATTTTATTGCTGGCATCACACGCTGGCATTAATCGTCAACGGACTCATCCTCGACCCCCCCCCCCCCCAGAGCTCCTGTTGCTTATTGTTTTATTATTTTAAACAACGTTAATATTTTTAAAATGCCTATCTAAACGGTTCTTAAACATATTAACGCTGGTAGAGTTAACGACTGACGCGGGAAGATTATTCCATTTATCAATTACTTTAAACGTAAAGAAATTTTTAGCGATGTTAGTAATGAAACGTCTGCCACGCAACTTAAATCCGTTATTACGAGTATTGCTATTATCGAAAGTGAACAGTTTGTCAAAATTTACGTTATCGATTTTATTAACGATTTTGAAAACTTCAGTAAGCTCCCCCCTTAATCTCCTAGTTTCGAGCGAATGCAAGTCTAACTCTTTAATCCTATCTTCATAAGGCTTGTTGCGCAATGACGGAATTAGTTTCGTGGCGCGACGTTGAACCCTTTCTAACTTATCAATATCCTCACGCAAATACGGGCACCAAAACTGAACGGCATATTCTAAATGAGACCTGACTAGGAACTTGTAAAGGGGCAATATAATATTCTTCGATTTACATTCGAAATTACGCGCTATGAAGCCTAACATCCTATTAGCTTTTGCGCAAGACTCCAGGCACTGGTTCCTAACTTTTAAATCCTTAGATACACATACGCCTAAATCTATTTCATCGTCAACGCTCGCTCTCTACCATCCATCGTGTACGTGTAATTATTGTTACGAGAACCTATATGCAAGACTTTACATTTGTCTACGTTAAATTGCATCTGCCACTTATCCGTCCACTCCATAATCCTATTTACATCGTCTTGAGCCTATTTCTATCGTCCTCGTTAACAACCTTACCGCCTATTTTAGTATCGTCCGCGAATTTTGACACGTTACTAGTCAATCCAACATCTATGTCGTTAATATAGATTACGAATAGCAATGGGCCTAACACTGAACCCTGTGGGACACCACTACCCACATCCAACCACCCCGATTCACTACCATTAACAACGACCCTCTGTCTCCTAGCACGAAGCCATTCCTCTAACCAGTTAGCAACCTGACCGCGTATACCGTGCGTTTTAACTTTCGCAATTAATCTTCTATGCGGAACTGTATCGAACACTTTTTTAAAATCTAAATAAATAACGTCAGTCGCTCTATGCCTATCGTATTCGCGTACTATTTCGTTATAAAATTCTAACAAATTAGTTAAACAAGATCCATGGCGTTGAAACCCATGCTGACTACTATTAATCAAATCTAGACTTTCTAAGTGATCGATGATACGATCCCTAACTACAGATTCCAAAAGTTTACCTACAATTGACGTTAAGCTAATGGGCCTATAATTGCTAGGTACTGTGCGGTCGCCTTTTTTAAAAATGGGCGTGACGTTAGCTAATTTGAAATCTTCAGGAATAATCCCCGTTTCAAGTGACTGATTAAAAATCTTCGTTAAGGGGCCTACGATATCTTGCTATATTATGTTTTAGAAAATACTGAATATGAAACAATATGAAAAAATTATAATTTAAACCACAGATAGTTTAATACAAAAAATATGTACTTATCATGCTTGAACAAAGATAATTTATATGGCAAACATGAAGCATTATATTTTGTGTGCAGATGGCTAGATATAGATCTAGCAACCTTCAAGATACTTCCTATCAACGGCACGTGGTTAAAACAGATGCGGAATCAGGTGATCTGCAATCTTCAAACGTTGGTCCAGAAGAAAGAGTGCAGTCACTTTATCCGTGACGACTATCGCGAGGTGGCAGAGCTAACACTCACTGTGCTCGGAGCTCGTGAGCCTCACGAAGTGAAGTTCCGTCGTCCAGGTGCACATCATCACGCTCGTTGGATGGCCAAGGCTTGTAAAAACATGTAGAATAGTATAAATAATAAATATATAAATTCTCTGACAAATATTACAACGTATTAGAAAAATTATAGACAAATATAGTATATAGATATTTTAAATTATTGAATTTGCCGATAATTAAAACAGTGGCATAGAATCTAATAAAAAAAATGAATGAATTTATCCATTTTAGGTGATTTACAACATGAAGATGTACCTGTTTCGGGAACAGGTGTGTTATGATGAACACACTTTACTGACGTTGCAAAGAACGGTACAGTTTACCGCCGTACTGTAAGTACGATCCTGGCTCTCAGCGCCAGTTGCTGCTGATGCTCCTGTCAACGACCTCTGCCTCTACCGAGATCTGATCCGCTACAAATACGATAGGCATGGAGCGGCTGACGTTATTTATTTAGACTTTAAAAAAGCGTTCGATACAGTTCCGCATAAAAGATTAATTGTGAAGGTTAAAGCGCACGGTATACGCGGTCAGGTAGCTAACTGGTTAGAGGAATGGCTTCGTGCCAGGAAACAGAGGGTCGTTGTTAATGGTAGGGAATCGGGGTGGTTGAATGTAGGTAACGGTGTCCCTCAGGGTTCAGTGTTAGGCTTATTGCTATTCGTAATCTACATTAACGACATAGATGTAGGCTTGACCAGTAACGTGTCAAAATTCGCGGACGATACTAAAATAGGCGGTAAAGTTTTTAACGTGGACAATGGAAATCGGCTCCAAGACGATGTAAATAGGATTATGGAGTGGACGGATAAGTGGCAGATGCAATTTAACGTACACAAATGTAAAGTTTTGCATATAGGTTCTCGTAACAATAATTACACGTACGCGATGAACAGTAGACAGTTAGCGAGCGTTGGCGAGGAAATAGATTTAGGCGTACGCGTATCTAAGGATTTAAAAGTTAGGAACCAGTGCCTGGAGTCTTGCGCAAAAGCTAATAGGATGTTAGGCTTCATAGCGCGCGTAATTTCGAATTTAAATCGAAGAAAATTATATTGTCCCTTTACAAGTCCTTAGTCAGGCCTCATTTAGAATATGCCGTTCAGTTTTGTGCCCGTATTTGCGTGAGAATATTGAGAGGTTGGAAAGGGTTCAACGTCGCGCCACGAAACTAATTCCGTCATTGCGCAACAAGTCTTACGAAGATAGAATTAAAGAGTTAGACTTAGGGGGGGGGAGCTTATTGAAGTTTTCAAAATCGTTAATAAAATCGATAACGTAAATTTTGACAAATTGTTCACTTTCGATAATAGCAATACTCGTAATAACGGATTTAAGTTGCGTGGCAGACGTTTCATTACTAACATCGCTAAAAACTCTACTAGCGTTAATATGTTTAAGAACCGTTTAGATAGGCATTTTAAAAATATTAACGTTGTTTAAAATAATAAAACAATTAGCAACAGGAGCTCTGTGGGTAGTGGTCGACGATGAGTCTGTTGACGATTAATGCCAGCTTGTGACATGCCAGCGTGTGATACACCAGCAATAAAATAAAAAATTAGACTAACACGAACTTAGATGTAGCTCGTAGCGTAAACTAACCCACTTTTTGTTATACTCTTTCTACTTTTTTTTCTTATCCTCTCTGTACTTGCATGTCTAGTTTGCACGGTATGACAGTGTTTGAGTTAAGACTGTGTTTGCACGGATAGTAAGCGTTCTTATTTTACTTCTTTTCATCTTTCACCCTTTCCTATTCTCTTCAACTATTTTTCCGACTTGTCGGCAGTGGCCGGCGGATGATGGTGAGTCTTTCTCTCTCTTTTTCTGAATGAATGGTAACCCACGAATGATAGGTTTTGTTACTTAACCCCTTATTCTCTTCTTTTAACCCCCTACCCTCTCCTTTCTCTCGGGCTAACCTTATAGTAGATCTTAGGGTCTTTGTTAGCCTTAGCCTCTGTAGATCTGTAGAAGATGGTGGACAAGGAAGTAGCTGGGAGTGCTGTAGGTGTTCTCTGACGGCACACTTCTTACATGAGGCCAGAAAAGGTAGTGTTGTAGTGTTTGCTCTTTGCAGCGATTGTGCGACCAGCAAACAAAAACAAGATATGGCACAAAAGCTGGCCTCACTACCAGTGTCGGAAGGAAATGAAGAAAGCCTAGCCCTCCTAAACAATGACACACAGTTGATAGGCATACTAGACGAAAGATCGTGGTTTGTTTTCCAGTTCTTGAATGCTACTTCAACCGCGTGGATGAGCAAACAGGTAGAGGAATGGATTGATGATCAGGACTTCAATACTTTTTATAACTTTGTCAAATGTCTTAAAGTCACCAATGATGTGGCCGAGCGAGGCATTACCATGATCCAGGACTTCGCAAAAACGATAACCAAAAACGGAGAACAATTTCAATGGCTTCTACAAGCAGTTGAAAAGCATCGAAACACCATACCGAAGTTCAATAAATCCACATTGAACATTGTACGTTAGCAGTGGCCGCATTAAGGATTTTTGGGCCCTGGGGCTAAAATATTCTTCGGGTCCCTCAACAAGACAAATCTTCGAGTCATGTAAATTAATAAAACCATTTATTTCTAAATCAAATAATGCAAGTTTTACATAAATACCAAGCTGCTACAATTACACTAAACCAATTACACAACTACAAGTCCACTACTAATCTACCAAAGTTGGTCACAAAATCATCCACCACCAGTATACAAAAGTTTTTTGAGCTGCTTCATATCACTAAATTTTCCAATCACAAGCTCAGATTTAAATTCTGCAAAATATTCTTTTCTATGCATAACAATGACAGACTTTGCAATTTTTTTTAGGTTAGCATTTGACGTTTAACATTTTTAATCATGCTCAAATGAGAAAAAGAACGCTCCGCAGTTACATTTGACATCATCAAACATAAATAAATGCGATAAGCAACGAAAGCATTTGGGAAAACAGCCCTCAATTTGTGAATTTCCTGTAGTATTCCTAATGGGCGAGTGTCAGCTAAAGCGTTTTGTTTGACAAACAGTACAAAATGCTGAAACTTAAATGGGAAAATGTCCTCAAAATCATTTGGGTAATGGACTAGCCAGATTTTTTGTTGCTTTTGATGCTTCCTCTGAAGTTAGTTGAGAGATATTGTTGAGCATTCCAAATTTATCATTAATATCATTATAAACATCGGCCCCCCTTAATACGCCACTGTACGTTAGACACACCATACAAAACTAAAGAAACAGACCATAATTAGTATCAAAATGTGATTTAAATAAATGTCTGGTAACACTGATTCATTTATCTTTTGTACAAAAATATCAGCAAATGTTCTTAATTGCATTTTTTTATCAAGAATACATAAAATCAAGTAAACTTCAATAGAAATATAATAATTAAGTTCATAATTAAGGAAAAATTTAACTTCCTTAAATGCAAGAAATTCAACCTCAATGAGGAACCCCTAAACAAAATTTGATTTTGATAAAAATGGTATCAATGGACTTCTATTGACTTATATAATGGGAAAAATACTATCACCTATAAATTTCAAACTTTTTTTTTTTTTTTAACCACCCTAGTGGACATGGTGCAAAAAACATTGCAGAACTGTGGAAAAATCATTATGAAACCTTATTTAATTGTCTCGGGGAGATAGACTACATATATGCCTAACTGTAGAACGCTCTGAGGAGCTACTAATTAATGACTCACAAATCTGGCAGACTATTCATAAGCTAGATGATAACAAAAGTTGTGGCCTAGATGGCATACAAGCAGAACATTTAAAATGTTGTAGCCCTCGTATAATACCTATGCTTGCAATGTGTTTCACAAGCTGTATGATACATGGGTACTGGCCACACTATATTTTGTCAGTTGTATTGTTTACAGTTGTTAAAAATAAGGGTGCTAGTATCTGTGATAAGAATAATTATAGGCCAATAGCAGTTGCCAGTATACTTTCTAAGGTGTTAGATATGTCATTTATAATAGGGTAAGTACTTACTTGCAGACTTATGACAATCAGTTTGGCTTTAGCGTGAAACATGGTACTGACATGTGTATTTATATGCTAAAGGAAGCCGTCCAAAAGAACAAGATGTCAAGTAGCAATGTATATTCCTCTTTTTTGGATGCATCAAAAGCATTTGATAGAGTTAACCACACACAAACTTTTCAAGAAACTCTTGTGTCGAGGGGTACCTAAATATATATATTTAGGATACTTGCATTCTGGTATACAGAGCAGACCATGTTTGTAAGATGGAAAAGCACTGTATCACCAGGTTTTAAGGTAACTAATGGTGTTAGACAAGGAGGTATATTATCACCCTATCTTTTCTGTATATACATGGATGACCTTACCAATGAACTAAAAACTGCACGTACTGGCTGTGTCATTGGAAATGAAAAAAATTAAGCATTTAATGTATGCTGATGACCTTGTTCTTCTGTCACCCTCTCCCCATGGGCTGAGAGTACTATTAGAGATATGTGAACAATATGGTATAGAAAATGACCACCTATAATGGGGAAAAAGAGTTGTATTTTGATTTTGAGGTGTAATCTACTGCGAAAAATGCTCTGTTTGAATTGGTCCACAATTAACCCACCCCTTATATCTCCAGTCTAACTATAGAGTAGATCAAGTCTAGCCTAGAGGGGTCAGCCTAGAGATTCCGGAAATGGTCCAGAGCGGGCAGATAAATTGAGGTCCACAGTAGGATTCCTCACAAGATTAGGTTAGGGCAATCTACCTTCACCTTTGTTAAGCTATGAGTTGATGCTGGGTCTTAGGTCACAATGTAGGCCTAACTTGTTTGACCCAGCTTAATTTAATGTTCTTAACTGTTTGGTGTTAAAACTCATATTAGTCTCTTACTTTTAGTTATTACAGTCTCTCCCTTCTCCGGTTGTCTCATTCGAGAGCGTACTTTGCTGGTACGTCCTCTCGCCCCGTTCTTCGTTTTCGTTCTTCCTTTTCTCTTCCTCGCGGGGCTTCTTGTACCAGCGTTGTCTTGGTTTATTCCTCGGTTGGTTTAGCGGTAATGTATCTCCATTACCGAGCACGCTCCTCCCACACAGTATATAAATACTAGTGTGGAGAATAACTCTGGTGAGCAACCAATTGGTTTCTTCCACCCAGTTATTGACATAAAAGGAATTTAATGATTGTTAGATTAACTACCTACCTACTCAGTGAACCATTTTCGTTACCTCCCAACTACCCACTCATCAGTTTTCCATATACTGGGGGCCCCGGGAGATAAAAATTTTGGTGTCATTGTCACCAATTTTTGTCTGAGTGTAGACTAGCTAACTATTTAACTGTAAATGCCTGTTAATCTGATTAACAGTGCCTATCCTCACCTTCTCATGGAGAAGGTGTAGCATTTAATTAGAATAGAAAATATACATCCATAGGATGAAACTGTCTATGGTCTTTACCATAAGAAAAGAAAAAATGAAAGTTAGAAGATAAAATTACAATTCCCCAGCATCTATTTTTTGTTGTAAAAATAGTCGCACCTTTAATGCTGTTTGTCGCTGAGGTCTTGTGTCTGTCAATGTTGTAGTAGGATGCGTTACCACTCCTACTGTCAAAGGAATAGTTACTGGAAGTTCAGTGTCTCCAGTTGTTACTGTCAGTGGAGAAGGTTCTCCAAAGTCCATTGTTTTGGGTCCAGACTCTAAAGGGTACAAAAGAGAAATGTCTCTTGTTGTGTCACCCGTTGAAGTCCTTAATTTGACCACTCTTGTTACCCCATCTGCCCCTGGTCTGAGTTCAGAAACTCTAGCCAGAGGCCAGTTTTGTCTTGGAGTACTGTCATGTATGAGAACAAGGTCCCCTACCTTAATTGTGTCAGACCAATCCTTCTTAGTCATTTGTTTATGTCTCTCCCTTAGACCCATCAAGTACTCAGTTTTCCACTGTTTAATGAAATGAGCTTTAACTCTAGTTAAATGTTGTAACTTAGTCTGGAGCTCATCATGTCGTTGAGTCCAGTTTGGGTCTTCTGAAGAGTCTATATTGTAGTCCGGCAGGAGACTAACTTGTTCTCCCCGAATCAAATGATTTGGAGTTAATGGTTCTGGGTCATTAATGTTGTCACTCACATAAGTGAGTGGTCTATTGTTAATGATGTTCTCAATCTCAGCCAGGAGAGTGAGTAACCCAAATAGTTTTCCCTATGGCCAAGGTAGGCCATAAGACACTTGTAATAGTTTTCCCTATGGCCAAGGTAGGCCATAAGAAAATGTTTAGCCCATGGCCAAGGTAGGCCATAAGACATTTAATGTTTGGCCCATGGCCAAGGTAGGCCAAAAGACCAAGGCTCATTGTTTTGGCCCATGGCTGAGGTAGGCCATAAGACCCTTGTAATTGTTTTCCCTATGGCCAAGGTAGGCCATAAGAAAATGTTTAGCCCATGGCCAAGGTAGGCCATAAGACATTTAATGTTTGGCCCATGGCCAAGGTAGGCCAAAAGACCAAGGCTCATTGTTTTGGCCCATGGCTGAGGTAGGCCATAAGACCCTTGTAATTGTTTTCCCTATGGCCAAGGTAGGCCATAAGAAAATGTTTAGCCCATGGCCAAGGTAGGCCATAAGACATTTAATGTTTGGCCCATGGCCAAGGTAGGCCAAAAGACCAAGGCTCATTGTTTTGGCCCATGGCTGAGGTAGGCCATAAGACCTTTATTGTTTGGCCCATGGCCAAGGTAGGCCACAAGACCAAGGTTCAGTGTTTGGGCTATGGCCAAAGTAGGCCATAAGACCCTTTTGAGTAACCCATGCAATCATTGCTTATGTTCAGATAGGTTGAGTGTATTTGTGGCACATGTAAAGAGTACAGTGTATATATACATATATATACACAGATTGCAAGGAATGCATGTGCCTGTTGAAAAAATCTGTTGAGTGATTCTTCCTTAAAAGAAGAATTGGATGCTTGGAGTTGTATGCATTTTAAATGCTTGTTCACTAATGTTGTTTAACTGGGGATCGTAATGAAATATTGGGGACAAGAAGAAATTACCAGAGAAGAGAGAGCACAGACAAAACAGCAAGTTTAAATTTGGTTTAATCCCCCCCAAGTACTTGTGTGTCACTCAGGTCTAAGCTTATGAGAGAATGAGACTCCTTAAATGTAAATGTTTCCTAGTTAGGCCCTAGGTTGTAGACCTAATTAGGCTTGCTCAGGTTAGGCTTAGGCTAGACCATTTAGCCTAATTCTGCAATTTTTGTTAAGTAAGGTTAAGGTTTGTAAATTCCCCACACACGGACCACCAATGCGAAAAATGCTCTGTTTGAATTGGTCCACAATTAACCCACCCCTTATATCTCCAGTCTAACTATACATGTAGAGTAGATCAAGTCTAGCCTAGAGGGGTCGGCCTAGAGATTCCGGAAATGGTCCAGAGCGGGCAGATAAATTGAGGTCCACAGTAGGATTCCTCACAAGATTAGGTTAGGGCAATCTACCTTCACCTTTGTTAAGCTATGAGTTGATGCTGGGTCTTAGGTCACAATGTAGGCCTAACTTGTTTGACCCAGCTTAATTTAATGTTCTTAACTGTTTGGTGTTAAAACTCATATTAGTCTCTTACTTTTAGTTATTACAGTCTCTCCCTTCTCCGGTTGTCTCATTCGAGAGCGTACTTTGCTGGTACGTCCTCTCGCCCCGTTCTTCGTTTTCGTTCTTCCTTTTCTCTTCCTCGCGGGGCTTCTTGTACCAGCGTTGTCTTGGTTTATTCCTCGGTTGGTTTAGCGGTAATGTATCTCCATTACCGAGCACGCTCCTCCCACACAGTATATAAATACTAGTGTGGAGAATAACTCTGGTGAGCAACCAATTGGTTTCTTCCACCCAGTTATTGACATAAAAGGAATTTAATGATTGTTAGATTAACTACCTACCTACTCAGTGAACCATTTTCGTTACCTCCCAACTACCCACTCATCAGTTTTCCATACTACTGAAACATGTATTATGTGGGTCTTTTGAAATGAATGATCAGGCAATACCTGTCAAAGACACATGTAATACTTAGGTCATGTAATTACTCACGAGCTGCGAGATGAACTCGATATTGAGAGGCAACGTAAAAAGCTGTATGTACACTGTAGGGTGGATCACTTTTCACTTTTTTTTTAAAATTATAGCTGGTCAAAGTTTTTCCCATGATTTGATTCAGTGGAAGTACACTGAAACCATTTTTACCAAAATCGATCAATATTTAGGGGTCTCGCATCGACCTTGAAAATTTCAATTTTGGAAATTTGGCCAAATTGACAATTTTTTACTGAATAAAGATAAATCATCAAATGACCATATTTTCTGAATCCTCTCAGTGAAAGAAATCCTCTCAGATACTTACCAAGTTGATAAGACAAGTGGTTTAGAAGTTATACTCACCTTGAGATAGCATTAAAATTTAAAATACCGTATTTGTTCCCGTACCTCCATATGCTGTCTGCCATTGTCTGCCTTTTAGGATAAGATAAAACGAATAAGGAAAGATCAAATGTATTTTGTATTAAAACGGTTTACCGATATCACTAAAGGCACTTACTCCGGTGCCCCTAACTAGGTTCAAAAACTGTATGAATCGTGGTTAGAACACATCTCACTCCTCTCCTACAAGTTTAGTCTGTCAGGGGGATGAGGGACCCTAGACGACCTGCGGAGCGGGGTTGATGTAGTAGGATTAGGTGCAACCTGCACAGGCGGGCGAATTGAACCACTTTCCGGAGGATCGGTTCACTCTTCCGGAAGACTGATCATTCTGCAATTCACGTTCCCATATCTGGTCCTGATGGCGTTTAATAGAACGACCATCTTCTAGTTTGCACTTGAAGGAAACAGGGCCCGTTCTCTCTGCACAGTTGCAGGAACCCATTTTGGTCCAGGCCCATAGTTGCGAATCATAACTGGATCATTTGGTTGCGCTTCTATAACTCTCCCTTTTTTAGTGTCGTGGTACAACTTCTGTTTTTCCTGCTGGCGTAAAACTCGTTGTTGTAACGTTTCGTTTGGACGTAACAAATCGAAATTGAACGAATTCCCCGGCCAATCATAAGTTTAGAGGGAGACACCCCCGTCGTTGTGTGAAGTGTTATTCGATATTTAAACAAAAATTTATCCAACACCACTTGCATTTCCCCCCACGAGAATGACGCAAGGCCGACTTGAAAGTACGGACCATGTTTTCCGCGAGACCGTTAGTAGACGGGTGGAAAACACTAGACCGGACATGTCTAATGCCATTTAGGTGGACAAAAGAACGAAATTCCTCACTGGTAAAACAAGTACCATTGTCGGAAACCAGGACTACGGGTAAACCCCATCGAGCGAAACACGAACGGAGTAAGCGAATAGTAACACCCGAAGTCGTGGAAGTGGTTGGAAAAATTTCCACCCACTTAGAGTAGGCGTCTACAATGACTAGGAAATAGTATTATTTATAGGACCTGCATAGTCAACATGGATCCTATGCCACGGTATAGTAGGCCATTCCCAAGGATGAAGTGGACTTTTCCTTGGGAGATCTCTGTTCTCTAGGCAGCTTTGACAGGAACGAACCAATGATTCGAGTTCTCCATCTAAACCGGGCCACCAGAAATAAGCTCTCGCCAGCTCTTTCATTTTTGTTGCCCCATGTGTTCAGCGTGAAGTTCCTTCACTAAATTCGACCTGCCTTCATTCGGAATTATCACTCTGTGGCCCCATAAGAGACAGCCATTTTGGATCGAGGCCAGACTGACGTTGATAAAAAGGCTGTAATTCACTCTCAACCTTAGTAGGCCAACCAACTGAGCAGTAATGGATGACCCTAGACAGAATAGGGTCTGATTTTGTCCACTGCTCTATTTGTACCGCAGATACTGGAGTGGATTCCAAAAACTCCACCAAGTGAACCCATTCTGTAGGTATAGGTACACATTCATTTGGATTTTCTAAAGGCAACCTACTTAGCGCATCAGCCGTACCTAGAAGTTTGCCTGACCGATGTACTAAGTCAAATTTATAGGCTTGTAGAATCAGTGCCCATCGTTGAATCCTACCTGAGGCCATAACTGGAATATTTTTATTAGGTGAAAATAAACCTAAAAGAGGCTTATGGTCAGTAATTAGTTTAAATTCATGACCCCATAGATAGAAATGAAATTTTTTTACTGCAAATACTAAGGCTAAGGCTTCACGTTCAAGTTGTGCATATCGTCTTTCAGTCTCAGTTAGTGTTCTAGAAGCAAAACAGATAGGCCTATCTACACCATCAATGTGGTGAGATAACACTGCCCAATTCCATAAGAACTGCTATCTGCTGAAACTATGAGAGGAAGTTTAGGATCATAATGCACTAGGAGAGTGGACTTTAGTAGTACGTCCTTGGAAGCCTCAAATGCTTCCTTTTGGGTTTTCTCCCATCTCCACTGTTCCCCAGATCGTAATAGCTTATTTAGGGGTTCAAGGAAAGTCGATGCATTAGGCAAAAATTTCCTATAAAAGTTTAGGAGACCTAAATAAGCTTGTAACTGTGTGATGTTTTGTGGAGGTGGTGCATTTTTTATTGCTTCTAGTTTATCCACCGTTGGACGAATGCCTGAGGCATCTATGCGGAACCCTAAATATGAAACCTCGTTAGTGACCCACGAACACTTTTCTTTCTTTAGCTTAAGTCCGGCATCCCGGAGTCTTTTTAGAACTGTGGTTAATCTAGTTAGGTGTTCTTTTTTAGACGAACCTGAAATGAGGATATCATCTAGAAAACAAAGTACCCCCGGAATGTGACCTAGAACTTGGTCCATTGTCCTCTGAAAAATATCCGGAGCTGATGCTATTCCATAGCATAGCCTATTGTACTTATATAGGCCTCGGTATTTATGATAGTTAGTTCTTTAGAATTTTCATCTAAACTTAGTTGAGCATAGGCTTGGGACATATCTAGTTTTGTGAGATATTTACCCCCAGCAAGAGAGCTAAATAATTCATCAGGCTTGGGTATAGGGTAACAATCTAGAAGGACTGCTTTTTTTGCTGTTAAACGGTAATCCCCACATAACCGCACGGACTTGTCCGGTTTTAGTACAGGAACTACTTGGGCAGCCCACTTAGCGTGTGTGACTGGTCCGATAATTTTATCTTTGAGCAGCCTGTCAATTTCTAAATCTACCTTCTCCCGCAGTGCATGCGCAATTGAACGAGCCTTACAAAATTTCGGAGTTACATTAGGATCTACTTCTATACAGACCTGATGGCCTTTTAGGTTGCCTTAAGAATGAATCTATGTCCGACGGATATGAGAGTGTGTACACATCTGCCTGACCCTTTGGCAAAATTTTGTCAATCGGCATTTTCAAAGCATCAATCCAATCACGGCCTAGTAGAGTAGGCCTTTGCTCATCCACCACTAAAAGAGTTAAGGGATGAGACAAAGTTTTCTGGTTGAGTGTAACTGTGACGGATGCTTCTCCACAAATAGGTATTTGTATGTCCCCATATTTTTTTAATTGTTTTAGATGCATGTAGTTTAGGTGTATTTTTGAAAGTTTTGTCAAAAACTGTTTTGGACATGACAGTTCGGGCAGCACCTGTATCTAGTTCTAGAGGAACTGTAATTCCATTTAGGCCTACCTCTACAATATATGGGCCTGTATTATTACCACTTTGCTGCTCATAAAATAGGTACTCCACTCCAATGTTCGAAGTATTTCCCTTTGAGGATTTACACTAGAAATGTTAAATTAGAATTTTCACCCTTGTTTTCTTTGAAAAACAACTTTAGCTATGTGGCCTATTTTACTACAGTTTCGGCAAACTGCTTCTTTAAAAGGGCAGTCCTTCTTCCAATGGTGTTTTCCACACCCAGTACATGGCTTGGAAGGCTTTTCCTCCTGTTTAGCGTTTGAATTAGTAGGCTTAGTCGTATTTGCCGCATACCTTTTATTTGTCTGTCTAGTAGGCTCATTAGGTCTGCCAGGCCTAGAAGATTTAAAGCTATTTACGTGTTGGGCTTTACTACTGTGACTGCCAAAAGCTCTAACATCTTTAGCAGCTGCTTCTCTAGCCGCAGCTATTTCTACAGCCTGACTAAAAGTTAGGTCCTGTATAGCTAATAGGGCTCTCTGGGTAGACTCCTCTTTGAGACCCATTACAAACCTATCTCTTAGCATTTCGTCTAATTTGTCCCCAAATTTACACGTACGGCTATGGCTTTTATTCCTGCAACAAACTCTGCAATGCTTTCATTACCGTCTGATGCCTCGAATAAAATTTGAAACGTTCATAGATGAGAACTACTCGGGGTTTGTAGTGATCGGTTAGGGCCTGTACCAATTCACTATAGGTGCAAGTTTCCGGTGCTTTAGGAGCAACTAGGTCCATAACTAAGCCAAACGTTTTAGGGCCTTATAGTTAAAAAGGTAGGTACTTTCTTAGCATCAGGAATGGAATTTGCCTCGAAAAACAACCTCACCCTAGTGGCATAAGCTTCGAAGTCCTCACCAGAGTCTTCGTAGGGGCTTATATGGCCAATCACCGACATGTTAGCAAAACCGAATTAGGCCAAATAACGTGAAGTAGGTTAGATTTGGTTTAAATTTGATCTAGTTACTCCCCAGTTAGGGCTGAATAGTAAATTGTATTAGAGTTAGGGCTGAGAAGGAATTAGTATTAGAGTTAGGGATGGGTAGGAATTAGTTTTAGAGTTAGGGCTGAGTAAGAATTAGTTTTAGAGTTAGGCCGGCGGGACCTAAGCTATAGTACAGTAGCTTACCCACACAAACAAACCAAATCGGACGACCCACTAGGCTACATCCAATTTTCCAAACAACCACTTGAACCCAATAAGCCAAATTAAATCCAATGAGTCAAATTAAATCCAATGAGCCTAATTTAATCCAATGAACCAAATTTAATCCAATGAACCAAACTTATTCCAATGAGCCAAATTAAATCCAATGAGCCAAATTGAATCCCATGAGCCTAATTAAATCCCATAATCCTCGTCGCCAAATGTGATAACATGGGGTTAGACACTCCTTTAGGTTATTAGGTTCCTAAACAACAAACAAAGGCACTTACCGGTGCGTTGAATTAGATATTCCTTTTGGGGCCTACCATAGATTCCTGCGTCCCACAAACAGCCAACCTAACTCTCTTTTACTTTACTAATTTAGAAGCTATAGACATTACCCCTAACTATCCTTAAGTACTGACAACTTTCTACCCCATTTGTCACCTTAGAAACACCACCAAATAAACACTTAGCATCAACGATTAGGTCAGATAGGAAAAAGCAAGGTTCTAGCCCAAAACAATACAAACAGCCGCGTTGGTCCGTTTATCCCTTCGTGTTGCCATTCAGCTTAGATTTAGTGATATTTCCCTTTTAGTGACTTTAGACTATATACATATATATACACACACACACACACGTCACCTCAGGAAGAATATTTATAATTTCATTACTCGGGTCCAAAACAGCTCTAATGTGTTATTGTACAATGTCCTGTCTTCAGATACTGTGTACCTCTCACCTATATGGCAGTCTTGATTCAGACAACTACTGGTTTACAATACCTTATTTTTGTAATGTAGCAAAGATTATATATGTATATTAAGTTGTGTTATAATAAGTGTTATAATAAATGGCTCTGTTATAATAAGTGTTATAAGTGGCTGTTATAATAAGTGATATAAGTGTTATAATAAGTGGCTATGTTGGCCTTATTTTTGAATTACGTTCAGTGTATAATACGTAAGATTGTACTTGTATGTTAGGTTAAGTGGCTATGGATTGTGAATAATCCGCAATAAAGATGTTTTGTTTTGTTTGTTTGTATAACTCCTAAATCTTTTTCCTCATCTACGCTTGTCGACTCCTTCTCTGACATACTATACGCAAAATTACCGTTACGCGAACCTATATGTAAAATTTTGCACTTATCGACGTTAAATCTCATTTGCCATGTGACCGACCAGTCTACGATTTTATTCAGATCTTTCTGGATTTTACCTCTATCTTCGTCATTCATCGCCGTACCACCCAACTTCGTGTCATCCGCAAACTTTGAAACTGACCTGACTAGGCCGACATCTAAATCGTTAATATATATAAGAAAAAGCAAGGGACCCAATATATAACCCTGAGAAACGCAGCTCGCTACATTAGCCCAAGAAGACTCCGTTTCGTCAACGACCACCCTCTGTTTCCTACTTCGCAACTACTCTTCTATCCAATTTATTCCTTCGGTGGCAACTGGGCGACAGCCAACTAGGCGACAGGACAACTGGGCGACAACCAACTAGGCGACAGGACAACTGGGCGACAACCAACTAGGCGACAACAAACTAGGCGACAAACAAACTAGGCGACAACAAATATATATATATATATTTATTTATTTATTTATTTATACATTATGTATATTCATACATTAGATAAAAATTAAAGGTCCAAGTTTGAAAAGACTTTATGTGTTTTTAACGAAAATATCATGACTTAACCTAACCAATCGTCAAGGGCGTACAGTTGACCTAACCGGGCATTCAATTGACCTAACTGGGCATTAATTCTTCATTTTTTCTGCTATTTTACAGATCTGACCGACGCTTTTGGCAACGAAAGAACTGGGTATTTTTATCAAAGGAACACACTTTCCCACACTTTGAGCACTTTTTCATAAACAGTAGATTCTACTCTATCTAAAGGGTGTTGGGTACAATTTTGTTCCATCTGCATAACAATTATATAATCTGCCCCAATTATATAAATCATGTTTTATAATTCTTTTATCTTAATGATTTATCACATTTTATTTTATGTGTAATAAAGTCTTTTCAAACTTGGACCTTTAATTTCTGTCTAATGTATGAATATACATAATGTATAAATAAATAAATATATATATATATATTTGTTGTCGCCTAGTTTGTTTGTCGCCTAGTTGGTTGTCGCCGTTGTCCTGTCGGCTAGTTGG
The DNA here is from genome assembly GCA_023014485.1 of Bathynomus jamesi. Taxonomy (NCBI): domain Eukaryota; kingdom Metazoa; phylum Arthropoda; class Malacostraca; order Isopoda; family Cirolanidae; genus Bathynomus; species Bathynomus jamesi. The sequence goes on from JAJOZX010000788.1 coordinate 545,368, forward strand.
TCGTCGCCCATTTGTCCCGTCACCTAGTTGTCTGTCGCCCAGTTGCCACTGAACCCAATTTATTACTACATCCCTGATCCCATGAGCCTTAGTTTTTTTCAACGAGTCTTTTGTGCGGTACGGTGTCAAACGCCTTTTGAAAATTTAAATATATTACATCTACTTCCCGATGACTATCGTAAACTTCAACCACGCTTTGGAAAAATTCTAAAAGATTAGTTAAGCAAGATTTGTTTCGCCAAAAACCGTGCTGCGTATTTCTAATCAGGTTATGCAATTCTAAGTGTTCGACTATACGATCCCTAATTATTGATTCTAGTAGCTTACCTACAACAGACGTTAAACTGATTGGCCTATAATTCCCCGCCGCACCTTTATCGCCTTTCTTAAAAATAGGTGTTACATTTGCTAACTTGAAATTATCTGGTACGCACCCCTCAGAAATAGACGCATTAAAAATCTTTGTTAGCAACACAACAATGCCTTCTTTTAATTCTTTTAGTTGTATGGAATCCGGCCCCGGTGATTTAAGCACTTTCATTTTACAAATATAATGCAGTACCTCCTTTTCACTCACCACAAATCCACACTATTGTCTAAAGTATTACCATTATCAAAAGGTATTATGTCTATGACTGTAGGGATATTCGTTACATTTTCTATTGTAAAAACTGACGTAAAATATTCGTTTAGCAGACAAGCCATTTGCTTGTTTTCTGAAACTAGCTCACCGTCAGAATTTTTCAACGGTCGGCTTGGGGTTTTCTTTGCCGTCACGAGCTATGGAAATTTCAAATCGTGCTTGGACTTTTTTATTACACTTTTCGCTTCACGCCTTAGAGATATATAGGGTGTCCATAAATGATTACCCTGATTAAAGCATGCTATAACTTTTAAATAAACACTCGTATTCAAACACAGTTTTAATCATAAGTAGATAAACATACAAAGTTTTGATACATAGTTAATGAACTTAATAAGCTTCCACATGTGCACCCCTAGTGGCACGTAAAATGTCTAAACGGTATTCACACTCACGCCACACATTTTCCAACATTTGTGGGTTAACTGTTGCAATTGCATCCGCAATGCGTTCTCGCAATGTTCTAATATTTGGAACAACTGTTGCATAAACCAAATCTTTAACATGACCCCAGAGAAAGAAATCCAGCGGGGTAATGTCTGGTGATCTTGGGGGCCATGGGATTGGCCTGTCCCTGCCAATCCATCGATTTGGAAATGTTGCGTCGAGAGTTTCACGAACAACATGCGCCCAATGAGGGGGTGCCCCATCTTGTTGGAAGATGACAGTTGGCTGCCTGTCCTGCAGCTGGGGGAAACTGATGGTCTACCACTGCTCTTTCCCTTTTCCACGTTTCCAGTTTCCAAGAATTTTTTCATCCACGACTTAATTAACTTCACATCAGGTGGATTCTTTCCATACTTTGTTCTGAACCTTCGCTGAACACTGACAGGAGATTTTGTTTCTGCAAGCCACACAACACATTGTGCCTTCTCTGTCACAGACGCCATCTTAACTGAACAGCTACTACAGCGCTCCTAGCGGCGAATGCGGTAGACGAAACACCAGCACAGAAACTCTATGCGTGTATGAGATCACCTGTAAAAAGTAAACGGATGTAAGATTCGTCATTAAAACATGAGAGCATACTGTTTTCAGGGTAAACACTTATGGACACCATGTATAATTGTTTCGTAACCACAAATTGTCTTTATCGCATTTATGTAGCCTATAAGCCCTATCTCTACTCCTTATAATATCTCCTACTCTAGAAGTAAACCACAAGGGATTGTTGTTTACTTTCGCACGCTTAATCTTGTACGGTACACATTCTTCATTTTTTGTCCTAAATACTGTTTCAAACGATTCCCACATTACTTTTGCGTTGGAGATCCCCATTACGTTTTCCCAATTGACGTGTGACAATTCATTTCGAAATTCACAAAAGTCTGCTTGCTGGAAGTTAGGAATTTTAGTCGAGTTAGCTGGTTTCGAGTGACTTATTGAGAGGACAAACTCTATTGTTTAACGGTTCTATATATACTTGAAGATCAGTGATAAACCTATCATCCGTAGTTATTACCAAAGCTAAAATACTGTCCAACCTCGTAGTTTCCCTAATCTTTTGAATAAGAAAGCTATCCTCGAAAAAATTAACTAAACGATTACCTTCGCGTCTCCCTGCATTGTATCGTAATTCCCGTTAGCACAATTAAAGTAATTCATAATTAAGTCCTGCTCACTACCTATTATTCTCTTTAGTTCACGATATAACGCTTCGTCCATATCAGCTGTTTGATTAGGGGGGCCTTTAATTCTATAGCGTTTGCAATATTATCTAATTACCAATTAAATCAAAATCTTTGCAAGCAATTAAAGAAAAAAAATCGTTTATTTTGTTTCGTAGGCTACAAGCATTTAAGGATAGACCCTTCAAATTGTTTGTTAAAACCGCGTTACCTTCGCGCGCGCAAGGGATATATATATATATATATATATATATATATATATATATATACAGGGCGTCCCAAAAAAATGTATACACACTTTAAATAATTATAAAGGCAGTGTTTATTAAAATACATTTCATTTTCAAAATGTAATAGAATCTACAGACATTATTTAATTGTTTTGTCAACGCCTCTTTTCAAACTGACGTCCGTTCTGGTCCAGGCACTGCTGATAACGCGAAGCAATGGAATCGCAAACATCACGAAACATTTCGTTTGGTATTTGTGTGCATTCTCGTTCAATGGCTGCTCTCAATTCAGCGACTGTTGTAGGTTTTATAGCGTAGACTTTGTCTTTTAAGTATCCCCATAAAAAAAAGTCTAGTGGTGTGAGGTCTGGTGAACGCGGAGGGTATTCTACGAAACCCCTTCGTCCAATCCACATCCACATCGTGCCAAGTACCACTCGCAATACTCCACTCTTCGGTCCGGATCATCTTCATTAATAGCATGGACTAATCTTGGAATGTAACTTTTCCATTGACAGCGCTTCAAAATGCGTTGGACAGACGATTCTGAAATTCCTACCTCACGACTCGCTTGCCGCACAGATTTTCTTGGACTTTGGTGATACGTTTCCAGTACTCTTTCTTGCTTTGTGGGGCTTGTCGATGTCCGTGGTCTTCCGGAACGCTTCTTGTGGACATTCTGAACAGTTCCATCGGCTTCAAACTTATCTCTAATTCGAGTGATGGTAAGTCGCGTTGGTGGATCTGTTTGAAACTCCCTCCTAAACTGTCTTTGCACTTCAACTGCGTTTTCACACTTCCAGTAGCATTTTAGAATGAATTTCCTTTGTTCAAAGCTTAGTCTGACTGCCATTATTAATTCTAATGGGTTTAACTTGGAAAGAAAGAAACATCAATTGAGCTATCAGCTGTTAAAGTGTGTATACATTTTTTTGGGACCCATTGTAAACCAATTTTCTATCGACGCTTCGTTGATGACTCGATAGCTGTTTTTGATAATGCTGTACAAGCGCAACAATTTTTTAACTTCTTAAATTCTCTGCACCCCAATATAACTTATACAATGGAAACTGAGAAAAATGGTTCCCTTCCCTTTTTAGATCTTTTAATTTCGAAAAAAGGTGATTCTATTACTACATCAGTTTACAGGAAACCTACTTTTACTGGTTTGGGCATGAATTTCTTTAGTTTTACTGATTTTAACTATAAGATGTCGTGTATTAAAACTCTCTTGTTCAGAGGATATAATTTGACCTCTAGTTTTACCTTACTTAACGATGAATTTAATAATTTAAGATCATATTTTACCAATAATAGTTTTCCTGTTCAATATGTAGATAAACTAATAAGATCTTTCTTAAATAATGTTTATAGCCCTCAACTTCCCTGTATTTCAGTGCCTAAAGATATAAAATATTTCTTGGTACCTGAAATGGGTCCCATGAATAAAGAATTTAAACTTAAATTTACAAAGTTGTTAAGAAAATTTTTTTATCATACTGATTTTCGCATTATATTATTAACAAAATGTCTTTAGGTAGCTTTTTCTCAGCGAAGGATCGAACTCCTGATTCGTTGCGTAGCGGTGTTGTATATTTATTTACCTGCCCAAGGTGTCTCCTTGGTACTTATATTGGCAGCACCGTGCGCTCCCTCAGGGCTAGATTTTATTCGCATATGGGAATAAGTTGCCGAACAGGTAAAATTTTAAATAAAAAAGAAGCCTCTAGTATTCGGGAACATAGTATTAAATGTAAAACTGATGTCACTTTAGATAATTTTAAAATTCTCGGTTGTAATTCTTGTCCTAACTCAGAATTTTGGAATCTCTTTATATTAAAACATTGACCCCTTCTCTAAACGTGGATTCCTCAGCTGTCCCTCTAAATTTTTTATAATCCCCCCTCCCCCCTCCCCCCTCCCCAATTTTTTATAATCCCCCCTCCCCAACTTATAACTCTCCAACTGCCCAACCCATAGTCTGTTTCCTGTTTTGTTTTGTTTTAAATTACTCGTGCCTCGGAACCAGCATTGAAAGGTTCGTAGTGTTAATTATTCCATTGTATTAGTGTTAATTATTCCAGTGTACTAATTTCAAATTTACTATATGTAATTTAAAAATAGCTTTTTAAATTTCTTGTAATTTTATATGTAAGTTTTTATAACTTTGAATTTAACCCTCTTCTTTTAGTCTTTTTAAAATTTGCTTTTAATGAATGGGTTTTATAGAAATTATTTTGTCTTGTTCACATTTATTTATTGATTCTAATTTCATATTGTTATTATCTAGCCTGATGATGAGCGTATTGCTCGAAACGTTGCGCATTAAAGAAGACTTTTCATGGCATTTACATTCCTCCTTGTCATTGGATTTCTCCTAAATATTATATATATATATATATATATATATATATATATATATATATATATATTCTATCCTTAAATGCTCGTAGCCTACGAAACAAAACAAACTATTTTTTTTCTTTAATTGCTTGCAAAGACTTTGATTTAATTGCGATAAATGAATCGTGGCTTAGCATTGAAACACGTGACTTTTTGTTAAAACCAGAAGAGGTAAGCGAGGAGGAGGTTTTATGTTGTATATGAAAGATAATATTGCGAACGCTATAGAATTAAAGGCCCCCTAATCAAACAGCTGATACGGACGAAGCGTTATATCGTGAACTAAAGAGAATAATAGGTAGTGAGCAGGACTTAATTATGAGTGACTTTAATTGCGCTAACGGGAATTACGATACAATGCAGGGAGACGCGGAAGTTAATCGTTTAGTAATCGTCATCTCGCCTTCTCCCTTCATTCCCTGACGAGATGTACTTCTGAATACACGAAAGGCCTTGGAATAACTTTTTCTTTTTCCTTGTGGATTTGCATCATTCATTCATTTCACGCGTTTAATTGTGAAATTCATCATATATATATATATATATATATTATATATATATATACACACACAGGGACAAGTGCCCTGGGCCCCGCGATTTAATGGTCTCTAGAGAAGAGACTCTGCTTATTATGTAAAATTAGATCAGATTTTGTGTCATTAGATAAGGTTTTTGGAAAGTGGAAACACATCAAGAAAAAAACTGAAAATGGTTGGAAATTAACATTATTATTGCACTTTTATTTTCACATATAGGTAATAGCTGATCATGCTGATGAATTGTTGTTTTTACACTTTACACTGATTTCCTCCGTTTTTTTTTTATTTTCCTTACTTGAGTATCCTTTCAAGTTTCAACACTATTTCTTACGTATAACGTACAGTATTATTGCCTTTTGTATAAAGCTGTGATGTACATATCGTACATCTACATACGCTGGGTGCTTTCAAGATGGCAGGATCGCATGTCGTCTTTGTTTTGCTGATATGTTTGTTAAAAGAAAGGTTGATTTTTACTTAACTGTAAGTGTTACAATTTTCAGGACATTATTGTCGTCAAACTGTCAAATGTAAAAATTATTTTGCAATAAATCGCTAATTATTTCAATTGTTTGGTACAAAAAACCTTGCATTTGTTCATATTACCAACTATCTCTTATATTCTGCCATGTTATTGTAACTAAAATATATATAATATTAGTATAATTTGTACAATTTTTTTCACATATTTTTCATATTGTCGACCTTATTTTTTGTAAGGAGATATTTAAAACAGATGAGTTCACCACACTGTATGCCATGATGAACCCTGTAAATTGTAGTGTGTATTTATATTTATATATTGTTATGGTTTCCATATGTGTTCACGGAACCAATGGGCCCCACAGCTCATCTGGTGCCCTGAGCCCCGCGGTAGCAAAACACGCCCCTGTGTGTATATATATATATATATACACAAACTCAGAATGGTTCCCTGAGAACAATATATGTTAAACACAGACCGTGCATGGCACAAGGAACTCTTCTGGGAAAATTAAATCCACTATAGTCCGAATAAGTAATGATAAATGACAAATACCATAGTTTTTTTTCCTTTTTCATGATTTTAGCCCGACGTGGGCAACGGGTCTCTCGCAAAGAGATCCCATAAATATAGCTTCCCTCACCAGCTATCTGCAAAGCAGACAGGATCCAGCTTTGGGACGTGGATCTAGGGTTTAAAGCAAACCTAGATCCCTACACTCAGAACCTCTATATAAGTAAAAGACTCGTTGCATTCACGTCGTGTTGAATAAATCAAAGAAAAAGGGGTAACTATTGTATTTTTAGCCAAAAAAAACAAAACTTAAACCTCAACCGGGACATTGAGCGTCCACTTTTCAAGGCTAAAAATACAATAGTTACCCCCTTTTTCTTGATTTATTCAACACGACGTGAATGCAACGAGTCTTTTACTTATATAGAGGTTCTGAGTGTAGGGATCTAGGTTTGCTTTAAACCCTAGATCCACGTCCCAAAGCTGGATCCTGTCTGCTTTGCAGATAGCTGGTGAGGGAAGCTATATTTATGGGATCTCTTTGCGAGAGACCCGTTGCCCACGTCGGGCTAAAATCATGAAAAGGAAAAAAAAACTATGGTATTTGTCATTTATCATTACTTATTCGGACTATAGTGGATTTAATTTTCCCAGAAGAGTTCCTTGTGCCATGCACGGTCTGTGTTTAACATATATTGTTCTCAGGGAACCATTCTGAGTTTGTGTATACTAAACGGACGTGTTCGTGCCTTGAAAAGTGGACGCTCAATGTCCCGGTTGAGGTTTAAGTTTTGTTTTTTTTTGGCTAAAAATACAATAGTTACCCCCTTTTTCTTTGATTTATTCAACACGACGTGAATGCAACGAGTCTTTACTTATATAGAGGTTCTGAGTGTAGGGATCTAGGTTTGCTTTAAACCCTAGATCCACGTCCCAAAGCTGGATCCTGTCTGCTTTGCAGATAGCTGGTGAGGGAAGCTATATTTATGGGATCTCTTTGCGAGAGACCCGTTGCCCACGTCGGGCTAAAATCATGAAAAAGGAAAAAAAAACTATGGTATTGTCATTTATCATTATTATTCGGACTATAGTGGATTTAATTTTCCCAGAAGAGTTCCTTGTGCCATGCACGGTCTGTGTTTAACATATATATATATATATATATATATATATATATTAGTGATGGATCGAGTGGTCGGTTTTTCACAACCGCGGTTGCGGTTGTGTTTGCGGTTGTCGAATTTTTTCCAACCGCGGTTGCGGTTGCGGTTATCATATACTAGGAAAAATGCGTAATTATTAACTGGATTTAGCCACTATAGTGCGATTTAGCCACACTTGGTACATAATATATACTAAATAGTATTTATTTAGTAAATACCTTATGTTGAACACAAGTTTTGCAATACACCGCTACCGCTATTTGTGTGTTGCAAAACTTGTGTTCAACATAAGGTATTTACTAAATAAATACTATTTAAATGAAGTATATTCTAAACTTATATAGCTATTATGAAAGAATAGGTCAAATTAATTAAAAACATATTTTGCACTAAGTGTGTTACCAGGATGAGGGACGAGGACCCATCGCACTGTTCATCCCACCTACCACTTTCCCCAGCCTCCACCCATTGGAAAGTTATGGATTATTATTCATGAAAAACTGATGTCAAACTTAATGACAGGCAGTGTGAATTTCAAGAATAATATTTTGCTGCATTTTCACCTTTCAAGCGGCAACGCCTCTCATCGTACAACGTTCCCGCTCCACGCATAAAGAGACCCATCATTTTCTTTTTAAAAAAAGAAATATTTCTAATTAACCTAAAATTAAAATTAACTAAGCTTTTACAACCGCAACCGCACTTATGGAACGGCGGTTGCGGTTACGGTTGCGGTTGTGAATTTTTGTGCGGTTGTAGTGCGGTTGCGGTTGCGGTTATTCGATCCATCACTAATATATATATATATATATATATATATATATATAATGAGTTGCGGGGCCATTGGTTCCGTGAACACACATGGAAACCATAACAATATATGAATATAAATGCACACTACAATTTACAAGGTTAATCATGGCATACAGTGTGGTGAACTCATCTATTTTAAATATCGGTAAATATGCAGTTTCACGGCTCCACGAATACCGATATTTTAGTCATAAAAACCATAAATATGTATATTTGGAGACTGTCTGAAGACCATGGCATCGGTAAAGTTTTTGTAAAACCCCGTAAGGTATTTTTTATTAATATTTTAAATACGAACTAATACTAGCGAATCTGGCAACTTGGTAATCATTGTCCAGGTTGTTGTTCTCTAGGATGGACGTGTGTACCAGTTGCTCGTGAGTGAATTATCGTTAACGCGAGAAGACTGTGTTGAATTTAGCCAGAAACACAGATTATAATTTATTGTTGTACGTTAAAAAGTGTCGTAATTGTAAAAAAAGGTGTTCCTACAACCGAAACACCCAATTTTTTCGCTGCCAAAAGCGCCGTTCAAATGGTACCAAGTGTGACTATAAATTATCGCTTATGAAAAATACATTTTTTGAAGGAAGTCACTTTAGTATTGAACAAGTTCTAATATTTTCTCGTTATTTCTGCTACACTAGTTTCACAGCAAAACACGTACGATTTGCGTTAGATATTTCGCAACACACCTTCACGGACTGGTTTTCGTTCTGCCGTGAGGTGTGCATTTCGTATGCGTTAAATTATAGTGTAAAACTTGGTGGCGAAGGGAAGGTGGTGGAAATAGACGAAGCAAAGTTCAGCCGTCGATAATACAACGTGGGGCGAATTCTTAGCGGCCAGTGGGTTTTTGGTGCCTTTGAACGTGGTTCAAAACGATTATTCGTCATTTCCGTTGAAAAGAGGGACAGCGAGACTCTAGTTTCTATTATTACCAAATGGATTGAGCCCGGCTCGACAATTGTGAGTGACTGTTGGCGTGCATATTCTACCTTAAATGAACAGGGATTTCACCACTTAACTGTGAACCACACCTATAATTTCATAGATCCAATTACAAAGGCCCATACCCAGAACATTGAACGTAGCTGGAGGGACCTTAAAGCCTCAATACCCAAGTACGGACGTAAGAAGAACTTTATTTGGGATATCTCGCTCGTTCTCTGTTCCTCAAGGCGCACCCTGATCCCGGCGACTGTTTTCATACTTTTCTGCAAACTGCTGCCAAACTTTACAACCCAGGATATACTTAAGGTATGAACAACATGTGGGTTGGTTAGTTAGGGTACGATGTAATAATGCACTTAGTAGGTTAGGTTCGACCAATTTCTGATTCATTTTCATGGCTCCATCTAAATTTCTTTCCCAAAGTCGCGGAAGAATACAAAACACTCGTCTGCAACGTAAACAATAGTGTTTTGAATTCCTCCGCGACTGCGGAGAAAAAATTTAGATGGAGCCGTGAAACTGCATCTTTACCTAAATATCTCCTCCCTACAAAAAATAAGGTCGACAATATGAAAAATGTGAAAAAAATTGTAAAAATTATACTAATATTATATATATTTTAGTTACAATAACATGGCAGAATATAAGAAATAGTTGGTAATATGAATAAATGCAAGGTTCCTTGTATCAACAATTGAAATAATTAGCGATTTATTGCAAAATAAAGATCTTTTCGGTTTGACGGTCTGTAATATTTTTTAACATTACTTGTTTTTTATTGTCCAGTTTTAATCGAGGATTTCAAAAATAACATTCATGTTTTAGAGAAACAAATAGTGAGGCAGATACATTTTAGTTCAGAAAATATCATATACGCTTTAAGATTCCAAAATCCCTGAAAGTTTTAGGTCAACTGTACGCTCATGACGATTGGTTTAGGTTAAGTCATGATATTTTCGTTTGTTTTGAAGTAAACTAACGAAAATATCATGACTTAACCTAACCAATCGTCAAGGGCGTACAGTTGACCTAACCGGACATTCTGTTAACCTAACTGGGCATTCAGTTAACCTAACCAGTTGGTGGAGTCTAGAATTTGACGGTCCTGTAGCCATGACTCGTTTTTTTCCGCCGGCCGTCAAACCAAAAAGATCCTAATACGGTTTAAAAATATATATTTTAAATTTATTAAATTGCATATAATTGCCTCGCTATTTGTTTCTCTAAAACATGACTGTTATTTTTGAAATCCTCGATTAAAACTGTATAATAAAAAATAAGTAATGTTAAAAAATATTACAGGCCGTCAAGCCGAAAAGATCCAAAAATAATTTTACATTTGACAATTTGACGACAATAATGTCCTGAAAATTGTAACACTTACAGTTAAGTAAAATAATCAACCTTTTTTTTAACAAACATATCAGCAAAACAAAGACGACATGGGAGCTTGCCATCTTGAAAGCACCCAGTGTATGTAGATGTACAATATGTACATCTACAGCTTTTATGTTGTCATTCAATAGAAAAACACACACACACACACAAACACTATACGTACGACGTACCTTCTCCTCACAGCGACAAATCAAAAACTGAACGCTGGAAGCATTCAGCATCTTTAGGCCTACCTCTCTTTGGCGCTATGGGCGAGACTCGGAGTTGCCAAATGGCAGTTAATTGTTAGGAAAATTCTGCGCCATTGTAAATATACAAAAGGCAATAATACTGTACGTGTACGTTATACGTAAGAAATAGTGTTGAAACTTGAAAGGATACTCAAGTAAGGAAAATAAAAAAAAAAGATGGAGGAAATCAGTGTAAAGTGTAAAAACAACATTTCATCAGCAGGATCAGCTATTACCTATATGTAAATATAAAAGTGCAATAATAATGTTAATTTCCAACCATTTTCAGTTTTTTCTTGATGTGTTTCCACTTTCCAAAAACCTATATCTAATGACACAAAATCTGATCTAATTTTATATAATAAGCAGTGTCTCTTCTCTAGAGACCATTAAATCGCGGGGCCCGGGGCACGTGCCCCTATATATATATATATATGATGATGATGAATTTCACAATTAAACGCATGAAATGAATGAATGATGCAAATCCACAATGAAAAAGAAAAATGATTCCAAGGCCTTTAGTCAGTGGCGTAGCTAGAGTTTGTGCCGCCCGGGGCGGTCCTTGAGTTTGCCGCCCCCCTGAAACACACACAACACAATACACATAACAAACATACTTAAACAAAAAGTGAAAACGACGTATAGGAAAAAACCTGTGAAAAATATTAGGACAACATGTTTACTTCTGAAGTGAAAAAATTAACTACAACATTCTACACAGTTATTTTTCTTGCTTTTCTGTTCGCAAAATCTTCGATGACATTGTCGAAGTCTATTTCGTCTGTCAATTGTTGTTCTATAGACAGTATGGCAAGATTTCTCAACCGCAAGGTGCTCATAGTAGATCTTAGGTAATTCTTTATCAGTTTTAGTTTAGAAAAACTCCTCTCACAGCTAGCAACACTAACAGCAATTGTGAGAAAAATCCGCAGCAGTATTACAATATTTGGAACCGAGTTACCAAGATTATACTTTACAACTAATACCAGCATATTAGTTTTGATATTGATTATTTATAAATATTAAACGTATATTTATAGATTATAACGTATTTACAGAACTTTATGGGTTATTTCCCTTTTTAATGAAATAAATGCATTTATACCAATGCTATTATTAATTAAGCACAACTAAGCGCTTAAATAGGTATGATGGTCAATAAGGCCATCTTCAAGGGAACACAATCCTTACCATTGTCGGAAATTAACGAAGTAAGCAGTGTTTTCGTGGAAAAATAAAATTGTGTCTGGCGTCTTGTATCCTTCTCCTGTCCCGACATAAAAAAAACACCTTTTTTTTTCATTGCAGTAGACCAAAAGTGCCGCCCCTCAAAAAGTGCCGCCTGGGGCGGACCGCCCCCTCCGCCCCCCTATAGCTACGCTAGTGCCTTTAGTGTATTCAGAAGTACGTGTCTCCGAGCCGAGCCGAGCGCGCCAAACGTTTTCCGTCGCTTGTCGCGCAGTGTTGCCATTTCTACAGATTTATCTGTGCATCTACAGATTTTATGCTTTGTTTCAGATTTTTCCCTCAAAATGGGCGAAATCTACAGATTTCTAAAATTTATAATTTTTTTTATGCTTCTTTTCAGATTTTCCTTCAAAATGGGCAAAATTTTCCGATTTCTAAGATTGAGGTTTTTTTTACTAACCACTACGGACTACACTGGATATTACAGTAATATTACCGAGTTTCTCCATGAGAACCAACAAATTATTTTCGTGCGCCACCTGTCAGTAGAGAGTGGCAACATAACATAAACACGCCACACTCAGCTGACTTTGCGTCGGTTCTTACTAAGTCATCAACAAAACACTGCTAAAGAAAGCAAAGGGTGGAATCTACAGTACAGATAAATAGCCCTGTTGTTGTTAATGATAATGTTCATTCCATAATTCCAGTACAGCACAAAATTATGTATTTTATTGAATTCCTTTTTCCATTCTGTATATATGCATCCTTAATTTGTTGCTGTATACTTGTTCTTTCTATTTGCTGCTTTTGCAGCTTTCTATTTGCTGGCCTATTATAGACGTAGCTTGAATAGTATTCTGGTTTAAAATATTCAGTTTATCTACCTTTCATTCACTAAATTTTGTTTAATTGACCATTTTTGTATTTCTGTTTGGAATTATGAATATTATTGTATATGTTACTTACAAAAGTAAACTTTAAAATCAGTAGTTTACAGATTTTGTCTACAGATATTTTTATTGAAACTACAGATTTCTACAGATATTTTGACACCAATCTTCAGATTTTCATTAATTTTGGATGGCAAGGCTGCGGCTATACGGTTGAATTTGTTTCAGAATATTTAACTGGAATTACTAATTTTTGGCCATAATATGCTTTAGTTGGTGGTTTTCTACAAAATATTGTGAAAACTAGACAAAAATCGTCAAAACATTTCACTAAAATTCGATCCTAATGAAATGAAAATTTTGTACCAAAAAGTGTTTTTCTCCGTGTTTTGAGCACTTTTTGTGTACTTTTCTTATGATAAAACATGAACTTATCTTTTTCAATATTTTTTAATCCAATTATTAACTATTGATAAAAAACTGCTTTATCTTACTGTTTTCAACAATATAATGCCAAAATAACTCAAAAATCGACATAAAATTTCATTAAAATTTCGTCTTAGTAAAGCAAAAAATTAATGGAAAAAGTCGATTTTTTCAATGTTTTAAGAACCAATTTTTATACATTCTTTAATGTAGCCCTAAAATATTGTAAAAGTGAATGGAATTCATGAAATGATATATACCAACATTAAATACTATGCAAATTTTAGCTTCAAAATCGCATCATTTAGCCTACTTTTACACTTACAAATGAAAATGGGACCATAAATTAGGACCTATAGGGTTGAATTTTTTTCAAAATATTTAATTGGAATTACTAATTTTTGACCATAATATGCTTCAGTTTATAGTTTTCTACAATATATTGTGAAAACTAGACAAAAACCTTCAAAAATTTTCACTAAAATTCGTCCCTAAGGAAATGAAAATTTTGTACCAAAAAGTGTTTTTCTCCGTGTTTTAAGCACTTTTTGTGTACTTTTCTTATGATAAAACATGAACTTATCTTTTTCAATATCTTTTAATCCAATTAGTTACTATTGATAAAAAACTGCTTTATCTTACTGTTTTAAACAATATAATGCTCAAATAATTCAAAAATCGACATAAAATTTCACTAAAATTTCGATCTTAGTAAGGCAAAAAATTGATGGAAAAAGTCGATTTTTTCCATGTTTTAAGAACCAATTTTTATACAAGTTTTAATGTAGCCCTAAAATATTGTAAAAGTGAATGGAATTCATGAAATGATATATACCAATATTAAATACTATGTAAATTTTAGCTTCAAAATCGCATCATTTAGCCTATTTTCACACTTACAAATGAAAATGGGACCATAAATTTGGACCTATACGCAGCCTTGCCATCCAAAAATAATGAAAATCTGAAGATTGGTGTCAAAATATCTGTAGGAATCTGTAGTTTCAATAAAAATATCTGTAGACAAAATCTGTAAACTACCATTTGACTTTAAAGTTTATTTTTGTAAGTAACATATACAATAATATTCATAATTCCAAACAGAAATACAAAAATGGTCAAATAAACAAAATTTAGTGAATGAAAGGTAGATAAACTGAATATTTTAAACCAGAATACTATTCAAGCTACGTCTATAATAGGCCAGTTTAAGAATGATCTAGACAAAAAGCAGCAAATGGAAAGAACAAGTATACAGCAACAAAATAAGGATGCATATATACAAAATTGAAAAAGGAATTCAATAAAATACATAATTTTGTGCTGTACTGGAATTATGGAATGAACATTATCATTAACAACAACAGGGCTATTTATCTGTACTGTAAATTCCACCCTTTGCTTTCTTTAGCAGTGTTTTGTTGATGACTTAGTAAGAACCGACGCAAAGTCAGCTGAGTGTGGCGTGTTTATGTTATGTTGCCACTCTCTACTGACAGGTGGCGCACGAAAATAATTTGTTGGTTCTCATGGAGAAACTCGGTAATATTACTGTAATATCCAGTGTAGTCCGTAGTGGTTAGTAAAAAAAAACCTCAATCTTAGAAATCGGAAAAGTTTGCCCATTTTGAAGGAAAATCTGAAAAGAAGCATAAAAAAATTATAAATTTTAGAAATCTGTAGATTTCTCCCATTTTGGGGGAAAAATCTGTTAACTTGCAACTAACAAGCTTAACTGTTTCAATTTTTTTAAAGTTATGATGCTAAATTCAGAACAGAATTCCCTTAAACAAACTTATGTCATAGCTATTAATACATCATCTTCAGTACATCGGTTTATTCTCAAAATTCTGTAAAACGAACATTGTTTTATTATTATTATTATTATTATTATTGTTGTTGTTGTTGTAATCCAATGTCTTTCTTCTGGGACGTTGCCTCTTGTAACTTTGCTTTTAGTTTTACAAGATTCCAATCTCTTTTCATATAGTTGGTCATTTACAGAAATGGGCTCACGCGTATGTCACAAAATATATTGATAATGACAGCTGCTGACTGCAAGAAATCTCGAGTAGGCAAATGACCCGTGATGGTCGTAACAAACCTGCTGTGTCAACAATATGCGGCGATGAAATAATCAGCAATTCACATAAATAAAGAAAAGGTAAACTCTCAGCAGTGTGACGATGCACAGAAAGAAAATTTCTATACAATGAGAATCATTCCTTCGAGTTTCCCTCTAGGGGGTGATTAAGGCATGAACCCTTACTGTTTCATTACTGTATATGAAAAACACTAAATAAAAAATCAAGAGCTGTTAGTACAGTGGGTCCAGAACTGGTCCCTGTGACATACTATGTTTGACAAGCGCTTTAGTTGAACAATCCCTATTTAGTGATACAAAATGATATCTATTGGACAAATAACTTTTAAACCAATTACTGATTGCTCCTCTAAAGCTGTAACAATATAGTTTAAGTATATGATCTGGGTTATTCATAGGCAGGGTTGCCACTCAACTTTTATAAAAGGTACCAAATCAGACAGACAAAAAGTACCAGAAGATCATAAAAAGTTCCAAATGAAAAAAAATTGCATGAAACCTACCTAATTTTATTAAAACCTTGCAGTTTTCTCTTCATCCAACTTTTCATTCACACGCCCGTTCCTAATCATCATCTTTTTAAGTAGTTCTTCTGTTGGCTGCCATAACTTGCAACTAGTACCTTCCAACAAATTCTTACTATATAATAAGTCATTGAGTGTCTCTGTTTTAATGAGAGATCTATTTTTTTATGTTATTAAATAGTAAGATTATTCTTTCAGCAGCAGCAGACGAATGGGGCAAAGACATTAAATCTAGCATTAATCTTGATAGATTAGGAAAACGTGTTAATCACCACACTTTTCCTGTGAAAAAGCGTACCAGTATTTTTCAGGTTCTGTTGTATTTTCACAAGCTAGCATTTCATATAAAGTCAGTTCCCTCCATTCTTTATTGATTTCTTCAAGATCATTTCCTTTAATGATATTAGGGAATTTTACTGCAAGAGGTATGATGGAATTGGGCCTTCCTTGACTCACATTTGAAGGATCTAACGCTTTAAGCAATTCTAAATTAGTAAACATATTAGAAGATAAAAATCGCCTGAACATTTGTTTTGTTAAGGACACATAAAAGTTTAAAGTTTTGAGTTGAAATTCTTCAAGATCTGTTTTTGAAATATTAGAAGTGTGTTCCAAAAAATGCTTTCTGTTCTAGCTACATGATATATGTCACCTAAGCTAAGATAGTTTGAAGGATTACAAAGTTCGATGTTAGATATATCTGTGTGTTTTACTACCTCTCTTTTAATGAAATTACTGAGAATAGCCTTGAAACTGCTGTTAAGAGAGCTGCGCAATTTGTGACTCCTAAATCTTTCTGCCTTGAAATTCCAAATTGATCTTAGTTATAGCAGGTAAGATAAAAGCTAAAAAGGCAAAGTACATCTTTGTTACAGGGTTATGCATAGGCTGACCATACGTACCGTTTTGAACGGGACAGTACCGTTTGTTTTATATTTCCTGGCCGTCCCGTCGTTTTAATAAAAATGTCAATTTTGTCCCGGTTTATGTACTTACTTTTTCATGAATACAGAATATTACATAACCCCCGTCCCTTTTTTGCCATCCCAATGTCCCGTTTTTGTCTCAAGGAAATATGGTCAGCCTAGTTATGCAATGCTTGCTGACGTGCTGCTGACGTGAAATACAATACAGGTGCAGGCCATTGTTCTAATAGTCTTTTCATCACTTCCTCTAATGACAACCAGCGAGTGCAACTTGGATGCAATATCCTTTGAGGTTGAGTTTCAGTAAATTTCTGAAATTCTGCATAGTCAGCTAATCTTTTGGGGTTATTTGATATGTAGGAATAAATATTCATAGCTAATTTTTCTATGTAATTTGGATGCTCAGAACATGCATTTGAAGCATATAAGTGCAGTGAGTGGCATACATATTCCTGTACGAAGAGAGATGGGATTTTCTTTTTTAGTAGAGTTTGAACACCTCCCTTTCCTCCCATCATTACACTTGCAATGTCACTTGCATATCCAATCAAATTTTCAATTGGAACATTATTTTTATAAACAAAATTTACTACTGAGCTGTAAATGCCTTGTGCTGTGCTATCTTTTATTTCTAATAAAGTTAAAAACTTATCACATGTTGAGATGTCACTTGATTCGTCGATGATCAAAGAGAATTTAGCGGTCTTTAACTGTGACACAAGATTTGTAAAGCAAGTATCACCCATAACATTCAGAAAAATACCTGTTGACTTTGTCCTAGCACGTTTAACTTTCTTTTGCAATTTTTGAATCTGGACATGCATTTACAACAAGTCCAGGTAAATTGTCCATTATTGCAATTGTCAGATTATGCTCTGTAATAAAGGTGTAGAGTTTCAATTCTGAGGACGCAACTTGCTTCTCAAATAAGGGAGACACAGAAGGTTCTAAATATTTCGTCACCTTCTTACACTGCCTTTTCAAATTCATATTTTTCAAGTGTTTTAGTTTTGTTATGCCTTTCAAATAATGTAACACTGCCTGCCAATTCGCAGTTGCACACAAGGCAAAATGATTTGTCATTATTGTTCTTACTTCTACGTATCCAGGATTTAAATCTTTCTTCGTGTAACCACTTAACTTGGAATTTATGGTCATTGCAAGGATAACGTACCTTTTTTAGGTGGTGTCTCTTTACCATCATTATTATTATCAAAAGGACTGAATCACTGAATGTCGGCACTAGTCTAATCTATACGAAAACGTTTTCAAACGAATTGAATTGTTTCTGATTTGACAAACCCCTAAATACTTTTTATCGCGAAATTGACTTCGTCAAATAGTACCAGAATTTTTCGAAGTCGTACCAAACGTACTTGGAGGGATTGAAAGTACCAGTTCTGGTACATTCGTACCAAAAACGGCAACCCTGTATCATAAGATCGTTACAGTCAAATCGAATATTTTCTACAGCCCCCCCAATAAATTTTATTTTGTTAATCTCTGAGAATATTCTGTAATCATTTGGTTGTTTTAACCTGAACAACGTTGTATATAGCTTAAGTAGGAAAATGATCACTGATGTTTGTGGTTATAATTCCAGAATTTACGAGGGCATTGCTATTGACAAATATATTATCAATCGTAGATTCTGTTATTTGATTACCATAGATGTAGATTCGATGGGTTTGATAATTAATAGTGCGACTAAGATAGAAAGAATTCATTAAGTTTAAAAATTTCTGAGATTGCTTCAGATTGCAAATTGATGTTGAAGTCACCCGCAACTATGGCATTCGATTTATGGAACTAGCATAACATGTTATCTATGTTATCTAAGTGAATTAAAGGCTACTGATATTGTTATTATTAGGTGGGCTATATATACATAAACTGGAAAACTACATAATTTCAAATGAAAGGTAAAGTTACAGCAATTAAAAGTTTCCCGAGAAATAAATAAATATTTATATACAGGGTGTACATAAAGTCAGGATCTATTGTTGTGAAGCACTTGGAAATTATATGGAATTCAATCATAAAATGATAAAGTGGTAACATTTATTAAATAATTAAGAGTAGGATTCGACGTGACGCCCATCAGTATCCCTGCACAGCTCAAATCGTTCCGCAGCATTTCTAAACACATTCTGGAGCATTTGCGGGGTTACGTTATCTGCAGCAGTTCGTATACGTGTACGTAAGTTTGCAAGACTCGTAATCTTCGTCTGATAGACGTGCGATTTGATAAAGCCCCATGCAAAGAAATCTAAAGGGGTTAAATCTGGTGATCTCGCAGGCCAAGGTCTGTTGCTTCCGCGTCCGATCCAGCGATTTGGAAAACGTCCATTTAGATAATCCTGAACAATTTTGGCATAGTGACAAGGAGCACCATCATGTTGATAGACGACAGTACTAACAATCCTATCCCCGTCGTCTATCAACATGATGGTGCTCCTTTATTACCACCCCACCCCCTTTATTGCTAACCCTCACCCCCACCCCCCTTTGTTGCTAAGCCCCGCCCCCTCGTTGACAAGGCACCCCCTTTGTTTCCAGCCCCGAAATGGGACTGCAAGGGGTATGCAACCTGGAGTTATCCCTCAAGCTGATCCCCCCAAAGGGGAGTACCGACCTTTGTTGCCAACCCCAAAATGGGATTGCAAGGGGTATGCAACTTGGAGGCGGAGTTCTCCTCCAAGCTGAACCCCCCAAAGGGGCATACCTATCCTAAGGGCGCCTCTTTGGGGAGGAAGGGGTTTCCTCACCCCCCCAAAGGAGCAGAAAGAGATAGCAAGAGAGAAAGGAAGAGGAGGGTCTTTGCTCGGCGGACTGCCGAGCTCATATGGATACGTCGGCCAACACCCGGCCTCTTATAGTGCCCCTATTCAGCCAGTTGGCTTAATCAGCCAGTTGGCAGAGTTGCTAGATAGCATTAAATATTTATTTCTTCTATATATTATTGAATCAGTCGGCTGCTGAGTTGCCAGACAACGCCATATATATAATTATTATTCAGCCAGTTGGCTGCTGAGTTGTCTGATTCGTTATTTATTTTAAATAAGCTTATGTTACAGTTGGCTGAGCTGTCAGCCTCGTTACTTATCTATTCAATTACTCTGTTTTAGAAAATCATATAAACGTGTTCAAGGAATAAATAAAACACCATTACAACGTTCTGTTTATTAATTATTGGATATACAATAGGATATATATATATATATATATATATATAAAATCAAATAATAGAACGGGGAATATATAATCATGCAAATCATAGTATTAACTAAATATTAGAAAAATATATATTTATATTATATATAGTCGTACAAAACATGGAAAATATATGATCATAAAAAGCACAGTATTAATCAAATATTAGAAAAATATATAGTTATTAGTGATGTAGCGGATGTCATTTTTTTCACATCCGCGGATGCGGATGAGGATGTTTGATTTCAACATCCGCGGATGCGGATGTCTACATTTTCGTTATTTTTTAGGATATATTCGAGATTTGTTGTGTTTAACGTATATAATAAGTTATTATATAGACAGAGCTGTAGCTATAATGTAGTATAATTGATTAATTGTACAATAATTGCTGTACTTTTCTCTGAACATATAAAATAATATCAAGCATCTAACTAATATAGAAATCAATTAGTGAATTCGTCTGCAAATAAATTCGTTATATTTCGTTGAGTTTCAGCCACAATTAGAAACCATAATTGTGTTACCAGGATGCGGGACGTGAACCCAACTCAAATGCACCCCACCGACCTCTTTCCCCAACCTCCACCCTTATAGAAAGAGATCTTTAGTTAGCTTGATAACTATTTATATTAAGTTTAAAGTTTTATTAGGCATATTTATAAATGAGTAATTAAAATAAAGTAAACTAAGATGTTCATCGTTTAATGTTCAAACTTAATTATAGGAAGGTTATGCTTAAGGAACATTAATTTTTCTGCCTTTTCTGCTGCCAGTCTGTTTCTCTTTTCATCATATATTAATCCAGCACTGCT
This sequence comes from Bathynomus jamesi, assembly GCA_023014485.1. Lineage (NCBI taxonomy): Eukaryota > Metazoa > Arthropoda > Malacostraca > Isopoda > Cirolanidae > Bathynomus > Bathynomus jamesi. Next base: position 566,458 of record JAJOZX010000788.1, read on the forward strand.
AAATAATCTCTCGCTTGGTACGTTTGTTGGAGGACAGGCTAAATGTTTCCTTGCAAGTTTACTCAAGTATGGATAGATATTCTGCGTATTTTTCCACCAACTAATAGGATTGTCACATGCAGCCAGGCGTTTTCTTGGTGATAGCTCTCGATCATTTTTACTACATCTTTTGACATCGCGTAGGTCTCGTCATTGCTGCTTGACTCAAGAAACTGAGAGACAGATTCTGTGATAGATTTGCTTGTTGAAGGTGTTGGTTCTGTCACTGAAACTTTTATTCTTTTGGTGGGTGGCGAAGCGACAGATTCAAGAGATTGAAGCTCTTCAACTGCTTTGCCAAGTGATGATTTAACTCGTTCTAATGTACTAGGTGAAAATAACTTAGCTTTGTAACGTGGATCTAAGTAGGTTGCAAGAGAGTAACTTCATACAAGAACAGCCTCTCGTCTTGTCGCTTGCATCACTTTTGCGCACAATGAATTAGTTCTATTAATATAGTAGAATTTGATAATTTCCGCTTATTAATTACGTTTTATCTCAACGGTCCACATCCGCACGACATCCGCAGTCCAAAGTGCGGATGCGGACACGGATGCGGATGCGAGAAAATGTGCGGATGTTCCGCGGATGCGGATGCGAGAAAATGTGCGGATGTTCCGCGGATGCGGATGCGGATGTGACCTACATCACTAATAGTTATATTATCAAGAGTTATATTATAAAATATTAGTACAAGAAAAATATAGTTATATTAATTATATATAATTGTACAAAACATAGTATTAACTAAATATTAGAAAAATATATATTTATATTTTATATAGTCGTACAAAACATGGAAAATATATAATCATACAAAGCACAGTATTGATCAAATATTAGAAAAAATATAGTTATATTATCAAATATTAGTACAGGAAAAATATAGTTATATTAATTATATATAATTGTACAAAACATAGTATTAACCAAATATTAGAAAAATATATATATTTATATTAATTATATATAATCGTACAAAACGCATTATTAGCAAAATATTACAGTAAAAATATATATATTGTCTTTACGTTCTACGGCACAAAACGGTAAATTCAATGCTGATTGATGCTACCTAAATCAACATCGGCATTACTCTGCACGATGTGGGAAAACCGCTCAAGCATCAACTCGCCGCTTAACTGATACGGCGGTTTATATTCGATGTAAAGGGCTTTCATATCATTCAACACTATTTTTGTACCCACTTTACACTTGGCAGGTAAGTTGTCTTTAAGCGCCACTAGAACGCAATCAAAAGCACGCGCAAAAACGTCATCGTTAATTATGTCATTAAATACAAGCTTATAATCATGCCTTTCTAATCGAGGGTTTTTTCTTAACATACCGAACTTTTCGATCGTGAACTCTTCTTCACCCGGCATAGCAGCAATTGAAATAATCTTCCAAGTCGTAACGGCAGCTATCTACTATATAGAGGTACAGTTCTTCAGGGTGAACAGTGTAGGCGAGCTCAGCTCTGTACCTCTCAAGCGTTTTGTACCAAAGCTCGGGATATTTCGAAGAGTCTAAACCTTTTAAATATGCATCCAGAGCTAGCCCATTCTCTCCCTGCACATTCCTACATTCAACAAATCCGTCGAGCAGCGCGGTGTAAGCGTATTCAAGTATTGTGTCAAAGTAAATCATGTCTGAGATACGTGTGTCTAATATAGGCTTCAGCTTACGGAATCCAACGATCTCAAACATTCTGTCGAAGATGAAACGGTTCCGTGTAGGAACAAGAACGCCATTATCAGCCGTGTTCTTCCACATCAATCGTATATCAACGCATGGTTGATTGTTATTTACACTCAATGTACAAACAACGGTATATGAGGAGGCTTCACTAATCACCTCTCTTATTATACCTACGTCAGCTGGTATTTTATAGCGGTCCTCAGCCCATCTCTCAACTACCGCAAAGATTTTATGCATCTCCTCAAGATTTAAATAAATAACGTTGCGCTTGCTCGCAGGTCTACTGTTCGTTTCAAGCACACAGTTAATGGTGCCGGATTCCCGCCTGAACACACGCAACGACTTCGTCACGGAGACGTCGTACGAGGCGTTGAGAATGCTTCTCAAAGGGAGTTCCATCGTATTCATCGAGATGACTATGGCACATCCACTCGGCGCAAGCTCTGAGAAGACTATGAGCCGTGTGAGGCACGCAAGTAGGCAGGAACGGTTCGATGGGCGGTTGACTCACCCTGATGATACGTGAATGGGTTTGTTCGAACCCGTATGATCCGTGAGGTGCAAGTCGCACCATAATCTAATGAAACCTGTGCGGAGCTGGCCCAACATGAATTGTTGTACCCCATTATACTGGGTAGGCGTTTTGAGAAATTTTCCGGTACAAGAACCAATTTCGGTTTTAACGTTTTATCACTACCACTCCCCCGAATACGCACCAGACAGTTTACCTCAGGGTAAATTTCATGAACTGGGCACATTTTATAATGTTTTATCTCTCCTAAAAATCTTCACACTGCGGGGCGCTGTTAGAGAGAAACATATGTTCACATTTAGGCTTTTTATTTAACAGGCGATACTCATCTCTAAAATCTGTTAAAAACTCACATAACCCTTTAGCCACAACCTCACTACAAACCTCATCATGATATATATTAATGTAGTGATAAAAATACTTAAGATTGTCCATGACAACGAGATTCACATTTTCAGTCGTAGGGTATGAGTAATCGACATGGTGTAGCATGATATAATACCGTTTATCACACCACTCATCCACAAGGCTCACTACCCATAACTGTTGTTTAGATTCTGAGCGTGCCGCTTCTTCTACCACGCGGTGCACGTGTGCCTTTATAAAGATTAGTTCTACAACATACTTCAGTACATCGTCTGTACTGCGAAATCCTACAACCCCCTCGCCAGAATATCCGTAGAGTATTTGAATAGCCTGGCCCTTCGCACGATTCAATGCATCCTTAAAAGAGTCAAAGGAGGCTGGGATAGGGGTTTTTTCAGTGTCCACTACATCTACGCCCTTTACTGAATACCACTTCATAAATGTTGAACAAGCGATATTAAAGGTGGCCATTTTCTTATACGCGGGAGAGAATACACGTCTGAGCTCAAGGGTGTACAGAGGTCAACTGAGAACGCGGGGACAGAGGTCTGCTCAGGCTACGGGATGAATCACGTTCCCAGTCTTACAGTGGGCGGGGCTTAACTTTACTGTACACACGCACACACGCAAAGTGAAACACAAGTCGATGCATGATTTATTTAATAAACGAAATAATCAGCATGTATATATTTAGAAATACGTGCAATAAATAAGTTAACAATAGGGACATCAAAGATTGTCCTCAATACATATATACAGGGTGTCCCATAAGTCCGGTATCATAGGAAAAATAATAAAAAAAGGCAAAACAAAAGCTTTCATTTACAGAACGTGCTCAATATGTCCACCATTGTTTTCAATACACAAATTCAGACGTGATACCCAGTCAGCAAGCACACGGTGAATGATGTCAGGAGTAATGGTGTTACATGCCCCAATAATGCGCTGCCGCAAATGTTCAACACTCCTAATTTTCTCTGCGTATACCAGCGCTTTCAAGTGGCCCCAGAGATAAAAATCTAGTGGCGTGAGATCCGGGCTTCTAGCTGGCCATTCCACAGGCCCTCGACGTCTTATCCAATGACCAGGGAATTGTTGGTACAGGTATTCCCTTACTTGGGTGCTGTAATGTGCAGGAGCGCTGTCTTGCTGGAACCATGTTGGAAAATTTCCTTCTTCGTTCAAGACACTGGGAAATGCTTCTTCCTTGAGCATACGTAGGTAGGTGCTTCCAATGAAATGTTCATCGAAAAAGAAGGGGCCTATGATGCGATCCTTCCAAATGCCACACCATACCATCACCCGAGATGCACCTTGTTCCTTTGAAGAGGTATATCAGTGAGGGTTGTTTTGAGACCAGTAGCGGGTGTTCTGTCGATTTACCTCACCATTTCCATAAAAAACAGCCTCGTCACTGAACAGAATAGTGGACGGGAAATTGGCATCCCAAGCATATTGTTCCGTAGCCCATTCACAAAATTCCATCCGCCGGTCGGGATCATCTTCGCTTAATTTCTGTAGGATCTGAAGTTTATATGGATGCCATTTGTGAGCCTGAAGAATGCGATGGATGCTACTTTTCGACACTCCTGTCTCGGCGGACAATCGCCGAAGAGACTTATTGGGACTTCTGTTAAAATGAGCCAGGATAGCAGTCGCTGTATCATCGTCAGTGGACCTCCTTGAAGGTCCACTGCGTGGTTTAGCTTCTATGGATCCTGTTTCCTTAAACTTTGCAACAAGTCTGCTGACACAACTCTGTGTTATTGGCTCGCGGTCTGGATGCAATCTGTTAAATTCAGCAGCGGCCTCTCTTTGACTCCGATTTCCTATGAGTAGAATTATCTGGATTCGTTCTTCCTTGCTCACAGACATTATGGCCTGTAGAAAGAGAAAAATATGAATTATGGTTTGCAGAAATAGAAAAATATGAATTTCTCCTATGATGCCGGACTTATGGGACACCCTGTATTTACAAATATGTGTGATGAATAAGTTAGCAATAGACCCATCAAAGTTTATGGTAACCAAAGGGTACGGTATCATAGGTACCAGGTAACTGGTGACGTTTCCTATAGGTGTTACGACACACCTTTGTACCCCTAAGTTCCTTCACGACTCCAGCTTCTGCGCCCGAAAATTGTGGGTGCCTACAACTAGTTGGGGAGGCCGTTCGCCCTCATCATCGTCCAAACACACTAGATTCTTCAGCGAATCAAAATTAACGACTCGCCGATTCGCTTGGTTAAGCGTGATACCCTTTGCCTTCACGATATATTTCGTTTCATTCCTTATCCTCACCCGTACCCCATAAGTTTTAGGTCCTGTTGAGACAAAAGAGTCGGCGTATGCATTGTCCCCATACTCATCCATGATCTCATCAGTGAGCTCGCCGAGGAATTCACCAATAGCAGGCATGTATTCACCCTCCCTCGCTGTGAATATCACGCTATCTGTATCGGCATACAAGACTCTCTGCCCAAGAGAATGCAATAGACGCCAAAGTTTGATGCGGGCGTAGGCTGTTGTGAAGCTGGCTACAGGAATGTTGTTGTACTTTATTATGTAAGTATTACCTACATTCACGATTTCCATGACTTCTTTATCGGGTGCGTTGACATAATCCCAGACTTAGCTATAGCTTTGTGCCAAATGAACGTTTCCCTCGCCAGTATTCTGTGCAAATTTTCCCCATAGACTGTTTAGACACAACTTTGCACTAAAGCGCTTGCCAGGATTCTTTGCAATTTGGGCGCGATCAAGTTGTATACCTTCGTGGTCGCGGTAACGTTGAATATAGGCAGACTTTTCATCTTCGGTGTCAACTCCTCGCGGATACCCTGATGCCTCAACCTTATCCTTCAAAAATGCGTTTATATACGGTGTGAAAAGGTTGGGTAGCTTCTGAAACCTCCAAACCTCATGTATCTTCAGTATTCTATACCCATGGCGTACGGCTAGGGCCAGCTCAGGACTTGTATATACGCCTCTGATCTTACGCTGGTGGGTTGTATGGTTACAATTACCGTTATTCTCTTCCGCACACTTCACGCACAGGGGAAACATGAGCTTGTGGTCAATGACGACGGGTAAGATCGGCATCCATAAATCGCGAGGGGGGAGCACGTCTACGAAAGAGAGCGCAAAGTAGCGATCATTCAAATTTCTTGAAAATTCATTGATGGAGTGCAGGCTAGGACCCATCAATTTCTCAGGAGCACCCACGGAGTACGGGTTGTTCTTCATCACGTATGGGTATAAAGAGCAGAAGTCGTAGTAGTGAAGTTTCACACCTTCCGTAGGTGGAAAGTATAGCTTGAAGGGATTTGTACGCCCACCGAACAAGCTATCACCGCATTTGAGAGGATCCAGTACCATTGAACGCTTGATCGTGTTTATTTCCTCACGGTACACCTTGTCTGTCTCCATCCGTGCATCATATTCATGCTCCCACAAGACTTTGTGAGTGAACTGGGACCCTATAAGTTGATCGCGGGTGCGGATCCATGCAAGACAGTCGGCAGGAGATCTACCGTGGATATCTCCGGCGATTCCACACTCAGGACGGGGGCATCCATGCCACCAGCATCCGTTAAAGGAGTACACAGTCTTCACACCAGTGACACGGTTTTCACTTAGTCCATCAACCCAAAAAACACGACCATTAATCTTAATGGGTACTTCACCCGTGTTGCGGGCGTGCTTTATGTATACACCTGTCTGCTGCTGTAGGTGTATGAGCCAGTAAATAGCCTTGTGGCCGTAACTGCGGGGGTTGTTTCTGTGAATAATGGTTAAGGTGGCTTTAGGCATGAAGTTATTCTTGAACACCGTAAAGCATATGACGCGATGGTGGTTGCGACTTGCAGCGGATCGCATTTGAAACGGCCTATGTACATCCTTCTAAAGGCTTGGAAACATACTCTAAGCACGCGCACATCATTCACGCAATAACGCTCACATTCATCAGCTATATTATAAGGATTACGTTCATTAAAACTGCGTAGTATCGATCAAAGTCTTCACGTTCATCTGCACTCATACAACCATAGTTAAAATAATGTTTGGGTGGAGGTAGCCCCACGTAATTAAAGTCTCGCTAGTGAGGAAAGTGTAAGGGAAGTAGCCTTTTGATACTTCAGCTGCTACCCCCATCACCTTGGGTAGCTTTGCTAATTTACAAGGCGTGAATAATAAAGTATCTTTAAATTGCACATTACCTCTTATTTGCATCTGTATAAGTTTGTTTCCTCTTTTCAAGGGATCACCTGTAAATATCTCAGATGACTCGTGCTCGAGCAGCTCCTTATAAAGGAACTGTGTGTCAAATTTTGCCCGTTATGGGCAAGAATATACACAGTCATTTTTTTGAACTTGTCGGCTAACTTGACAATATAGGACACAAATAGTTTCACAGGGCTATCGTGGACATTCGTTTTAAAAACGTTTGTCCGTTTACCACATTTGTGACACTCATCACACTCGATCTCCATACACTCGTCGCAGATAGTCTGGCTCACAAGTAAATGTGGAACTACCTCTTTGGTTTCGGCATTCGTATATGTTTCTATATCGTAGTATACAGTTATACAGGGCTGTTTTAGGCTTTGCGTCTTTCATATAACATACATGCTTTACACCATCCGCCTTATATTTCTCATGGCATGTAGAACAGTGAATTTCGTCACATTTATGCTCAAACTTTCCCAATTATCCTTCATGTGAAACATGCCACATTCACAGATTCTCATTTTCCTGCACGTGCCAATTGATTTATGGAGCTCAAAACAGTTATTGTTGAAAAATGTGCGTCTACACACATTACATCCCTCTTCTCAGCTTCAACTACACGGCTTTCACATTTGGGGCTTTTACACTGCTCACATACCATGTGGCATCTTTACAATGTTTCACTATATCATCTGCAAACTCGAGGCACCCCTTACACAAATCATGATGTCGCCCATATTTTCGACTTTTATCATAACTCGCGTAAAGGCACCTTATATTACGGATGGGGAGATACGTTGTACCTGACAGTCCAAAATAAGTAGGGGTTTGTACGATCTCTCACACTGTTTTAAAAACATACACAGTCCTACGACGATCATCCAGGCCAAATACAACTATAGCATTCATTTCTGCTCACCCTTCTCAGTTCTTCAGGACCCATATTACAGTCAAATTCAAGTTCACAGTCTACAGCTAGTTTACGGGCACGCTCCACGATCGTAGGCACCAAATTTGCTCGGTTTCGTATTTTGTACAGTAAACATACGTGCTAGGACTACTGCTATAAAGCCGCAACCACGATCGACGTTTATATGCCGTCTAAAATAGCCTGGAATTGAAGTTAAGAGTATACGGAGTGGCACTATGACCCGCAACACGGAATACACGGTCAATATTTACCGTGAAGTTGTCCATATTGAATGCTATACTACTTTGGCCAGCTTGCTTTATACGCCCTAATATATAATCTATATACTCAGCAGCCAAACGTCTAAATGGCACTACTACCCAAAAATCATCTACATCGTTATCATCTGAGCCGAAACCGAAGGACAGACTCGTCCTGACTTCACGCTCGTCGCGGTTCTGAAGGGCAAACTCTACAATGTGCTCTACAACGCGACGTAGGCCGCGCTCAATTCCATTGCTATACATGGATCTAGGGTCAACCCTGACTATATACCGATTTCTAGTCAAGGCTGGGGTCGGGGTTGCGGAGCGCACCAACTCAAACGTTATATCATCCTCAACAGAACGAGTCACCGCTGAGGAGGATGGACGAGTGCCTATATTGGACGATGTGGGGATTGCGCCGTAAGACGTTGAGGGCTGGGGGTCTATTACAGCAGACTCTACAGAACGGGTGGGGGCTGTGGAGGACGTACAAGGGGCTGAGGAAGCTGATGTAGGGCTGGTAGCGTAAGACGTTGAGGACTGGGGTTGTACCGCGGATTGTCCATCAACTGGTGCATATTTCGCGCGCTTTATACCTAACGTGGAGGACTCTTCAGCGTGTCGCCGCTTTGAGCGTGCCGCCGTTGAGGGTATGGACCCTGTAGATGCACGGCCAATGGATTCGCCCGTGATGTCGATGATGGTGGGGTGAACATCGTCGTCATTCACGGTTCTGTGGAAGAAGAAAACAAAATATAAAGAGCAGAACTCGTTATTTGTGATATTCTGTAAATGAGTCACTTAGGGGTGTGACGTGTTAGAAATGGATGCTGTAGAAAAATTCAGATTCACGAGCCCGTCCACATGTATTATATCTGGACCTACAGGATGTGGTAAAACGGTGTTTATGCTTAAAATTATTGAAGAAAAGGGTGAAATGTTCTCTAAATTTGTGCATAAAGTTATATGGTGCTATTCGACATACCAATCAGTGTTCAACGAGTACCAGGACGATGTTTTGTTCCATAAGGGGGTCTATGACGTTAATTCACTAAAGGGAAATGAACATACAGTCATCGTAATTGATGACCTCATGTTGGAGATGGATAAAACGTTTGCCGAGACATTTACAGTATTCTCCCACCACCTTAACATAAGCGTGTTCTTCATCAATCAGAATCTATTTTTCAAAAATAGATACATGCGCGATGTATCGTTAAATACGCAATATCTAGTCTTATTCGCTCAACGTAGAGATGTGTCACAAATTGGGTATTAGCCAGTCAAATGTTCCCGAGTCAGCGTAAGGAGTTTTTGGAGGTTTATAAAGAGGTCACAAAGCAACGTTATGGATATTTGCTTTGTGACCTTCACCCGCGAAACACGTTTAGGGTGCTTCTAAGAACGAATATATTTCCAAACGAGCCTGAAACCGTGTACATTCCAGAATGATGAATAGGCTAAAGAAATACCGTGAATTAATAAAAATCTATCAACGACTGCCTCGGTCGTTGCAGCAGATGCTTGTTAAAAATATCGACTCTGACTTTTTAAAATGCATCTGCGAAATCTGCCTCAATGTTATAAAATGTAATGTTCCAATGAAATCCTGTCAGAAGGCTCGCTTACGTCGTTACAAGAACATAATACGACGCTCGCCCATAAAAGTCAGACTGTGGGTAAGAAAAAGCGTATTATTGTACAAAGAGGCGGTTCGTTCCTACCCATCTTATTTTCAATTTTGGGCCTTTACTGACTAGATTAATATAATGAAGAAGGTGGTTGTGATCCCGCACGAGATGTATGCTTCATTACAAAGGGCCCCAGACGCTGCTCTAGAGCCCCGTAAAAGTAGGCTTAAAAGAATGGAGAGTGAGCTACTATCCCTATTAAACAGTGAAAAGGCGCCTGATGAGAAAAGGGTTTTGTATCAAGAGGCTTTGCAGAAATTTCTTCACGAGTACGAAGATTATAAACATCCTACAGAGCTCCCCGTGAGGCACAGCTCGAGTAGCGCTGAGCATAGTGGTACAGGGCCTGAGCAACCAAAGAGTAGCGGAACACAGCACATCGAACATGTGCTAAAAAACAGCCTCCCCCATACATTGAGGAATAAAGGGTTAAGTCTTTATAATCTATTGAGTGAGGACCTGTCATACAGTGGGCAGACACAGGCGAGGTCATTGTTGATGGATCAAGGGTGCAAGGGTCCAATATCGTTGATATTGTTCATGATCTGGTGAGAAAGTGGGACAGGCCATCACCAACAGGATGGAGGCATATTAAGGCAAGACTACAGCAAATAAATGTCCCCAAAACATTGATAGGTAATCTGAATAGGTTAAAAGACTTGGAGCATGCATCGCACGTGTCACAACTGAGTACACCTTCACCCACAACAACTGCAGTGTCTCTGAAGAGAAGAAAGAAGAGAGTAGAAGGCCAACCTTATCCACGTGCCTTTAAAATACGCAAATGGCTAACGTATTAAGTAAGCACTATTATGACATTTCTAGCCCAGCATCCTATGGTGGCGTTAATAGACTGTACAGAGGTACTTATGGTGTAAGGAAAAAGGATGTTGAGAGATTTTTGCGTGCCCAGGATGCTTACACATTTCATAAACCGGCGAGAAAAAGGTTTAAAACAGCAAAGACAACAGCCGCTTCGATTGACTCTATTTGGCAGGCAGATTTAACAGACATGCAAAGATATTCGGTGTACAACGATGGTTACCGCTACATTCTATTCATAATACTGGTCAACACTCATTTTATTGCCAATCATATTAGAGTGATTTTGGGGTAACTTTGTGGTGCTGATTCCGAATATGACATCGGTTTTGCTAGATTGGCTCTAATTTATGAGATAATTGGTACCCCATTGAAACACGTAAAAATGCAAAAAATTTAATGTTCATGGGGAGCCTACTTACAAATCGCATTGAAATTGTCTCAAATCATACAAAAGTAAACACATGAAATACATAATGGCATTTTATTCGGTCTTACCATTTAGAATGTTCCGGTAGTTTCCCATATGCACGCGTTATGGTTACGTTTCCTATTAATTGAGGGTATTCATTATCTCAAGAACTAGAGCCAAATCGGAAAAACTACTTTCATTTTGGAATTCAGCAACCCCAAAATACCCTAAATTCGTACGAATTTCCTTGGCAACGAAAAAAAAAATTTTTTTTTGTTGACCTGTGTAATAGATGTATTCTCTAGATACCTGTGGCTAGTTCCCCTGAAAAATAAATCGCCTGAAACAGTCGCTAAAGCGACCAAAACACTGATGTTGAAAGAAAACAGGATTCCAGACTATTTTTGTACCGACATGGAGAAAGAATTTATAGGGCGAGCTTTTCAGAACATGTTGTCAGAGTTTAATATCAGCTATTACACTTCCAACTCTATACATAAAGCATCTTTAGCTGAAAAAGTTCAACGTACCATAAAGGAACGCATGCACCGTTATTTTACACATAAAAGCACGCTCAGATATATGAACGTTCTCGATTCACTGGCTTCATCCTACAACCGCTCACACCACCGTACGATCGGTACAACGCCTAACGATGTTTTAGAAAGAGGCAGGCGTCCGAGAAGTGATGGACCACCACCACCACCACCACCACAATCTTTGCGTTTCAAAATCAATGATTATGTAAGGTTGTCACGTTCGGGAAATAAATTCGCGAAAGGTTTTGAGCAAGGATGGACACGCGAGATTTTAAAGTTAGGGCTATAAGGCCTAAAGGCGAGATAATGATGTATTACGTTGAAAATTTGAATGGGGAAGAAATCTCGGGGGGGGGGGGGGGTTACCGCGAGGAACTTCAGAAAGTGGCATTTAATTTCGGAAAAAATGTGTTTAAAATTGAGAAAATTTTAGCAACCAAAGGTACAGGAAAGAGAAAAATGTACCTGGTGAAGTGGCTAGGTTACCCAGAAAGCTTCAATACCTATATAAAAGCTGATGCAGTCATGAAGCTTAAGTAGTATGCAGCATGGCCCCCAACCATTTCTACGTCACGCTCCCGTCCTCATCGTCCCTGTCTGTACACCCTAACAACACACTAGACAATTTTGTAACAGAACTCCATGGTCCAATTGAATAGGGCCGTGATTCGTATGAGGTGGGGATATGTGAAATTCAGCTGGATACCATTTTTTTAAATATTGATTATAAAGATGCCGTTTTTATAATTCTTAGAAACTGTGATGAGTGTGCAAAAGCCGGGGTAACTCGGGATGAAACTATACGTATCGCCCCGACTAAGGTCGCACAGTTTTTCAGTACAACTGTGACACTAGGGCCGGGCCGCTATGGTTCGGTTGAGGATGTTGTGAGAGACAAACATTTGTTTAAAAAACTCACACCTTGCGAATGATTTAATATGCGAAATCGTAAACAGCGGAGGCACTGCACATACTCTAATGCTAAAATCAAAGGCTAACAGAAATCCTAAAGACGGAAGAGTGTTCAAAATTATAACCGAGGGGCGTTATCGAGCAGCCTTCCAAAGAGACACCTTTCACGAGGCATCGGATGACTTGTCCAACTTAGTGTATCAGCTGAAGATGGAGAAATTGGATGTAAGCTCTCAGCCTCCAGACATGTGCTATATTTACATCAATATAGCGGAACACCAGTTTGTTGGGGATACCCAGGCACGACTGCTGCGCGTAGCGCACATTCCCAACCATAGAAGACGGAGCTTGAGTATTACATATGACAGACCCTATTATGTGATTGTCTCAACTAATCTAATAACTAATATCTCAATATATATAAGGACGATTGAGGGTAAAAATTTCCCATTCGGTGACGGGAGCTTAACAGTGAAGCTACACTTTCGGCGCACTGAGTTATAATGTCCAGGAAACCATTCACGGTATACCGAGGTACCAGCGTGGTAGTGGACTTGGGTCAATTTTTTCATCCATACTGCGCACGGCTGTACCACTACTGAAGAGGGGGGCTAGGTACCTTGGGAGGAAGGCATTACAAACAGGTTTTAACGCAGCAGAGGAAATGCTCGCGGGAACTAAACCTAAAGAAGCTCTAAAAAAACATTTAAAACGTACACGGGATGAAATCATCAAAGATGCTAAGAGAAAAATGCGTGGCGGAGGAAAGAAGAGAATTGATAGGAAGAAGGGGGTACCAACACGTGGTGTAAAGAGGAGAACTGTTAGGAAGAAGAAGGGGTCCCGTGGTATTAAACGTAAAAGGGCGCCAAAAAAGAAGTGTTCTAAGCGTATGAGAACTATGACCGATCATTTTTTTTAACTGATATAAACTGCGGACGTTACTCTCACGAATCATAGATTGACTGATACTCGTCGAGGGAGGTGGCACTGTTTCTAACTCACCATGGCACGTTTCATTCATCCTTGCAGTTCACAGTGCTGTAAATCGGAGCTATCCCTCTTTGAGCTGCCTCCAACTCAAGTTTCTATTGAGCACAGTGACTTTATTACAATTAACCCTTTAAACACGATTAGTTCACCCAGTGCCCCTATAGAGTTCGTGATACCCAGCTCAGGCCCTTACTTTTTTGATCCCAGTTGTATGGACATGTACACTAAACTACGCATAGCTCATTCTGATGGAACGGATTGCGATGATAATTATGCTGCATTATTTCTGCATTATTTCTGCACAACATATTCAGCCAGTGTGACGTATATTTAAATCAGACTAACATCTCGGCAGGCACGGGGTACTACCACCTACGTTCGTATCTGGAAAATGTCCTCAACTTTTCAAAAGAAGCGAAGGATACCTTTTTATCTGCTGAGGGGTATTACCACACTGAAGATGAGGGTAGTATAAAGGATAAGTTTAAAAATTCTAAAAAAAAGATATATGAATGTTTTGGACGCCGGTCGGGATCATCTTCGCTTAATTTCTGTAGGATCTGAAGTTTATATGGATGCCATTTGTGAGCCTGAAGAATGCGATGGATGCTACTTTTCGACACTCCTGTCTCGGCGGACAATCACCGAAGAGACTTATTGGGACTTCTGTTAAAATGAGCCAGGATAGCAGTCGCTGTATCATCGTCAGTGGACCTCCTTGAAGGTCCACTGCGTGGTTTAGCTTCTATGGATCCTGTTTCCTTAAACTTTGCAACAAGTCTGCTGACACAACTCTGTGTTATTGGCTCGCGGTCTGGATGCAATCTGTTAAATTCAGCAGCGGCCTCTCTTTGACTCCGATTTCCTATGAGTAGAATTATCTGGATTCGTTCTTCCTTGCTCACAGACATTATGGCCTGTAGAAAGAGAAAAATATGAATTATGGTTTGCAGAAATAGAAAAATATGAATTTCTCCTATGATGCCGGACTTATGGGACACCCTGTATTTACAAATATGTGTGATGAATAAGTTAGCAATAGACCCATCAAAGTTTATGGTAACCAAAGGGTACGGTATCATAGGTACCAGGTAACTGGTGACGTTTCCTATAGGTGTTACGACACACCTTTGTACCCCTAAGTTCCTTCACGACTCCAGCTTCTGCGCCCGAAAATTGTGGGTGCCTACAACTAGTTGGGGAGGCCGTTCGCCCTCATCATCGTCCAAACACACTAGATTCTTCAGCGAATCAAATTAACGACTCGCCGATTCGCTTGGTTAAGCGTGATACCCTTTGCCTTCACGATATATTTCGTTTCATTCCTATCCTCACCCGTACCCCATAAGTTTTAGGTCCTGTTGAGACAAAAGAGTCGGCGTATGCATTGTCCCCATACTCATCCTTGATCTCATCAGTGAGCTCGCCGAGGAATTCACCAATAGCAGGCATGTATTCACCCTCCCTCGCTGTGAATATCACGCTATCTGTATCGGCATACAAGACTCTCTGCCCAAGAGAATGCAATAGACCCAAAGTTTGATGCGGGCGTAGGCTGTTGTGAAGCTGGCTACAGGAATGTTGTTGTACTTTATTATGTAAGTATTACCTACATTCACGATTTCCATGACTTCTTTATCGGGTGCGTTGCATAATCCCAGACTTCGCTATAGCTTTGTGCCAAATGAACGTTTCCCTGCCAGTATTCTGTGCAAATTTTCCCCATAGACTGTTTAGACACAACTTTGCACTAAAGCGCTTGCCAGGATTCTTTGCAATTTGGGCGCGATCAAGTTGTATACCTTCGTGGTCGCGGTAACGTTGAATATAGGCAGACTTTTCATCTTCGGTGTCAACTCCTCGCGGATACCCTGATGCCTCAACCTTATCCTTCAAAAATGCGTTTATATACGGTGTGAAAAGGTTGGGTAGCTTCTGAAACCTCCAAACCTCATGTATCTTCAGTATTCTATACCCATGGCGTACGGCTAGGGCCAGCTCAGGACTTGTATATACGCCTCTGATCTTACGCTGGTGGGTGTATGGTTACAATTACCGTTATTCTCTTCCGCACACTTCACGCACAGGGGAAACATGAGCTTGTGGTCAATGACGACGGGTAAGATCGGCATCCATAAATCGCGAGGGGGAGCACGTCTACGAAAGAGAGCCAAAGTAGCGATCATTCAAATTTCTTGAAAATTCATTGATGGAGGCAGGCTAGGACCCACAATTTCTCAGGAGCACCCACGGGTACGGGTTGTTCTTCATCACGTATGGGTATAAAGAACAGAAGTCGTAGTAGTGAAGTTTCACACCTCCGTAGGTGGAAAGTATAGCTTGAAGGGATTTGTACGCCCACCGAACAAGCTATCACCGCATTTGAGAGGATCCAGTACCATTGAACGCTTGATCGTGTTTATTTCCTCACGGTACACCTGTCTGTCTCCATCCGTGCATCATATTCATGCTCCCACAAGACTTTGTGAGTGAACTGGGACCCTATAAGTTGATCGCGGGTGCGGTCCATGCAAGACAGTCGGCAGGAGATCTACCGTGGATATCTCCGGCGATTCCACACTCAGGACGGGGGCATCCATGCCACCAGCATCCGTTAAAGGAGTACACAGTCTTCACACCAGTGACACGGTTTTCACTTAGTCCATCAACCAAAAAACACGACCATTAATCTTAATGGGTACTTCACCCGTGTTGCGGCGTGCTTTATGTATACACTGTTGCTGCTGTAGGTGTATGAACCAGTAAATAGCCTTGTGGCCGTAACTGCGGGGGTTGTTTCTGTGAATAATGGTTAAGGTGGCTTTAGGCATGAAGTTATTTTTCAACACCGTAAAACATAATGACGCGATGGTGGTTGCGACTTGCAGCGGATCGCACTTGAAACGACCTATGTACATCCTTCTAAAGGCTTGGAAACATACTCTAAGCACGCGCACATCATTCACGCAATAACGCTCACATTCATCAGCTATATTATAAGGATTACGTTCATTAAAACTGCAGTAGTATCGATCAAAGTCTTCACGTTCATCTGCACTCATACAACCATAGTTAAAATAATGTTTGGGTAGAGGTAGCCCCACGTAATTCAAGTCTCGCTAGTGAGGAAAGTGTAAGGGAAGTAGCCTTTTGATACTTCAGCTGCTACCCCCATCACCTTGGGTAGCTTTGCTAATTTACAAGGCGTGAATAATAAAGTATCTTTAAATTGCACATTACCTCTTATTTGCATCTGTATAATTTGTTTCCTCTTTTCAAGGGATCACCTGTAAATATCTCAGATGACTCGTGCTCGAGCAGCTCCTTATAAAGGAACTGCGTGTCAAATTTTGCCTCGTTATGGGCAAGAATATACACAGTCATTTTTTTGAACTTGTCGGCTAACTTGACAATATAGGACACAAATAGTTTCACAGGGCTATCGTGGACATTCGTTTTAAAAACGTTTGTCCGTTTACCACATTTGTGACGCTCATCACACTCGATCTCCATACACTCGTCGCAGATAGTCTGGCTCACAAGTAAATGTGGAACTACCTCTTTGGTTTCGGCATTCGTATGTTTCTATATCGTAGTATGCAGTTATACATGGGCTGCTTTTAGGCTTTGCGTCTTTCATATAACATACATGCTTTACACCATCCGCCTTATATTTCTCATGGCATGTAGAACAGTGAATTTGATCACATTTATGCTCAAACTTTCCCCAATTATCCTTCATGTGAAACATACACCATTCACAGATTCTCATTTTCCTGCACGTGCCAATTGATTTATGGAGCTCAAAACAGTTATTGTTGAAAAATGTGCGTCTACACACATTACACTCCCTCTTCTCAGCTTCAACTACACGGCTTTCACATTTGGGGCTTTTACACTGCTCACATACCATGTGGCAGTCTTTACAATGTTTCACTATATCATCTGCAAACTCGAGGCACCCCTTACACAAATCATGATGTCGCCCATATTTTCGACTTTTATCATAACTCGCGTAAAGCCACCTTATATTACGGATGGGGAGATACGTTGTACCTGACAGACCTAAAATAAGTAGGGGTTTTGTACGATCTCTCACACTGATTTTAAAAACATACACAGTCCTACGACGATCATCCAGGCCAAATACAACTATACGAGCATTCATTTCCTGTCCACCCTTCTCAGTTCTTCAGGACCCATATTACAGTCAAATTCAAGTTCACAGTCTACAGCTAGTTTACGGGCACGCTCCACGATCGTAGGCAGCCAAATTTGCTCGGTTTCGTATTTTGTACAGTAAACATACGTGCTAGGACTACTGCTATAAAGCCGCAACCACGATCGACGTTTATATGCCGTCTAAAATAGCCTGGAATTGAAGTTAAGAGTATACGGAGTGGCACTATGACCCGCAACACGGAATACACGGTCAATATTTACCGTGAAGTTGTCCATATTGAATGCTATACTACTTTGGCAGCTTGCTTTATACGCCTAATATAAATCTATATCCTCAGCAGCCAAACGTCTAAATGGCACTACTACCCAAAAATCATCTACATCGTTATCATCTGAGCCGAAACCGAAGGACAGACTCGTCCTGACTTCACGCTCGTCGCGGTTCTGAAGGGCAAACTCTACAATGCTCTACAACGCGACGTAGCCCGCGCTCAATTCCATTGCTATACAGGGATCTAGGGTCAACCCTGACTATATACCGATTTCTAGTCAAGGCTGGGGTCGGGGTTGCGGAGCGCACCAACTCAAACGTTATATCATCCTCAACAGAACGAGTCACCGCTGAGGAGGATGGACGAGTGCCTATATTGGACGATGTGGGGATTGCGCCGTAAGACGTTGAGGGCTGGGGGTCTATTACAGCAGACTCTACAGAACGGGTGGGGGCTGTGGAGGAGTACAAGGGGCTGAGGAAGCTGATGTAGGGTTGGTAGCGTAAGACGTTGAGGGACTGGGGTTGTACCGCGGATTGTCCATCAACCGGCGCGTATTTCGCGCGCTTTATACCTGACGTGGAGGACTCTTCAGCGTGTCGCCGCTTTGAGCGTGCCGCCGTTGAGGGTATGGCCCTGTAGATGCACGGCCAATGGATTCCCGTGATGTCGATGATGGTGGGGTGTACATCGTCGTCATTCACGGTTCTGTGGAAGAAGAAAACAAAATATAAGAGCAGAACTCGTTATTTGTGATATTCTGTAAATGAGTCACTTAGGGGTGTGACGTGTTAGAAATGGATGCTGTAGAAAAATTCAGATTCACGAGCCCATCCACATGTATTATATCTGGACCTACAGGATGTGGTAAAACGGTGTTTATGCTTAAAATTATTAAAGAAAAGGGTGAAATGTTCTCAAAATTTGTGCATAAAGTTATATGGTGCTATTCGACATACCAATCAGTGTTCAACGAGTACCAGGACGATGTTTTGTTCCATAAGGGGGTCTATGACGTTAATTCACTAAAGGGAAATGAACATACAGTCATCGTAATTGATGACCTCATGTTGGAGATGGATAAAACGTTTGCCGAGACATTTACAGTATTCTCCCACCACCTTAACATAAGCGTGTTCTTCATCAATCAGAATCTATTTTTCAAAAATAGATACATGCGCGATGTATCGTTAAATACGCAATATCTAGTCTTATTCGCTCAACGTAGAGATGTGTCACAAATTGGAGTATTAGCCAGTCAAATGTTCCCGAGTCAGCGTAAGGAGTTTTTGGAGGTTTATAAAGAGGTCACAAAGCAACGTTATGGATATTTGCTTTGTGACCTTCACCCGCGAAACACGTTTAGGGTGCTTCTAAGAACGAATATATTTCCAAACGAGCCTGAAACCGTGTACATTCCAGAATGATGAATAGGCTAAAGAAATACCGAGAATTAATAAAAATCTATCAACGACTGCATCGGTCGTTGCAGCAGATGCTTGTTAAAAATATCGACTCTGACTTTTTAAAATGCATCTGCGAAATCTGCCTCAATGTTATAAAATGTAATGTTCCAATGAAATCCTGTCAGAAGGCTCGCTCACGTCGTTACAAGAACATAATACGGACGCTCGCCCATAAAAGTCAGACTGTGGGTAAGAAAAAGCGTATTATTTTACAAAGAGGCGGTTCGTTCCTACCCATCTTATTTTCAATTTTTGGGCCTTTACTGACTAGATTAATATAATGAAGAAGGTGGTTGTGATCCCGCACGAGATGTATGCTTCATTACAAAGGGCCCCAGACGCTGCTCTAGAGCCCCGTAAAAGTAGGCTTAAAAGAATGGAGAGTGAGCTACTATCCCTATTAAACAGTGAAAAGGCGCCTGATGAGAAAAGGGTTTTGTATCAAGAGGCTTTGCAGAAATTTCTTCACGAGTACGAAGATTATAAACATCCTACAGAGCTCCCCGTGAGGCACAGCTCGAGTAGCACTGAGCATAGTGGTACAGGGCCTGAGCAACCAAAGAGTAGCGGAACACAGCACATCGAACATGTGCTAAAAAACAGCCTCCCCCATACATTGAGGAATAAAGGGTTAAGTCTTTATAATCTATTGAGTGAGGACCTGTCATACAGTGGGCAGACACAGGCGAGGTCATTGTTGATGGATCAAGGGTGCAAGGGTCCAATATCGTTGATATTGTTCATGATCTGGTGAGAAAGTGGGACAGGCCATCACCAACAGGATGGAGGCATATTAAGGCAAGACTACAGCAAATAAATGTCCCCAAAACATTGATAGGTAATCTGAATAGGTTAAAAGACTTGGAGCATGCATCGCACGTGTCACAACTGAGTACACCTTCACCCACAACAGCTGCAGTGTCTCTGAAGAGAAGAAAGAAGAGAGTAGAAGGCCAACCTTATCCACGTGCCTCTAAAATACGCAAATGGCTAACGTATTAAGTAAGCACTATTATGACATTTCTAGCCCAGCATCCTATGGTGGCGTTAATAGACTGTACAGAGGTACTTATGGTGTAAGGAAAAAGGATGTTGAGAGATTTTTGCGTGCCCAGGATGCTTACACACTTCATAAACCGGTGAGAAAAAGGTTTAAAACAGCAGACAAAGACAACAGCCGCTTCGATTGACTCTATTTGGCAGGCAGATTTAACAGACATGCAAAGATTCAAGAAGGTTACACGATGGTTACACGATGGTTCTACATTCTATTCATAATACGGTCAACACTCATTTTATTGCCAATCTATTAGAGTGATTTTGGGGTAACTTTGTGGTGCTGATTCCGAATATGACATCGGTTTTGCTAGATTGGCTCTAATTTATGAGATAATTGGTACCCCATTGAAACACGTAAAAATGCAAAAAATTTAATGTTCATGGGGAGCCTACTTACAAATCGCATTGAAATTGTCTCAAATCATACAAAAGTAAACACATGAAATACATAATGGCATTTTATTCGGTCTTACCATTTAGAATGTTCCGGTAGTTTCCCATATGCGCGTTATGGTACGTTCCTATTGAGGGATTCATTATCTCTCAAGAACTAGAGCCAAATCGAAAAAACTACTTTCATTTTGGAATTCAGCAACCCCAAAATACCCTAAATTCGTACGAATTTCCTTGGCAACGAAAAAAAAAAATTTTTTTTGTTGACCTGTGTAATAGATGTATTCTCTAGATACCTGTGGCTAGTTCCCCTGAAAAATAAATCGCCTGAAACGTCTAAAGCGACCAAAACACTGATGTTGAAAGAAAACAGGATTCCAGACTATTTTGTACCGACATGGAGAAAGAATTTATAGGGCGAGCTTTTCAGAAACATGTTGTCAGAGTTTAATATCAGCTATTACACTTCCAACTCTATACATAAAGCATCTTTAGCTGAAAAAGTTCAACGTACCATAAAGGAACGCATGCACCGTTATTTTACACATAAAAGCACGCTCAGATATATGAACGTTCTCGATTCACTGGCTTCATCCTACAACCGCTCACACCACCGTACGATCGGTACAACGCCTAACGATGTTTAGAAAGAGGCAGGCGTCCGAGAAGTGATGGACCACCACCACCACCACCACCACAATCTTTGCGTTTCAAAATCAATGATTATGTAAGGTTGTCACGTTCGGGAAATAAATTCGCGAAAGGTTTGAGCAAGGATGGACACGCGAGATTTTAAAGTTAGGGCTATAAGGCCTAAAGGCGAGATAATGATGTATTACGTTGAAAATTTGAATGGGGAAGAAATCTCGGGGGGGGGGGGGGTTACCGCGAGGAACTTCAGAAAGTGGCATTTAATTTCGGAAAAAAAATGTGTTTAAAATTGAGAAAATTTTAGCAACCAAAGGTACAGGAAAGAGAAAAATGTACCTGGTGAAGTGGCTAGGTTACCCAGAAAGCTTCAATACCTATATAAAAGCTGATGCAGTCATGAAGCTTAAGTAGTATGCAGCATGGCCCCCAACCATTTCTACGTCACGCTCCCGTCCTCATCGTCCTGTCTGTACACCTAACAACACACTAGACAATTTTGTAACAGAACTCCATGGTCCAATTGAATAGGGCCGTGATTCGTATGAGGTGGGGATATGTGAAATTCAGCTGGATACCATTTTTTTAAATATTGATTATAAAGATGCCGTTTTTATAATTCTTAGAAACTGTGATGAGTGTGCAAAAGCCGGGGTAACTCGGGATGAAAACTATACGTATCGCCCCGACTAAGGTCGCACAGTTTTTCTTACAACTGTGACACTAGGGCCGGGCCGCTATGGTTCGGTGAGGATGTTGTGAGAGACAAACATTTGTTTAAAAAACTCACACCTTGCGAATGATTTAATATGCGAAATCGTAAACAGCGGAGGCACTGCACATACTCTAATGCTAAAAATCAAAGGCTAACAGAAATCCTAAAGACGGAAGAGTGTTCAAAATTATAACCGAGGGGCGTTATCGAGCAGCCTTCCAAAGAGACACCTTTCACGAGGCATCGGATGACTTGTCCAACTTAGTGTATCAGCTGAAGATGGAGAAATTGGATGTAAGCTCTCAGCCTCCAGACATGTGCTATATTTACATCAATATAGCGGAACACCAGTTTGTTGGGGATACCCAGGCACGACTGCTGCGCGTAGCGCACATTCCCAACCATAGAAGACGGAGCTTGAGTATTACATATGACAGACCCTATTATGTGATTGTCTCAACTAATCTAATAACTAATATCTCAATATATATAAGGACGATTGAGGGTAAAAATTTCCCATTCGGTGACGGGAGCTTAACAGTGAAGCTACACTTTCGGCGCACTGAGTTATAATGTCCAGGAAACCATTCACGGTATACCGAGGTACCAGCGTGGTAGTGGACTTGGTCAATTTTTTCATCCATACTGCGCACGGCTGTACCACTACTGAAGAGGGGGCTAGGTACCTTGGGAGGAAGGCATTACAAACAGGTTTTAACGCAGCAGAGGAAATGCTCGCGGGAACTAAACCTAAAGAAGCTCTAAAAAAACATTTAAAACGTACACGGGATGAAATCATCAAGATGCTAAGAGAAAAATGCGTGGCGGAGGAAAGAAGAGAATTGATAGGAAGAAGGGGGTACCAACACGTGGTGTAAAGAGGAGAACTGTTAGGAAGAAGAAGGGGTCCCGTGGTATTAAACGTAAAAGGGCGCCAAAAAGAAGTGTTCTAAGCGTATGAGAACTATGACCGATCATTTTTTTTAACTGATATAAACTGCGGACGTTACTCTCACGAATCATAGATTGACTGATACTCGTCGAGGGAGGTGGCACTGTTTCTAACTCACCATGGCACGTTTCATTCATCCTTGCAGTTCACAGTGCTGTAAATCGGAGCTATCCCTCTTTGAGCTGCCTCCAACTCAAGTTTCTATTGAGCACAGTGACTTTATTACAATTAACCCTTTAAACACGATTAGTTCACCCAGTGCCCCTATAGAGTTCGTGATACCCAGCTCAGGCCCTTACTTTTTTGATCCCAGTTGTATGGACATGTACACTAAACTACGCATAGCTCATTCTGATGGAACGGATTGCGATGATAATTATGCTGCATTATTTCTGCATTATTTCTGCACAACATATTCAGCCAGTGTGACGTATATTTAAATCAGACTAACATCTCGGCGGCACGGGGTACTACCACCTACGTTCGTATCTGGAAAATGTCCTCAACTTTTCAAAAGAAGCGAAGGATACCTTTTATCTGCTGAGGGGTATTACCACACTGAAGATGAGGGTAGTATAAAGGATAAGTTTAAAAATTCTAAAAAAAAGATATATGAATGTTTTGGACGCCGGTCGGGATCATCTTCGCTTAATTTCTGTAGGATCTGAAGTTTATATGGATGCCATTTGTGAGCCTGAAGAATGCGATGGATGCTATTTTCGACACTCCTGTCTCGGCGGACAATCACCGAAGAGACTTATTGGGACTTCTGTTAAAATGAGCCAGGATAGCAGTCGCTGTATCATCGTCAGTGGACCTCCTTGAAGGTCCACTGCGTGGTTTAGCTTCTATGGATCCTGTTTCCTTAAACTTTGCAACAAGTCTGCTGACACAACTCTGTGTTTTGGCTCGCGGTCTGGATGCAATCTGTTAAATTCAGCAGCGGCCTCTCTTTGACTCCGATTTCCTATGAGTAGAATTATCTGGATTCGTTCTTCCTTGCTCACAGACATTATGGCCTGTAGAAAGAGAAAAATATGAATTATGGTTTGCAGAAATAGAAAAATATGAATTTCTCCTATGATGCCGGACTTATGGGACACCCTGTATTTACAAATATGTGTGATGAATAAGTTAGCAATAGACCCATCAAAGTTTATGGTAACCAAAGGGTACGGTATCATAGGTACCAGGTAACTGGTGACGTTTCCTATAGGTGTTACGACACACCTTTGTACCCTAAGTTCCTTCACGACTCCAGCTTCTGCGCCCGAAAATTGTGGGTGCCTACAACTAGTTGGGGAGGCCGTTCGCCCTCATCATCGTCCAAACACACTAGATTCTTCAGCGAATCAAAATTAACGACTCGCCGATTCGCTTGGTTAAGCGTGATACCCTTTGCCTTCACGATATATTTCGTTTCATTCCTTATCCTCACCCGTACCCCATAAGTTTTAGGTCCTGTTGAGACAAAAGAGTCGGCGTATGCATTGTCCCCATACTCATCCATGATCTCATCAGTGAGCTCGCGAGGAATTCACAATAGCAGGCATGTATTCACCCCCCTCGCTGTGAATATCACGCTATCTGTATCGGCATACAAGACTCTCTGCCCAAGAGAATGCAATAGACGCCAAAGTTTGATGCGGGCGTAGGCTGTTGTGAAGCTGGCTACAGGAATGTTGTTGTACTTTATTATGTAAGTATTACCTACATTCACGATTTCCATGACTTCTTATCGGGTGCGTTGACATAATCCCAGACTTAGCTATAGCTTTGTGCCAAATGAACGTTTCCCTCGCAGTATTCTGTGCAAATTTTCCCCATAGACTGTTTAGACACAACTTTGCACTAAAGCGCTTGCCAGGATTCTTTGCAATTTGGCGCGATCAAGTTGTATACCTTCGTGGTCGCGGTAACGTTGAATATAGGCAGACTTTTCATCTTCGGTGTCAACTCCTCGCGCGATACCCTGATGCCTCAACCTTATCCTTCAAAAATGCGTTTATATACGGTGTGAAAAGGTTGGGTAGCTTCTGAAACTCCAAACCTCATGTATCTCAGTTATTCTATACCCATGGCGTACGGCTAGGGCCAGCTCAGGACTTGTATATACGCCTCTGATCTTACGCTGGTGGGTTGTATGGTTACAATTACCGTTATTCTCTTCCGCACACTTCACGCTCAGGGGAAACATGAGCTTGTGGTCAATGACGACGGGTAAGATCGGCATCCATAAATCGCGAGGGGGGAGCACGTCTACGAAAGAGAGCGCAAGTAGCGATCATTCAAATTTCTTGAAAATTCATTGATGGAGTGCAGGCTAGGACCCATCAATCAGGAGCACCCACGGAGTACGGGTTGTTCTTATCACGTATGGGTATAAAGAGCAGAAGTCGTAGTAGTGAGTTTCACACCTTCCGTAGGTGGAAAGTATAGCTTGAAGGGATTTGTACGCCCACCGAACAAGCTATCACCGCATTTGAGAGGATCCAGTACCATTGAACGCTTGATCGTGTTTATTTCCTCACGGTACACCTTGTCTGTCTCCATCCGTGCATCATATTCATGCTCCCACAAGACTTTGTGAGTGAACTGGGACCCTATAAGTTGATCGCGGGTGCGGATCCATGCAAGACAGTCGGCAGGAGATCTACCGTGGATATCTCCGGCGATTCCACACTCAGGACGGGGGCATCCATGCCACCAGCATCCGTTAAAGGAGTACACAGTCTTCACACCAGTGACACGGTTTTCACTTAGTCCATCAACCGAAACAACACGACCATTAATCTTAATGGGTACTTCACCCGTGTTGCAGGCGTGCTTTATGTATACACATGTTTGCTGCTGTAGGTGTATGAACCAGTAAATAGCCTTGTGGCCGTAACTGCGGGGGTTGTTTCTGTGAATGGTTAAGGTGGCTTTAGGCATGAAGTTATTTTTCAACACCGTAAAACATAATGACGCGATGGTGGTTGCGACTTGCAGCGGATCGCACTTGAAACGACCTATGTACATCCTTCTAAAGGCTTGGAAACATACTCTAAGCACGCGCACATCATTCACGCAATAACGCTCACATTCATCAGCTATATTATAAGGATTACGTTCATTAAAACTGCAGTAGTATCGATCAAAGTCTTCACGTTCATCTGCACTCATACAACCATAGTTAAAATAATGTTTGGGTAGAGGTAGCCCCACGTAATTCAACGTCTCGCTAGTGAGGAAAGTGTAAGGGAAGTAGCCTTTTGATACTTCAACTGCTACCCCCATCTCCTTGGGTAGTTTTGCTAATTTACAAGGCGTGAATAATAAAGTATCTTTAAATTGCACATTACCTCTTATTTGCATCTGTATAATTTGTTTCCTCTTTTCAAGGGATCACCTGTAAATATCTCAGATGACTCGTGCTCGAGCAGCTCCTTATAAAGGAACTGCGTGTCAAATTTTGCCTCGTTATGGGCAAGAATATACACAGTCATTTTTTTGAACTTGTCGGCTAACTTGACAATATAGGACACAAATAGTTTCACAGGGCTATCGTGGACATTCGTTTTAAAAACGTTTGTCCGTTTACCACATTTGTGACGCTCATCACACTCGATCTCCATACACTCGTCGCAGATAGTCTGGCTCACAAGTAAATGTGGAACTACCTCTTTGGCTTCGGCATTCGTATATGTTTCTATATCGTAGTATGCAGTTATACATGGGCTGCTTTTAGGCTTTGCGTCTTTCATATAACATACATGCTTTACACCATCCGCCTTATATTTCTCATGGCATGTAGAACAGTGAATTTGATCACATTTATCTGCTGAGGGGTATTACCACACTGAAGATGAGGGTAGTATAAAGGATAAGTTTAAAAATTCTAAAAAAAAGATATATGAATGTTTTGGACGCCTGCACACGGACTTTACATTCCAGGAGAAGTTGCTTATGAACGGGGTAGATATGAAATTGAAGCTTACCCGCACGAGCCCTGAGATCTGTATAAATCTGGGCGCTGACCAAGAAGAAGGCGCGAAACCTGTTGTGATCCTATCCATGGAGGCATATTTGGGTATACGCCGAGTGAAGCTAATTTCCGCGAAACATATAGAAATTGAGAAAGAACTGTTACACACCACAGTGAAATACCCAATTAACAGGGTACAGATCAAACTGTACACGATCCCCACAGGATTGGCATCGAAATGGATAGAAAACATCGCTCTTGGAGTACTGCCTAAAAGGATTTTAATTGGGATGCAAGACCACGCTTCGACGAATGGGGATTATAAAAAGAGTGCCTTGAAGTTTGAAAATTTTGGGCTTAAAAATATTACTTTATATATCAATGGCGTCGCATTGGGTCAGACAATGAATATGGACTACTCGTCAGATGCTGTGTTCCCGCTCTGCGCGAGAGCATACAGCAGTTTAGCCCATAACACAGGGGTGTGTGACGAACTTGGAATCGGCCTAACAGAGAAAGAATTTGTGGAACAGTTTAATATTTACTCATTTGACGTTACGCCTGACTTGACTGCTGGCGTAAGTACCCATTTAAACCCGCAGCAGACCGGTGCGATTTCAGTGCGTTTGGATTTCGCCAAGCCTACAGACGCGCCTATTAGTTTACTAATGTATCTAGAAACACAGTCCCTAATAGAACTGAACCGTTTCCGTAACATAAGCACAGATTAAAATGGATGCAAATACACTCCAGAGAGTGATGAAAAGTGACTGTTTCGCGCGTTCCAAATTTATCGGGTTTTTTGCAAAGAATGAAATAATGAAGCCGCCTAGCACGAGAAACTGGCACAGGGCCATCGTTAACACCGACATTGCAGGTGGCGAGGAAATTCAATGGTTTGCGATTTATTTTAAAACTAAGGAAAGAATGTATTACTTCATTACTTCGATTCACTCGGGCTCATCCCATGGCACGACTTGACAATCGTAAATTTTATCGCGCAATTACGTGTGCCTGAGATAATTTGGGCCCCATATCAATTTCAAAGCTTTTACAGTGAGACATGTAGGCATATTGTATCTTGTTTCTCATACACATGTCGCGCGGCAAGGGATTTGTGAATTTTTAAAATTTATTCGATTTGTGTGACACAAATATGAACGATAAATATGTATGCAGACAGACAGAAAAAAAATTCCCACATGTTGCAACCCCCTGTAATTTGTAAGCTCTATATTGTGTAAATCTGTATATACATTTGTAATAATAAAGAATTGGGCGCTGTCCCTTTTTGTACATGTTTAATAAATGAAAATAATGTTGTGTTTTGTTAATATCCTAGAAAAACTTACATAATCTCTGCGACGACAGCGCATTCGGATGAGCGGTTGTGTGACAATACCATGCCATCTGATTCGCAGCGTGGTGTGGATACCAGTTCGTTCGCCACCCTTTCTCCAAAAGTTTTTATAATCTCTTCTAACTCCGTTTCGCTCCTGTAAAATAAAGAGAAAATTATTTTTAAAAACGAATGCACTTTTTAAAAGTGCATTCGTTTCTAAAAACCTAGCTGTACAAGAAATATAAACATACCATATATATATATATATATATATATATATATATATATATATACGGAAACAGTGATGAAAGATGTAGAGAATAACTGAACATGCTTTGCAATTATGGCTTCTTTATAAGATAACACCGATTGAAATGTTATATATATATATATATATATATATATATAGGTCGTGAATAAGGCCAGGTTATAATATAAACGAGAAAAGAGCCGGTTAAATCAATAAGCATAATTTACTTTGTAGAAAAGTCTACCTACTTTTAAAATACTATACGGGGTCAAAACACTCACATTAGCTCGTCTGCAAATTCGGGCTCGCTTGGCTGACTGTGATTCATTACTGTAACCTCTGCACCGCTGGGCGGACTGTTCGGCGAAGCACTCGTTCTCCTTTTGCCGAAAGTGTTTATAACACGGTCTAACTCCGTGGCGGTCCTGTAATTAAAATAATTGTCATGGATTTGAGGCGATTAAAAGTGATGGCTAAAATTATTTTTAAAAACGAATGCACTTCTTAAAAGTTTAATATTTCTAAAAACCTAGCTGTACAAGAAATATAAACATACCATATATATAGATCGTGAATAAGGCATAAACTATTTTTAAAACGTGTTTGTAATGGGCCTTATAAATCTAATTAATAGTGAGTAACTACCAGGTTATAATTATAAACGAGAAAAGAGCAGGTTAAATCAATGAGTATAATTTATCTACACAATAGAACCGTATATCTCGACACTACCCAAACAATACACACACAACACACACATATATATATATATATATATATATATATATATATATCAGGGATGGGAAACCGAATCGAAATCGATAAACCGATAAAACCGATATTTTTCTTGAAGCGAAATCGAAAAAAAACCGAAACTGATATTTTTGGAAAAACCGAAATCGAAATTCAGACCGAAACCGAAAAGAATAAAAAAACTTGAATCGGAATCGAAATCGATAAAAAATATCAGTTCAAACCGAAATTAAGAAATAAAATTTAATATTCTATTTTCTATTTTTAGAATGGTTTTAAGTCCTAAAGGAACAATTTATTACCTGAAAACATAGACAACATTTTAGTTGTTCGATCAAATTTTAACTTGTAATTATAATTGTTGTACATTTAATAAAATGTTATCACTTTTTTTGTTTAATTTCCTTCTAAATATTATTAATTACAAATTTATCTACTAGCAACCATGTTAGTTTCCACTCATGCAAAATCAAGATAATCTTACAACTTAATTGGGAAGTTGTAGAAATAATATGAAAAAGTTTACTGAAAAAAAAAATGAAGACAACTTCAAGATATAGTACTGATTAAATGTAAATAATCATCCAATAGCACAACTTTTTTATTTGGAATAAGTGTGCAGAAATAATAGATAAAAGCTCATATTATACAGGGTGTCCCAGGAGGAAATGTCAAGAATGCACCATTTGACTTTGGGTATTTCTAAGTAGAAAGTATTATATCGATATGGGTCTGATTCCCAACCGTTACCGAGATACAGGCCTCTACATTTGGGTAATTAAAACATAATAAAAAGGCGAGCTTAGATACTATTTAATGACACTTGTGGTTTACAAAAAGTACAAACATACAATACACTATTGCACTTATTGCAGAATGGTTTCAAAGTGACCCCCTCCTTCTTCAATGCACGCGGCGAGCCTCCGATCCATCGAGTCTTGCCAAGGAAAACGCGGAAGTTCATTTCTAAGGTTTATGATCGGCTTTTTATTATGTTTTAGTTACCCAAATGTAGAGGCCTGTATCTCGGTAACGGTTGGGAATCAGGCTCATGTCGATATAATACTTTCTACTTAGAAATACCCAAAGAGTCGAATGGTGCATTCTTGACATTTCCTCCTGGGACACCCTGTATGTAAATAATGAACATATTATATTGAAATCTGAAAAACTGAAATCGAAATCGAAACTCGAATCGAAATCGATATGAAAAACCGAAATCGAAAAAAAACCTGAATCGAAAAAAAATTAAAAAACCGAAATCGAAACCGAAATCGATATTTCTTAAAACTATGAACTGAAATCGAAACTCGAATCGAAATTCATTTCGGTTTCCCATCCCTGATATATATACACATTTAAATGTGGGAATATGCATTAAATAAAGGCCTGCGACAAGTTAACTGAACTGGGGTATAGAAGCGAGACGTGAAAGCTGCAAAGACTACTACGTAACTAATTGAATACATTCTAAAAAATATGGACTTGAAAACAGTCAAGCTTCTCGATATCTCATCACTATTTACGCTATATATATATATATATTATATATATATATATATATTATATATATTTATTTAAAAGGTAAATATAAATGGAAGGCGGCACAAATTAATTTTCAAAGCCTTTAATATGACACCTCATCAGTGTTTACGAGATATATATATATATGTGTAAGTAGCTTATATATATATATATATATATATATATATATATATATATATATAAGCTACTTACATCTCATTTGAATTGATTGTGGATTCGCGCAGTTCGTCACAATTTTCACCAATGCTTTGAGATGAGAATAATTCATTCTGTCCTAAGGTGTTGAATAGAAAAAGCGTTATTTTCCCGTAAATATCGCTTTCTTCAATGAGGGCAGGGGAGTTATAGCTTTCAGACATGATTCGTGTGTTGCAGCAAGTTGTACGAAAACTGGTTCTGAATAACGAAACACCCCATTTATAGGGGCTAAGTGACCAACCCACAAACGTGATTTAACTGCCTATTGGTTTACGGATAATGCTTTTTCGACCAATCCGAGAGCAACGCTCCCTTTTCACGAGCAATGAATGGGAGGAGCCGAAAGGTAGGGCGTGGTTTAGGCATATGCATATTCAAAAACGAGAACACTCAGGTATTCCTGGACGGTGATTGGCAGACCGCCAACAGGTCTGGGTGGGGCATCAGATCCGTATGTCGGATATACCGGTTCATTCACGTATTCCTGGATTTCTAAAAGTTTTTTTTTATTTAGGTTTGGATGAGAGACACCTGCATATTTTGAGAGAATGGGGTTTTGTCTGCCCTTAACACAATCATATTCGGCGAAAGGTGGACCTGTGACCTTTTGACGGGTAGAACAAAGCTTTGTCCGCATTTGCCGATATAAAACGTGCCTTTTCCCAGTTGGCAAAAGCTTTTCTACAAATGTTAACAATTAAACCGTGTATATATATATATATATATATATATATATATATATATATATATGTGTGTGTGTGTGTGTGTGTGTGTGTGTGTGTGTGTGTGTGTGTATTGTTTGGGCCGTGTCGAGATATACGGTTCTATTGTGCCCTATCTCGGATTATTTTCGGGAAGGAAATGTGTTTACAAGTTTCCAGAATTTTTATTGTTCTCTGTCCTTCTGGTATAATTCAATTTGGAATATTTTTCTCTATTTTTCTGTGTTGTATTGTGCGTGTCGCGAACGCTATCAGCCATACGGCTCATTTGTGGTTGAAGGTTCGTGATCTTCGAACTGAAAACATACCGCGTATTGTGTGATAGGCTAAATTGGTTTTAAAAATAGCATAAATAACAAATTATATTCTGTTGAGAACTCCTACACACACACACACATATATATATATATATATATATATATATATATATATATAATGTTATAATGTTTCAGACCAACAAAGACCCTAGGATCCACTCATGGCTGGTCTACCTAACTGTGTTCGTAATTGTGTATGTCCTCCGTGGTGGCGGAGGGGACCTACAATTTTACGTGGGTTCCGAACCACAAGAACATAAGAAATTTATGTAACAACTTCCTGTACACTGTGTACATTGGCAACGACCAATTTAGCAAAACTAATTAATTATCGATTTAAAACTAAAGCTAGAATCTCTGGATCCAGAGGATCACGTCATAATAGACTACTATCCACAAATATGTTACACTCTATATCTATTTATAACCGACATGCAAATATATCAGATCCAGAGAATCCAGTCAATTTCATTACGGTATCCATCAATACTAGTACCTTGTCACGAAAAATAAGTCACGGTCCATATCGATTGTGGACCAAGTCAAAATTTACAACCATATACATTACAATATATACACTTAGGTGGAAAAGTGTAGGTGTGGCTGTAAAGACTGTAGTAATGTAGAAATGTGTGTGCACCCATTTTGGGTCTCCCATTTAAAGGTGTTTGTGGGGCAAGTGAAGATCATGAGTTTTTCAATCCCTCACAGTACTATGGGGGGCACCGCTCAGCAGAGGAATCTCTTTAAATGGGGTGTGTAAGGACATAGAGTATCCCCTAACCCAAGACGCTGCCTCCCTATATCCCACAACACTTGTGTTGAGCTGTGGGATCTATCCCCACAAAGCCTTAATTTTACTACCTTAAACTATACCCAATCTATCAACAAATGCGTCTAATCGATTTTTAAACATGTTTATAGACGTGCTACTAATTATTTCTACCGGCAAACTATTCCAGCTATTTACTATTCTATGCGTAAAAAAGTTTTTGGCAACTGCTGTCTCGAACCTTCTACTTGTCAACTTACACCCGTTATTTCTAGTCCTATTATATTGAGAAATTTCGAAAAAGCTATCTCTATCTACGTTATCGAACCCATTCATAATTTTGAAAACCTGGATTAGATCACCCCTTAACCTCCTAGTCTCGAGTGTTGTCAATTTTAACTCCTTAAGCCTATCCTCGTACGACTTTGACTTAAGCGACGGAATCATCTTAGTTGCTCGTCTTTGAACTCTTTCGATTTTGTCTATATCTTTGCGCATATGCGGATTCCAAAATTGGACCGCGTACTCCAAATGGGGTCTAACTAATGATTTATAAAGTGGAACAATAATATCGCGCGATTTGTACTCAAAATTTCGAGCTATAAAACCTAACACTTTGTTCGCCTTATTGACCGCTGCTGTACTTTGTTTCGCTACTTTTAAATCACTAGTGACTATAACTCCTAAATCTTTTTCCTGCTCTACGCTTGTTAAATCTTTCCCTGACATACTATACGCAAAATTACCGTTACGCGAACCTATATGCAAAATTTTGCACTTATCCACGTTAAATCTCATTTTCCATGTGACTGACCAATCAACGATTTTATTCAGATCTTCCTGAATTTTACCTCTATCTTCGACATTAATCGCCCTACCACCCAGCTTCGTGTCATCCGCAAACTTTGAAACTGTATCAACTAGGCCGACATCTAAATCGTTAATATATATAAGAAAAAGCAAGGGGCCCAATACAGAACCCTGAGGAACGCCACTCGCTACATTAGCCCAACACGACTCCGCTCCATCAACGACCACCCTCTGTTTCCTACCTCGCAACCACTCTTCTAGCCAATTTATTACTACACCCCTGATTCCATGAGCCTTAGTTTTTTCAATGAGTCTTTTGTGTGGCACGGTGTCAAACGCTTTTTGAAAATCTAAATACACTACATCAACCGCCCGATGTCTATCATAAACGTCAACCACGCTTTGGAAAAATTCTAAAAGATTAGTTAAGCAAGATTTGTTTCGCCTAAATCGGTGCTGCGTATTTCTAACTAGCTTATGGAATTCTAAGTGTTCGACTATACCATCCCTAATTATTGATTCCAGTAGCTTACCTACAACAGACGTTAAACTGATTGGCCTATAATTTCCCGCCGCACCTTTATCGCCTTTCTTAAAGATAGGTGTTACGTTTGCTAACTTGAAATTATCTGGTATGCACCCCTCAGAAATAGACGCATTAAAAATCTTTGTTAGCGGCACAACAATGCTATTTTTTAATACTTTTAGTTGTATGGGATATATGGAATCCGGTCCCGGTGATTTACGCGTTTTCATTTTATCAATATAGCGCATTACCTCCCCTTCACTAACGACAATATTATCCAAAATATTACCATTATCAAAAGGTATTATGTCTATGACCGTAGGGATATTCGTTACATCTTCTATAGTAAAAACTGACGTAAAAAATTCGTTTAGCAAGGTAGCCATTTCCTTGTTTTCCGAAACTAGATCTCCGTTTACATTTTTCAATGGACCTAAGACACTTTTTACTGGATTTCTATTATTGACGTATTGAAAGAATCGCTTGGGGTTTTCTTTACCGTCACGAGCTATGGAGATTTCAAATTCGCGCTTGGACTTTTTTATTACACTTTTCGCTTCACGCCTTAGAGATATGTAGTTGTTTCGTAACAACAAATTGTTTTTATCGCACTTATGTTGCCTATAAGCCCTATCTCTACTCTTTATAATGTCTCCTACTCTAGAAGTAAACCACAAGGGCTTGTTGTTTACTTTCACACGCTTAATTTTGTACGGTACACATTCCTCATTTATAGTCCTAAATACTGTTTCAAACGATTCCCACATTAGTTTTGCGTTGGAGTTCCCCATTACGTTTTCCCAATTGACGTGTGACAATTTATCTCGAAATTTACAAAAGTCTGCGTGCTGGAAGTTAGGAATTTTAGTCGAGTTAGTTGGTTTCGAGTGACTTACTGAGAGGACAAACTCTACCATATTGTGATCGCTATTGCTTAACGGTTCTATTACTTGAAGATCAGTAATTAGCCTATCATCCGTAGTTATTACTAAATCTAAAATACTGTCCAACCTCGTAGGTTCCCCAACCTTTTGACTAAGAAAGCTATCCTCGAGAAAATTAACTAAACGATTACCTTCCGCGTCTCCCTGCATTGTATCGTAATTCACGTTGGCGCAATTAAAGTCACCCATAACTAAAGCCTGCTCACTACCGATTATTCTCTTTAGTTCACGATATAACGCTTCCTCCGTATCAGCTGTTTGATTAGGGGGCCTATATATAACCGCAACAAGAAGTTTGAAGTCGTTTAATTTAAGTTCAGCTATAGTCGAATCTATCGGTTCTGGAATTGAGTGCTTTACTTCTATAACGTTCGCAATATTATCTTTGATATACAACATAACACCG
The DNA here is from genome assembly GCA_023014485.1 of Bathynomus jamesi. Taxonomy (NCBI): domain Eukaryota; kingdom Metazoa; phylum Arthropoda; class Malacostraca; order Isopoda; family Cirolanidae; genus Bathynomus; species Bathynomus jamesi. Next base: position 602,110 of record JAJOZX010000788.1, read on the forward strand.
CCTCCTCGCCTACCTATTCTGTTTTTAACAAAAAGTCTATAACCTTTAATTTGATACTCCCCTACAAAGTCACGTGTTTCAGTGCTAAGCCACGATTCGTTTATCGCAATTAAATCATAGTCTTTACAAGCAATTAAAGAAAAAAATTAATTTATTTTATTTCGTAGGCTACGAGCATTTAAGGATAGAACCTTCAAATTGCTTGCAATTACGACACCTTCGCGAGCGCAGGGGAAACTTGTAGAATTTACGCTGGGACCGTTCGAGTTACGGCAGCCTGAAAAGAAGAGAGAGTATTATGAAATAGTCTTCCTAAACGCGCAGCTCCTACGTCATTAAGATGAAGTCCATCTTCGAGGAACAAGTCCCTCCTGCCGTAGAAACTGTTCCAAAAATTCGCATAATGCACTCCTTCCTTTTGGCAAAGAGACTTTAGGTTATTGTTAATATAGGTCGCCTTGCTGTAGAAATCGTTACGTTGGATAATTCGAGGAAGTATACCTGTTAAAACAATCTTATTAGTTTTCTCCCTTAACCCCTTAACTGCGGAGCGCACATAGTTGTGCGCTCGGTCATCAACGAGGTATTGCGGAACACACATATATGTGCGCCATGAATTTATCGTGAATAACAGCTTGCGGAAAGGACAAATATGTGTGCTCGTCTATGATTCGTTGATTTTGTTTTAACTCATGACGTCAGTCACACTCTGATTGGTTAAAAAATATCAGTACATAAATTAGAACTGTTGTATTTCAGTTATTGCCAGAAATTGCGTGCGTGTGAAGTGCTTTTTTTTGCCTCCCTTATTTGTGACAATGGCAAAACGTAAACCTCAAAGTGATAGTGATTTGCGATTGTTATTACAACAAGATGATGATGATGATTATAGTTTGCGTCTTTCTGATACAGATAGTGATGATGATTTCAATTCCGATACTGAATCTAATTCTGATCAGAGTGAATCTGAGGATATAGCCAATGGTAATGTGCGCAATCCTTTCCCATTTACGGGTGATAGTGGCCCTAAAATTAGTAATAATATAGAAGCAAATGATGTATTAGGAATTTATGAATGTATAGTTACTGATAAAATAATAAAACTTATTTGTGATGAGACAAATAAATATGCTGAAAAGTGTATTTCAGAAAAGAGAGGGCAACCATTTGGAATTCCTAAACGGAGTAGGCTTCATGACTGGAGTGATGTTTTTGTGCAAGAAATAAGGCTTTTTGAAGGTATATTGCTTTTGATGGGAATTGTAAAAAAACAACTTTACAATCATATTTTTCTAGAAAACCTCTACTAGATACGCCCATATTTTATAGTATTGTGAAAAGGGATAGATTTTTGTTGGTGATGAGGTTTTTGCATTTCTCAGACAGTACTGATTCAAGCAATAAACTGTACAAAATTGATGAGGTATTAGACTTATATAAACAAAGCTTTCAAAAAGCTTATGTCCCTTCTCGTGACATTTCAATTGATGAAAGCTTATTACTATGGAAGGGAAGGTTGAGCTGGAAAATGTATATTCCCCTCAAACGTGCAAGATTTGGAGTGGAATGTTTCATGCTCTGTGAAGCCAAAACAGGCTATATATATAACTTTATTATATATACAGGTAAAGGAACACAGATTCCTATAAATATTGGTGATGTAGATGAAACAAAAACAGTCCCATTCAACCAACATAGTCATCTCACTTATGGAAAATATGTTGGATAAAGGGTACTTCCTAGGTCTAGAAAATTTTCTGTATTTTTCTGTATTTAACAAATATATTTTCCTCATATATATAGTCTAAATCAAGTTGAACAATAATAAATGTTGATACATCATCGAAAAAAACTATATAAGCAACACAACAAACAAAATTTCGGTAAACGCCAAATTTACAAAATTTGGGGAAAATGACTCCGCACTGTGCGTTCGTTTTCGTTCGGAGCCTCACGCAGCTAAGGGGTTAATCACTCTATTAAGTCCCTGTACCTAGCCAGCAGTTCTTCCGATCTAGAATTTAAAACGTTATTAGTACCGACATGAATAACATACGTTGTGTCCTCGGCGGTACCGTCTGTAAAATGGTCAACACTATTTGTTATATCCTCCACCCTTGCACCAGGGTAGCAGTAACGGCGCCTACGACGAGGGTTTCTCCCACAGAATTCCTCGAGCTGCCCTCGAACAATGGAATCGCCAACGAGTCGTATTTCCGGTTCATCAGCATCTTCGAAACCTAAAACAGAAAACTTATTGCTTGTTATTACTGGTAGACAAGTCTTTGCTTTTCGCAATGGGGCTCCATTTCGCACTCGAACGAAGGGTTGGGAACTAGGGGAAGAGAGAGGGCTATTAATACTATTTATATTATTAGTAGAAACTGAGGCATGAGGGGTCGTAACTGGAGTCTCAAGGGAATCCAATTTTGCCGTCAGAAGCATCACGCTTTCTTGAAGCCTCACCCTGGCCTCCCTCTCACGGTCTAATTCGTTCCTCAGGACTTCCATGCTTGAGCACCACCTGCAAACTAATTGTTCATTATTATTAGCATTGTAAACGCGTAAGCGGCAAATTTTCCTTCACAGCGACTGCAAGTACTTGACGGGGGTGCCATACTTTTAATTAGTTAAAAAACAAAAAAACACAAAACGAGCGTTTGGAAATTAATAAATTACAACGTAGGTCTACCGCGTGCTTATTGTGCCGTCACCTGCGAAAACCCGCAAAATTGTTCTTGAAACGCAGAAACAGGTTCTTGTAACACAATTTTATGCTAAATGAATATATAATTAAGCTACCGACGAAAGAAATGTTAAAGAAAAAGTATTAAATGAAACTTATCTGGTCGCTGTTTACTGACTTAATCCATTTTTTCCCACGGTAGGTGACCCTTTTGGAGGTCAGGTAGTGTGTGAAGGAAAAATGAACCCTAAGAAACCACGTTTCTGATAGATTTCAAAAACAACAAAGGCAAACCAAGGGAATTTCAACCTTATGACTGCACGTTTTCTGATTGATTTGAAAAACAAACAAGGCAGTAGCCTTGGTTTGATCAAATAATATAGTACTGAATAACGTCAATAAATGAAATATATTCGTTAATGAATGATTAGTAGCACGAAGTAATTTAGTTAAGAATGCACGGAACACTTTTTTTTTAAAACACTTCAACGAAAACCACTTATTCAATTGATAACACTTGACACTCGCTAAAACACGTCTGTTCACAAGGAAAGACTGATCACCAGCTTGTGCATAAAATGAAACCCTTTACCTGGAATATTATTTTGTTAGGCAGATAGAGGTAGCTTTTGTCATCAGGGACCGATAATTTAATCTGTAGATGTACCATAAATATAATATTAACTTCCTGCCCCGTATACTGATCCGAAAGATACGTCATAAAACACGCCTTTACCTGTACATTTACAAAATTTATGAAAGGTTAAATAATGGATTTAAATAAGTTATAATAAAAGACAAATCACAGCGATATATATTTTTAATATTCACGAAAGATACGTCATAAAACACGCCTTTACCTGTACATTTACAAAATTTATGAAAGGTTAAATAATGGATTTAAATAAGTTATAATAAAAGACAAAACACAGCGATATATTTTTTTAATATTCATTTAGCCGGATCATATATATATATATATATATTAGGGTGTCACTAGGTAATAGGGGGAAAATTAAACGATGGATATTTTCCTATGACACCCCCTAAAATTGTTCCATTTGGTGTAAAACATACGGAAGAGAAATTTGGTCCTGATTGGTCATCATTTAAAGGTCGCCCTCGTCACTGAAAACAAGACCCATTTGTTGACGTCAACAAGCTGTTCAGTGTTCACAGCTTGGGCCGAACCAGATAATAAAAAACAAGGCAATTTGGTGAAATAACGAAAGTAAGACACTTAAAAACGCAAAGAATACAAACAGTTTATTATATAATCAAAATAGAAGACATAATTTGGCGAATAATGGTACAAAATGGAGAAGCAACAAAAGCAAAACTTTGTGAAATAAAATACATATACAGTAGCAGAATAATTGGTGCTCATACGCTGATCAGTGATTAGTTCTTTCGCGTCCTCACTAATGCTGATTTGTTCGGAGCTGGGTGTTGCTTTCTGTGGTCAGTGACAACTTGAACGAGGAACTGGAGCTGTTCTTCTTTCACTGTCAACTTTCCGTTCAGCTCCTTCACCAGAGCCACGGCCCGTTCTGCTCTGTCGTTCACCACTGCAAGTTTGGAGACCACATCCCGAGCTTGCACGTATTCAGAGTTTGACGTCCATGAACTGGGATGGTGGAGCAGAAAGCAATCTGGCAACTGAAGTTTTGAGAAGAATCCTCGGGTGTTCTTTGTGATCAGTTGCTCCAGTCCTTTGCTGTCACTGAGGAACATAGTATCAAGAACCAAAGGTCGTTTTGGCGGCATGTGAGGGGCTTCTTGATCTAACGCTGCAACCATGCTGCACTTCACTTCCATCGATATCCTCTCATCAAAGAACGCCAGACCCACTGCCTCCTCCGAATGGTACCACAGGTGCGCAGACAGCTTCTTGGTGGTACCATCAGAGATCTTCTTGTGCGGGTATCGAAGGAGCGTCCTCATCAATTCCCAATCATTCAGCGGAGCTTCGATGGACAGATGAGCTGTTGCCCACGCTTTCATGTAAACTAGAACAGAAAAGAGGCAGATATCTCGAATTCCGCGTTCCTCAGTGTTCGTCAGTTTAAACTGTCTTCGGAAGAGCCAGATCTTGATGGCATAGAGCCCCTTAGCCATCCATCTCGCCCGGTGCATAGCACCAGGGGCGCGGAAGTTTAGTCCCTTGTATGGAACTCCTCCAAGAAAGATGACGGAAAGATCGAGGAATTCCTGATAGTCATCACGAACTTGAAGTGCTTGTGATTTTGCAAACTCAATGAGCTCCGTTCTATGCTTAAAAATAGCTGCTTTGGTGAACGCATCTGTGTCCGCAGTTTGGAACTGTTGCTGGTCAATGAGGGTCCAATAATCATGGAAGCGCTTGAAAAGCAGAATTTCTGGACCGGTAGATACTGAATCTAGCGATGCTGCGAATGCCGCCTGTAGCACCAACTCCAGTACATGGTGTCTGCACGCGCAGTGTAACAGGTCACGTCCAACTTTTTCTTCCAGAAGAACACAAGTTCCTCCACGGTGGCCTGTGTTTGTCGCGGTTGTGTCGAAACACATAGATTTCACATGATCGGTCACTCCCCATTCATTCAGGCAATCTATGATGGCATTTGTTTGTGCCAGCGCGGTTCCTGACAGAAGTTTTGGCACCCCGAGGAGCTGCTCTGTCCCGGAGCCAGATACAAGAATAGGTAAGCGGTCAACATATTCTCGTGACGTCAGATCTTGCATGAGTTTTCCGTCCCAGTGAACAGCCAACGGACTATTGCCTTGGAACTCGCTCTTCAGTTGCCGAGCCTTAAAGGTACGGAATTTTTCACGCTGACGATGAATGGATCCACGATTGATGTTGTAGTCGCTAGCATCATGCCCTAAGCTGGAAGCTACCTCAAACAGCAGATATGTGGCCTTTCTTGACGAGAGTTGCGTGCGATCAAGCGCTGCCGCCAATTCCGATGCCATGATGTTCTTCGTTGCTCTTTGTTTAGACGCTAACGAACCACCACATGCTCCTTTTTCTTCGCTATCATCTGAGCTGGAGGATGAGGACTCCAAACCGCTTCGTTGGATACTGCCTCCATTTCAGCTGCTGATCGCTTTCTTCGTTTCTCCTCTTCCTCCCGACGTCGAGTACAATCTTTGACTTGGCGCTGATGGGTCATGTCCAAACCTGCCATTGAACCTGGACGTCCTTTCTGGCGCTGCTGCTGAAGGAATTCCCAATCCTCTGGGTACTTGACCAATTTCTCACAATCAGCGTGGGCGATGTCAAAGAGACGATCGAGGCGTTCAATGAATTCTTTTTCTTTCGTCTTGTGTGAATCGCTCGTCCTTGAGGCGTGTTTTTTGAGTCCTTTCCACTCCTCGAAGACTTTATCCAGTTTGCTGACGCAGTGTGTCTCGAGTCTGGTTGGAATGTGAGCTTTCTCCCAGAAGGACATCACTGCTCGAAGTGACTTCCTCAACGCGTCACGTATTGTCATTTTCTTTTCATGGTAAAGGTAAAGGAAGTAACCGAATGCTTGCCTGTAGGAAGGAAGCTTGCATCCTTTCACCTCATCAACCGCTGCCCCTAATAGGTATATACACTTCCGGGTTTCCATCACCAGAAATCACGTAGCTGAAATGAGAAACGGTGAATCGTTAAGTATTGTTCACTTTATTTCTCAGATATTCAGACACACACAGATACACACACACATATATAGAGATATATAGATATCTAATGAACGATTATGGAGACGCCGCGCAAGCATTAAACTTTGGAAGGCGGGGGCGACCTTTTATAGTTATTCAAATAAAAAGATTTTCAGTCACCATGTTTTTTTTACCAATGGAATAGATTCGCGGGGTGTCAGCATGAAAATTTCAAACTTTGCATTTAAGTGACACCCTAATATATATATATATATATATATATATATATATATATATATATATATATAGTTAACAAAAGTATAAGTTACATGGTTAAAAATCTCCCTTTAAAAACAGATTGATGTAACGTCGTTTTATTGGTTCCTTGTACACAATTATATATTTTAATTGGTTGGATAATTGTATGGTTCAGCTGGGTGGCACTGGCGCTTGTCTGAGGTGTACGGCCCAGCAACAGAGCTGACCTAGTCTGGGGTGGGTGCCCGGATCCATTTAGCGTACTGTAGCACTTAGCTTGAGGCACTGGCTGCCACTGGCGCGTGCCCGGATAAAATTAGCATACTGTGGCACTTAGCTTGAGGCACTGGTGGCCTAAGCCAACTGGCTGCTTAGGGGCACTATAAGAGGAGGGTCTTTGCTCGGCGGATCCATATGAGCTCGGCAGTCCGCCGAGCAAAGACCCTCCTCTTCCTTTCTCTCTTGCTATCTCTTCCTGCTCCTTTGGGGGTTGAGGAAACCCCTTCCTCCCCAAACAGGCGCCCATAGGATAGGTATGCCCCTTTGGGGGGGGTTCAGCTTGGGAGAGAACTCCGCCTCTAAGTTGCATACCCCCTTGCAGTCCCATTTCGGGGCTGGCAATAAAGGGGGGTGGCTGGTGGCACTCTTGCAACATTACGTAATATTATGCAACATGCAATGCAACATTGCACTCATTGGTTTTGCAGGCATACTACTGAATGCACCAATACTGGATTCTGGATTTAGTATGGAGGATAGTCACCATTGAGTCCATTTTTTGAAAATATTTTTAAATGTTGCTTTGTCTTTGCAAATATCTAATATATATATATATATATATATGAATGAACTCAGAATGGTTCCCTGAGTTTTTTATGATACACACAGACCGTTCATGGAACAAGGAACTCTTCTGGGATAATTAAATCCACTATAGTCCGAATAAGTAATGGTAAATGACAAATACCATAGTTTTTCTTTTTCATGATGCCCGACGTGGGCAACGGGTCTCTCGCAAAGAGGTCCCATAAATATAGCTTCCCTCACCAGCTATCTGCAAAGCAGACAGGATCCAGCTTTGGGACATGGATCTAGGGTTTAAAGCAGCCTAGCCCCACTACATTTAGAACCTCAATATAAGTAAAAGACTCGTTGCATTCACGTCGGATTGAATAAATCAAAGAAAAAGGGGTAACTATTATATTTTTAGCCAAAACCAAAACTTAAACCTCAACTGGCAGAATTGAGCGTCCACTTTTCAAGGCACATAACATGTCCGTTTCATGATGGGAATGAACTCAGAACTCAGGGAACCATTCTGAGTGAGTTCATTCCCATCATGAAACGGACATGTTGTGTGCCTTGAAAAGTGGACGCTCAATTCTGCTAGTTGAGGTTTAAGTTTTGGTTTTGGCTAAAAATATAATAGTTACCCCTTTTTCTTTGATTTATTCAATCCGACGTGAATGCAACGAGTCTTTTACTTATATTGAGGTTCTAAATGTAGTGGGGCTAGGCTGCTTTAAACCCTAGATCCATGTCCCAAAGCTGGATCCTGTCTGCTTTGCAGATAGCTGGTGAGGGAAGCTATATTTATGGGACCTCTTTGCGAGAGACCCGTTGCCCACGTCGGGTATCATTAAAAAGAAAAACTATGGTATTTGTCATTTACCATTACTTATTCGGACTATAGTGGATTTAATTATCCCAGAAGAGTTCCTTGTTCCATGCACGGTCTGTGTGTATCATAAAAAACTCAGGGAACCATTCTGAGTTCATTCCCATCATGAAACGGACATGTTATGTGCCTTGAAAAGTGGACGCTCAATTCTGCCAGTTGAGGTTTAAGTTTTGGTTTTGGCTAAAAATATAATAGTTACCCCTTTTTCTTTGATTTATTCAATCAGACGTGAATGCAACGAGTCTTTTACTTATATTGAGGTTCTAAATGTAGTGGGGCTAGGCTGCTTTAAACCCTAGATCCATGTCCCAAAGCTGGATCCTGTCTGCTTTGCAGATAGCTGGTGAGGGAAGCTATATTTATGGGACCTCTTTGCGAGAGACCCGTTGCCCACGTCGGGTTTGCATCATGAAAAAGAAAAACTATGGTATTTGTCATTTACCATTACTTATTCGGACTATAGTGGATTTAATTATCCCAGAAGAGTTCCTTGTTCCATGCACGGTCTGTGTGTATCATATATATATATATATATATATATATATATATATATATATATATATTATTTTATTTTATTTTTTTCCCTGTTTTTTGCAAATTTAAAATTTCCTTCTTTTTATAAATATACTTTGCAAATTTTGGGGGAATATATTTTGTAAATGTTTCTAAATTAAAGTATTACTTAATTGTAATTTTCTATAATGAAAAGAACAAGTTAAAGTTAGGTCAATCAGTATGACTCCTTAAGTATAGGAAATTAATGGAATTAAAGTAAAATTATTAAGCATTTTAACCTTGCTAACTATAAATCACCAGTTTTAATTTTTTCTTGTAAAAGTTTTCTGGATTTCAAAGCAGTCTTTCTTTGAGGCCTGTCTGGTTTAGTCTGAGTTACATCAGGCACATTGATTCTTCATCAATAGTATCCTGATCTGTCCTTTTGGGTAATGGTTCTAACTTAGCCCCACATTCCAAAGGATATAATAATGTAATATATCTGGTGGTTTCACCAGTTGCTGTTTTCAGGTTTACAACTCTGGTCACTTCATCTTCAGTTTTGAGATTTAAGACTTTACCCATTGCCCAATTTTGTCTTGGAGTCTTGTCATGTATCAACACAATGTCCCCAATTTTGACTGAATCATTCCAGTTCTGTTTTGTCAAGTGTTTCTATCTTTCTCTAAGACTTGTTAAGTACTCTTCTCCATTTTGTTATAAACTGAGTTTTGATTTGTGTCAAATGTTGGTATTTTGTGTTCAGTTCTTTGTGTTCTACCACCCAATCTGGATCCTTTGTACTGTTATTTTCATATTCTGGTAACATGTTTACTGTTTCTTCTTTAATTAGGTGGTTTGGTGTGAGAGGTTCTGGCTCATAAATACCATCTCCCACATAAGTCAATCGTCTGTTGTTGACAACATTTTCAATTTCTGTTAGAATGGTCACGAGTTCAAAAAGTTGTAGATGTTTGGTCCTGATGGTCTTTTTAAGGCAATTCTTTACAGTCTGTATGTTTCTTTCCCAAAGGGAACCATACCATGGTAAAATTAACAGGAATGTACTTCCAGATTATGTTGTGTTTGATCAAATGAGTCTGACCTGTTTCACTGTCACAAATCTAATGAATAATTCTTCCAGATTTGAAGTACAATCATCCCTCATTTTGCGTTGGCCCAGTTTGTGTCTTTTTGTTTTTAAGTCATCAATAATTTAAGGAACATTTTTGGTTTGTGTCGTTTTACCTTGCCCCGACCACCCAAATTTCTCTCATGTGGCCAAAACTTCCAGGATGTTCGCATGCGCCTGGGTCATGGCTCAGCATTTCTTGCTCGCCAAATATAAAAGAGTGTCTGGGACAGTGTTCACTCAGTATTCGCCAATCTCCTGTCCAGTGAAGGTCTCGCTCATCACTCAATTTGCTGCATTCTTTGTTTTATTCTTTGAATATGTTATTTTGTTTATTTTTTGTTTTGTAGTAAAATGGTTCATATGTACTATTGAGTTCCTATATCCAAGAATGCATCCTTAATTATTGTATTGTTTTCTACGGGGAAATTATCTTTGTTTGGGGCTTTTCGTTTAATGCCATGGTGCTGCAGTGGCTGAGTAGGCCATAGTCCCCAAAGTGTCAGTATCTTCAAGCTACCCAGCACCCTCTCACGTTTCTGGGTTTGTGACAATCAAAAGTCTGGGTAAGAGGATAGTACTAATCTCTGATATCCTGTAGTGTCTTCTTTGGTATTTATTTTACTAGGGATGCACTAGATATCCGGTATCTAGCCTATCTGGCGACTTTTTGCTATCTGGCCGGATAGCTGGACATCATTACTATCCAGATGGGCAGCCAGCTGTTTTAAGTCTGGCTTGGTATTAATGAAAAGCAAGCAGTTACATGTGTGTTGGGACTGTAGGATGTTCCAAAAGCAATTTGATGGAAATCTAAAAATATAGGAAAAAATTTATTTTGACCCTCAATTTCAGAGATTTTTCATTCTCCCCCGATTTTAATATTATTATTATAATTATTATTATTATTATAATTATTATTATTATTATTATTATAATTATTATTATTATTATTATTATAATTATTATTATTATTATTATTATAATTATTATTATTATTATTATTATAATTATTATTATTATTATTATTATTATCATTAGACTTAAAATCAGTGAGAGGTGACATGTCTGCAATTTGTATGTTTGTCATTAGTGATTAGTATATGTATATACAAACCTAACAGCAATAAAAAAAAACAATAGAGTTGATAAAATGGAACTAAATCTGTCAAAGGTTAATGCAAAACTTGTCATGTATCAACACAATGTCTCCAATGTGTGCCAGCACCAATTACTTGGTGCTGGCATTAAAGATACCAGTGACCTTGATTTTCATAAATTATAATAGTATACAGGTATTCCTCGTTTAACGATCATTCACTCAACGATTACTTGCTTTAGCGACCTATTTTTTTTAACACCTTTTCTCATACAACAATTGGCTAATCACTACGATGGGCAAAGTTTGGTCTCTGGTACTCCACGGGCGCATCTCTAACTTCACTTATCTAATCAAAGTGGCTGCCATGCGCAGAAATGGATTTATCCTCCTCTGCGCAGTTTGCCTGACCCACACACCCTTAAGCGGCCACCCCCTGCACTTCCTTCTCGCTCCGCCAGTGTTTTGAGTCATTCATGTTTTCTGCATCAGGGGGAGGTGTCAGGTTTTAGCAAAAATAGCGTTACGTATGTATGACCTGTATGTCAATGTTATATGTTGTTGGACTCGGTTGTCCCCCCTCCACCCCCCTTCCCTCAGTTTGGGTACCTTGACTATCGCTGCGGCGGGGCTCGTAACACCGCTTCCCGTTGATCAGCGAAGTTAAGCGACATTGGGTCTGGGTAGTAGTTGGATGGGAGACCGTCCGCTGCGTCCAGACTATTTAGCGACCCGTGGTTCGGATCCCACGTAAAGCTGTAGGTCCCCTCCGTCATATGAACTTAGATGTTGCGAAGGAGGTGAAACAAAACCAATAATTATTATTATCGCTGCGGCGTTGCCACATGTCCGGAGTCGCCTGTGAGGCGAGGAACATTACATATGCGGGCAACTGTACATACGAGTGCCACTCAATATATTTTGCCCCACCTTTTTTTTTCTTTCCAAGTTTCCTTGTAAGTTCTAGAAATTTTGTATACAAGTAGTTACATACCTTTTTCACAAGTTTTTATTTTTCCACATCCTTTTCTACGGCTTTCCTTCCACCTCGAAACAAGGGCCTTTATTCCTTGCTGGTAAAAGTCCGCTGGGTTCCGCTGGAGCCACCTCTTAACCTCCTCAACAACCTCATCGTCACTCTGAAACTTTCTTCCACGAATAACATCCTTCATTGGCCCAAACAAATGGAAATCTGAAGGTGCCAGATCCAGGCTGTATGGAGAGTGGGGTAACACAGTCAAGCCCATTTTTGTGATGGCCTCTCTTGCAATGCTGGGCAACAGCACACCAAATGGGAGGTTCGCACCCGCACTTCCGCACCCGCACTTCCGCACACCTCTACATTTTCGCACTTCCGCACAACCGCACCCGCACCCGCACCCTATTTACATATATAAAGTTTTATCGCAAGGAAATATATAAGTTTCCATTAATATATTAATACTTTTATAAACTTTTATTTAATATTTAATTGTGAAAATAAAGTTTTAATACAATAGTCATTTTTTTGTTATGAGAGATCAGAAAATTACTAGAATACAATACACTAAATTAGAGATGTTGACTGGTCAATAGTTGACAAAATTCTAAAGTTCAAGTGTGCGAATGGGTGTGCGGACCAATCCGCACACCTTCCGCACCTTTTTACCGAGGTGACCGCACACCGCACCTCCGCACACCATTTCGGAGGTGCGGAAGGTGTGCGGAACTTGCCCAGCACTGCGTGAGTCTCTTGTTTGCAAACTGTTGTGTGATCTTGCGTTATCGTGCAAAAGAAGGACGTCTTCCAGTTTTCTCTCAGGTCGAACTCGCTTTATACGTCTCTAGAGTCTCTGTAGGATAGCAATATATGCCTCCGAGTTGATTGTTTGTCCTTTCTTCATAATGTCCACCAGAATCACCCCTTTCATGTCCCAGAAGATGGTGGCCATAACCCATGGCCGTTTCCTCCAATAGGCGAAGTAGGCGACTGTCTAGGGCCCCGCTTCAAAAAAGTGAAGGCGGCAAAATTTCTGAACGATACGAGAGGGATTGAATTCGAAAAATTCTTTGTATTTATTGAGTGAAATGTTTTTAAAAATGTAAAAATGTTTTTGTTCAAAGTGTGCAGTGTTAATTATATTTAAAAATTACAACAAAAGAAACAATAACTTTCAATGAAAATTTTTATTTTGGCAATGTAAATTTGGCTTATTGTGTGCAATGCTAGTTATAGGCACATTCTTTAAAATAAATGAAAAGAGTTAGTAACCATTTCGCTCTCTGTCCTATATATATATATGCAGTAAAATCACAGAAAAACACGTGATCTTTTTAATAAGCAAACAACCATAGGGAAAAGGAAAAGTAAACACGAAATCCGAGAGCTTTCATGATATATTCACATCTTCAGGGACAAGAAAGAAATAGACAGAATTTACCAAGTAACTGAGTTAAATACACAAGCGAAAAATTCCCCAATAGGCAACTCAATTTAAAAACAATAAAACAATCTAAAGATTTTTTCCCAATAGATAACTTAATCTAAAGGCTACTAAATTATTGAATACATAAAAACTATATAAATGAAATTAGACAATTAACATGTAGACAAAACAAAAATTATTATAACAGTTATTAGAAATAGTATTTAATTAAAACAGGCAATTAAATGGCAAGAATCTAAGGAAACAAAAGACATGGTGCAATCGTCGTCACGTGCTCCTTCCAGAATATTTCGAATATCTAAAAACAATCTAACAAAATTTTTCAATGGATAACCTGTTCAAAAGTCTAATAAACTATCAAGTACATAAAGACTATATAAAAGAAATAATACAATTAAAATGTACATATAAAAATGTTAACAATTATTAAAGTAATATTTATTTAATTAAAGCAAACAATTAAGTGGCAAGAATGCGGTCAAAATAATACACCACTTTTCTAACAATGTACGAATCTAATTTATAAAGTCCAGGGCTAATATTAAGAACAAATCAGCATTATTCTTGATCACACTCGATTCAAGTATATTTCTACTAACAATAGAGGATCTTTTCCGTTCTACCCCAGCAACAATTCCTAGCGTAGTTTTACTTCCTGAATTCAATAATATATATATATTTATTTTGGAGAAAGTATTCGTGCTTTAATTAGTTATGGTTATAATTATTAATTTTTCCTCTCTTTTGTAGATATTGTAATGGATGATAAATGGAATTTCATAAACATAGTTAAGGAAATAACGTTCTACCCCAGCCTTCTTTAGTTAACCTTATAAGGCTAACTAACGAAAATATCACGACCTAACCTAACCAATCGTCAAGGGCGTACAGTTGATTTAGCTAAACAAAGGAACAAGAGACATTGGGGAACATCTAGAAATATGATAGATTCTTATTTATGTGAATTTCTGTGGAGGAGAAGACAAAAAGGAAAGGACATTTTTATTGAAATCTTAAATGCAATCTCTACTTTTATATAAAATGAACGGACTATAACTCTTTTGTTATTAATTTCTCAAAAATAAGATATATATTATTGAATTCAGCAAGTAAAACTACAGTAGAAAAAATAATATATAATTTCATTTTTTGTTGCTGGGGTAGAACGGAAAACAGCCACAATAGATTTACTAAAACTTAATTTGGAGGCATTTTTCCAGTCAATGGGATGATTAGTATCTCTTACGTGAATGAAAATGGCGTTAGATTCCTGGCCGGTTCTTATACTATATTTATGCTACTTAATACGTAACTCAAGCGTCTTGCCAGTTTGACCAATGTAAAATTTATTACATATTGTGCATAGAATTTTATATACACAACCCTGTTCACTTAAAGGGGAGTTTTTAATCAATGAATTCTTAATTACATCTAAATTTCTGAACGCGATATTTGCGTTAGTTAAAAGTCCTCAGCAGTTTCGGCAGATCAAAGAAATTTTCTCTAAATGGTAACGCTAAGACGTTTTTTGTGGTATAAGGAGTCTTGTCTTTTACCTCGTAGAAGGTTTTTTTTGCCATTTTTAAAGATTTATCGGATCAAGTAAAGATAAGCACCCCCAGCTTTCTTTAATTAGCCTTATAAGGCTAACTAACGAAAATATCACAACCTAACCTAACCAATCGTCAAGGGCGTACAGTTGACTTAACGATTGGTTAGGTTAGGTCGTGATATTTTCGTTAGTTAGCCTTATAAGGCTAATTAAAGAAGGCTGGGGGTGCTTATCTTTACTTGATCCGATTTATCTATGCAGTTCTTTGGATATTTTAAATCAAACGCAATTTTATATATTTTACTAATTTCATCATCAATGAACTCTGGGCTACAAATTCGTAAGCATCTTAGGAACAAAGTAGAAAAAAACGGTTCGTTTTATGTTAATGTGGTGAGCCGAATAATAATGTATATAGGAACAATTATTAGTAGGTTTTCTATAAATATTGTACTTAAACTTTTTTCCAGACCTATATATTAAAACATCTAAAAATGGGATTGATGAGTCTTTTTCTATTTCAACTGTAAAATTGATAGAGGGAGTTAAATTATTAAGCTTGGGTAAGAATTCATTGAGATTTAAAGTTTCTGGCCAAAGACAAAGAACATCATCTACATATCTAAACCACGGAACGTAATTTCAACTAATTTGGCAGAATCTTCCTTAATAATTTACTTTCAAAAAACTCCATATGTTACTTAAAATGGGAGAGAGGGGGTTTCCCATAGCCATACCAAATTTCTGCCTAAAATATTCATTATTAAACACAAATTTCGAGTCTACTATACACAGCTTAATTAATTAATTAATTAATTCTATAATGGTAATCACAGGTAATGGCAAATTATGCTTAACCAATTCTTTCGAAAGAAAAACTAATAGATCCTCCACCGGGACTCTTGTAAATAAAGAAGTAACATCAAAGCTTACCAATCTAAAATTGTAATTGATACGGATACTATTTAATTTTTCTAAAAGGTCTACATTATTATTTATGTGTGATTGTGAAATTGTGCCCAGGAGAGGATACCACGCGCCACTTCGAGACCTCTTCTTTCTTCTCTGGCCTAGCACTGTTTGTTTCTACCTTTTGTTCGGCTTTAGTTAAGTCGCACAAGCGGAAGGTTCACCTGATATTTCTAAGAAGATGTCTGAGTGAACAAGTTCTTTCCACCTCTTTACTCCCTAATAGACTTCTGAATTTGAGAGATCGCCCGTTCGATGAATTCCAGAGAATAGTGTTGCAGAAGCATATAGAAATTACTAAGATTGAAGTCGAAGAAACTTTTAAAGTTACCAGGGCAAGAAGATATAGTTTTGACAGGGCAATTCCACCTGAATGGAAACAGCGTTTACTGGACTATTGTTATAACAAATTTAGACGAGAGTGTAGTGTTGTGGAAAGAAAACTGGATGTAGAAATAGCTAAGTCTTTCTGCAACTTAGAAAAATATAGTGATTTACCTATAGAGGATGTGAATATTTGTAAAGATCTAGTATATGGTGCCATGTCTAAACCTTCTATTCCAAATTGTCCACAGAGGTTTTTCGATTCTTATGAGTCCTTAAGAAAAGATCAGACGCTACATATAACCAAAGCCGATAAGTCAAATGCCTTAGTGATCCTCAATAAAGAAGTTTACCTAGAAAAAATGTATGATCTTTTGAATGACTGGGACACTTACGTGAAATTAAGGAACAATCCCCATGAAACAATGAACAGTGCATTTAACAAGAAAATTAAGCAACTTTTGAAGGGTAAAGAAATATTACTTAAACAGTTTATGAGTACTTCGCCGTCATTACCCTATGTGTATGGTCTGATTAAAACTCATAAGCCAAATAATCCTGCAAGGCCTATTGTTAGCTCTATAGGATCTATCTCATATAAGCTGTCCAAATGGCTTGTATCCTATCTGTGTCAATTAAAAATTTTAGATTGGTAAGCTTTGATGTTACCTCTTTATTTATGAGAGTCCCGGTGGAGGATCTATTAGTTTTTCTTTCGGAAAAATTGGTTAAGCATAATTTGCCATTACCTGTGACTACCATTATAGAATTAATTAAGCTGTGCTTAGTTGACTCGAAATTTGTGTTTAATAATTAATATTTTAGGCATAAATTTGGTATGGCTATGGGAAACCCCCTCTCTCCCATTTTAAGTAACTTATATATGGAGTTTTTTTAAAGTAAATTATTTATTAAGGAAGATTCTGCCAAACTACGTTCCGTGGTTGATATGTAGATGTTCTTTGTCTTTGGCCAGAAACTTTAAATCTCAATGAATTCTTACCCAAGCTTAATAATTTAACTCCCTCTATCAATTTTACAGTTGAAATAAAAAAAGGGAGCTATTAAAGAATAGGAGTGCTACTGTAGTATGCGGTCTACCTACGATTCGGCGGTCTACCTTTTAATTATAGCTTCTTATCTTGTTTACTAATTGTTTGTTTACATCCCATTGTCAATCGCCCTTGACGATTGGTTAGGTTTAGTCATGATATTTTCGTTAGTTTTAACGAAAATATCATGATTAAACCTAACCAATCGTAGATAGACCGCATACTACAGTAGCACCAGAATAGGGACCCCAGCCTTCTTTAGTTAGCTTTATAAGGCTAACTAACGAAAATATCATGTCCTAACCTAACCAGTCGTCAAGGGCGTGCAGTTAACCTAACGATTGGTTAGGTTAGGTCGTGATATTTTCGTTAGTTAGCCTTATAAGCCTAACTAAAGAAGGCTGGGGTCCCTATTCTTCAATAGCTCCAAAAAAAGACTCATCGATGCCATTTTTAGGTGTTTTAATATATAGGTCTGGAAAAAAGTTTAAGTACAATATTTATAGAAAACCTACTAATAATTGTTCCTATATACATTATTATTCGGCTCACCACATTAACGTAAAACGAACCGTTTTTTCTACTTTGTTCCTAAGATGCTTACGAATTTGTAGCCCAGAGTTCATTGATGATGAAATTAGTAAAATATATAAAATTGCGTTTGATTTAAAATATCCAAAGAACTGCATAGATAAATCTTTAAAAATGGCAAAAAAAATCTTCTACGAGGTAAAAGACAAGACTCCTTATACCACAAAAACGTCTTAGCGTTACCATTTAGAGAAAATTTCTTTGATCTGCCGAAACTGCTGAGGACTTTTAACTAATGCAAATATTGCGTTCAGAAATTTAGATGTAATTAAGAATTCATTGATTAAAAACTCCCCTTTAAGTGAACAGGGTTGTGTATATAAAATTCC
The DNA here is from genome assembly GCA_023014485.1 of Bathynomus jamesi. Lineage (NCBI taxonomy): Eukaryota > Metazoa > Arthropoda > Malacostraca > Isopoda > Cirolanidae > Bathynomus > Bathynomus jamesi. The sequence goes on from JAJOZX010000788.1 coordinate 620,334, forward strand.
ATGCACAATATGTAATAAATTTTACATTGGTCAAACTGGCAAGACGCTTGAGTTACGTATTAAGCAGCATAAATACAGTATAAGAACCGGCCAGGAATCTAACTGCCATTTTCATTCACGTAAGAGATACTAATCATCCCATTGACTGGAAAAATGCCTCCAAATTAAGTTTTAGTAAATCTATTGTTAGTAGAAATATACTTGAATCGAGTGTGATCAAGAGTAATGCTGATTTTGCTCTTAATATTAGCCATGGGCTTTATAAATTAGACTCGTACATTGTTAGAAAGGTGGTGTATTATTTTGACCGCATTCTTTCCACTTAATTGTTTGCTTTAATTAAATAAATATTATTTTAATAATTGTTAACATTTTTATATGTACATTTTAATTGTATTATTTCTTTTATATAGTCTTTATGTACTTGATAGTTTATTAGACTTTTGAACAGGTTATCTATTGAAAAAAATTTTTAGATTGTGTTTAGATATTCGGAATATTCTTGAAGGAGCGCGTGACGACGATTGCACCATGTCTTTTGTTTCCTTAGATTTTTGCCACTTAATTGCCTGTTTTAATTAAATACTATTTCTAATAACTGTTATAATAATTTTTGTTTTGTCTACATGTTAATTGTCTAATTTCATTTATATAGTATTTATGTATTCAATAATTAGCCTTTAGATTAAGTTATCTATTAGGAAAAAATCTTTAGATTGTTTTATTGTTTTTAAATTGAATTGCTTATTGGGGGAATTTTTCGCTTGTGTATTTAACTCAGTTACTTGGTAAATTCTGCCTATTTCTTTCTTGTGTAATTGCCCAATTCATGAACTGGGCAATATAATTGCCTATTTCATGAAATGGGCAGTAAGTTGCCATTACATGAAATTGGCATTTATATTGCCCAGCTCGTGAAATGGGCATTTATATTGCCCAGCTCGTGAAATGGGCAGAATTTTGCTTGCCCATTTCATGAAATGGGCATCTGTATGAAGGAAAGTTAAAATTTTTACTGAATCATTTAATAAAAAAGAAAAACATTAAAAGAGATAAGGTAAGTGATAATGATTAGTCTACATTCTCACAGGATTTATAACTGACAGGCGCTGTTGCAACGAAGATTATTTTTCAAACATAAACATCGTTCAGTTAGACAATTACTTCCCCAATGGCACATCCTGAACCAGTGTCCTCCACAAACACTTTGTAGTTTAACGATTTCGCGAATGCTTAGTTTGTTTGAGGGAAGTATCACTAGATTTAAGACCAGTATAGTAAACAGATTCAAACTGATTCCTTGAAAGTTTACCATTTATTACTCCGACTTTTGTTCCTACTGTGTAGCCACCGTCGTCCTTAGCAAGAATTATACCTATTATATTAGGAGGATCAAACTGAGATACTGTAACTGCTACATTATGACCAACGTTGACCACTGGCAACGTTTTTTTACTTCGCGTCAAGATTTTTTCTGCTTGTAGCACAATGCCCTCATGAGCTTTTTGCCGTGTGAGTACAGCAGGATGTACAGCAGCATCGTCTTGTGATACGTCCTTAGGTGATACTTGCAGCACGGCTGTTTCATGCGCAGGTAAGTGATCTGGCTCTAGCGGTGGTGGTGCGGGTGTTTCAGCAACATTGTCTTGTGATACGTCCTTAGGTGATACTTGCAGCACGGCTGGTTCATGCGCAGGCGAGTGATCTGGCTCCAGCGGTGGTGGTGCAGGTGTTTCAGCAGCATTTTCTTGTGCTGGCAATGGGCAACTTACTGCCCATTACATAAAATGGGCATTTATATTGCCCAGTTCGTGAGATGGGTGGAATTTTGCTTGCCCATTTTGTCGAATTGTATAAGATTTTAAAGGTCATACATGTGATTGCTCATTTCACGAACTGGGCAATATAAATGCGCATTTCACGAACTGGGCATTTATATGCCCATTGCATGAAATGGGCATTTATATTGTCCAGTTCGTGAAATGGGCAATTACACAAACGGGGCGTAATATATATATATATATATATATATACAGGGTGTACATAAAGTCAGGATCTATTTTTGTGAAGCACTTGGAAATTATATGGAATTCAATCATAAAATGATAAAGTGGTAACATTTATTAAATAATTAAGAGTAGGATTCGACGTGACGCCCATCAGTATCCCTGCACAGCTCAAATCGTTCCGCAGCATTTCTAAACACATTCTGGAGCATTTGCGGGGTTATGTTATCTGCAGCAGTTCGTATACGTGTACGTAAGTTTTCAAGACTCGTAATCTTCGTCTAATAGACGTGCGATTTGATAAAGCCCCATGCAAAGAAATCTAAAGGGGTTAAATCTGGTGATCTCGCTGGCCAAGGTCTGTTGCTTCCGCGTCCGATCCAGCGATTTGGAAAACGTCCATTTAGATAATCCTGAACAATTTTGGCATAGTGACAAGGAGCACCATCATGTTGATAGACGACGGTACTAACAATCCTATCCCCGTCGTCTATCAACATGATGGTGCTCCTTGTCACTATGCCAAAATTGTTCAGGATTATCTAAATGGACGTTTTCCAAATCGCTGGATCGGACGCGGAAGCAACAGACCTTGGCCAGCGAGATCACCAGATTTAACCCCTTTAGATTTCTTTGCATTGGGCTTTATCAAATTGCACGTCTATCAGACGAAGATTACGAGTCTTGAAAACTTACGTACACGTATACGAACTGCTGCAGATAACATAACCCCGCAAATGCTCCAGAATGTGTTTAGAAATGCTGCGGAACGATTTGAGCTGTGCAGGGATACTGATGGGCGTCACGTCGAATCCTACTCTTAATTATTTAATAAATGTTACCACTTTATCATTTTATGATTGAATTCCATATAATTTCCAAGTGGTTCACAAAAATAGATCTTGACTTTATGTACACCCTGTATATATGCAAAAAAAACCAGCATGATCGCGCTGCCTCATGGATGGAAAAGTTAAAGACTTTGTGCATGGCACGTGGGGCTTTCCGTATATATATATATATATATATATAATATATATACACACACACACACACACACCTTACAACCTTACAAATGTTCCGCGCGATGATTCCTCATTTCGCGAGGGTCAAGCTTGTCGCCCCTCTTCTCGAGTTGGCCTGGTGAAGTAGTGAGTTAGTTTCTTGTGCTCTCCACCTCGCACAGTCAGGTACGCCCGGCTCATCGGGGATTGTTCTGAGCCAGGCGTCTAATCTTCTTTTGAAGATGTCCACTGCAATTCCCTTCATGTTTCTTAGGTCTTTGGGCAGCTGATTAAACAGTTTTCGTCCTCTCACAAGAAAACTATTTTCTTTCAGGGTTAAGGATGTTCCCTGTCTCGCCTTTAATTTGGGAACACGACACAATCTTCCTTTTCTACTTTCCACTGTTGTTTGGGGAGTTACAGGGTTCAGAGTAAGATTAGGGACTAGTTTCTCCATTATTTTCCAAGTGTAAATAATGGATTATCTCTCTCTTCTCCTTTCCACTGAATATAAGTTCGCGTAACGTTTCGCAGTACTTTAGTTCTTTGCACCCCTTAATCTTGGCTGTGAAGTTTAGTAGCATGGGCGAAAAATGGGAGAGTGCAAGAAGGTTGCAATGCAATTGCAATGTTGTTCAATGCTGCAAAGGGGTGGGTGGGGGGTATGTTGCAAAGGGGGGTGGTATGCAATGAAGGGGGGAGGGGGGTATGCAATGAAGGAGGGGAGGGAGGATGACCACCCCCCAAAGGGGTTGCCTTAACCTAAGAGAGGAAGAGAAAGGAGAGACGGAGGAGGTCTTTGGGGGAGAAGCTGGGAATGTCCTCACCCCCCAAAGGGAAACCTAACCTAAGTCTTAACCTAAGAATAGGGTTGCCAACCGTCCTTTTTTGTAGATTTTTGTCCTTGTCCTTTCTTGAGTTCGGAAAGGACGCCATTTGTCCTTTTCTGATAACAATCTTGTTCCAAACAACAGTTTTATAACAAAACTTTTGTTTAAAAGGAAATAATTATAAAGTCTTAAGTCGAGTAACATTTTATAAATTCATTTCTTCACTTAAATGTAAACGTTCCTTGTAGCGGAAAAATATAAATTTAAAAATAAATATTGTTACCATAAGTTTTGTCAATGCATGATTCAATGGGTCAATATCTGTATATCAATAAAAATATTTACTTTAAGAAAATATGCAATAAAAAAGCATGCAGTATAAATTGTAATAAATTATAAATAAAATTTTACTTCTTTCCCTAACCTTGTAGACAGTATATTGGAATTGATGTTCTTGTCCTTTTTTTCAAACTTCATGGAGTTGGCAACCCTACCTGAGGCTAAGAAGGAAGGTGAGAGAGTCCTTTATTCTATCGAAGTTCGCATCATTATGTTTGTTTTTTCTGTTTAAGGTGCTACAACCCTGCTGGACTACACGTTTCCGAAGCCAAGCAGCTCTTATATAGAGGTAGGTTGAGTTACCAGATACCACTTTTTATTTTAATTGTTCAGGTATACATTATTAGGGTGAGTTGCTAGATACCACCATTTATTTTAATTCACACGAGTTACCATTTTTAAAAGCAAATAAACTTTCTCCTTAATGTTATTCAGAAAAAAAAAATCATTAGACAATTGGCAAAAGAAAGCGTTCCATTAACATATCT